>CM037872.1:19632569-20232569 GCA_021292105.1 Anadara kagoshimensis | reverse complement strand
TCTATTAACATACGGAATTTGTTTTGAATATTTTCAGTTCTGAACTAATGAATAAAACGTATTAATCACGCACCTGCACAGGTAATAATTTTCACGGGTTTACGTAAAGAATCTACTTCTGCACAAAATAGTTCTACGTACCCATGTATATTTTTGCGCAAACCTCATTTAGCCACCGTATTTTATATTTCCATATATTTAAACAATTCCTCATCAGTATTGCTTGGACCAAAAATGTGAAACTTGTGAAGGTGTTGAAAAGATATCCAAAGGACCAAAACAAGTTAAGCTAAGGGAATACTTTGCATGAAGGAATATACCTTAGTTTTTTAGGAATTTTTGCAGTGGTCATTTCGGAAACGGTTGAGAAAACCGGGTTTGTCGGCAGTGGACACATCCTATTAACTTCGACAAACAACCATATTACATTTCTTACACTAGGACCTGTCCAGAGTTGGAATCGAACCTAGGCTGTGAGATCGCGGTTAAGACCACTTGGTCACTTAAGCCCCATGTTATACATGAAGAATTAGTTGTGTTTTGAATAAATTTATTGAGTCATTACATAAAGAACGCTCTGCACATTTTAATGCGCATTTTCTTACCCCTTGACCCTGCCAGATTGATGAAGTGAATGTAGTTCTTTGGTCTTCTTGGTCGTTATTTTACTGAAGTGTAACATGAAAAACGAGAACGTGCATTTACGTTGTGTATGTTTTGCAGCGGAAAATAACCGAATTTAGAAATAAAATGTTTATGATTTTGTATTTTCAAAAGTATGTTGTAACAACTGTTTCAATTTTTCTAAAGTAGAAGCTGCACAGATGGTAGGAACACTAAAATAGCTTTAAATACATTTTTGTAAACTAGGAATGGCCATTTTTAACTTTGAATTTTTTTTGTGTGCATCAATTTACACACCATAGTTCCATGATCCTTTCACACAATTTTAATAACACACGTAGCAGGTGAAGGTTAGTAAACAGGAGGTGCTTACCCTTCCGGAACACCTAGTCTCACTACCCTGGTGGAAGTTCACGTGTCTTTCCTAACTTGTCAGTTCCAAAATTTTTACTGTGCTTCTGGATCAATTGTGATACGGACTTGGAAAAGAATGTTTGTGTTTCATTACAAATTATACAAATATTTCAAAATGCACTATCAAATTGGATAGCAATAACACTTTTTGTGATATCGCGGTATATACAAACTTGTCGAAAGTTTAACACTTAGCTATTAGTGCTAGAATCGACAATTTATGTCGGTCTCTCGTTGGCTATATCTAGACGGTTTTCGACAGAAATAGTCTATTTTTTATCAGATTTTCGACCACTAGCTAACCATATCTCGGCCACTGATCCGCACAAAGTTAACAGTGTTTAACTTTCGACATGTCTGTACTTGGAATGTAATATTAAGGAGACACGCGAAGCTTTATAGGAGAATACTACATATACAAAAACTAATTTTCCAAGGACGAATTTTTTCCCAACCATTTGAGTTTTTGAAACTTTCGGTACATGTCTAAAACAGGAATACAAGGAAAAACGTAAAGCAGGTTCTTCTTAATGTTATACCTAATCATTATCAAAAAATCTAAGACAAATTTCAGGGCCGTCACAAATACAAAAATAGTCTAGTATTACCAGGCCTCACTTCCTTGATTTATTCACGTGTCTAACCTAAATTGTCACTTCCAAAGTTTTACTTTGCTTTTGGACTGTGATTACGATTTGGATTAGCATGTTTGTTTTTAATTAGATAAAGTTTATTCTACAAATGATATGAACCAAATGTAAATTCTTAAAAATTGAAATGTTGAAAAAACTCGATCTGACTTCTTTTTACATATATATTATGTTTTTGTCGATGATTCCGAAATCAAAATAACCATGGATTTTATTAGGAATGGTACGACTGGAGAGCGGAGCATTTCAGATTTCATCAAAATATGACTACAGACATAATTAGAAGGGGAAATATTAAATTAAGTACGTGTCATACAGCAGTAGATATAGATTTCTTCCGCAAATATATTATTATAAATATATTAAAGGGGTTCAGATACAAGACTTTTTTTCTGAAAGAATGTTTTATTAGTTTCACAAATAAATGTTGCAGATGCTTTGGTTGATCTTGCTACTGGGCAGCACGATTTCCTCCAGACAACATTTTAATTCATAATACAATTGTCTTTGTGATATTTCTGCAGATTTTGAAAGTACTTTTTTATTTTGGCCTTAATTATAAATTTTTAATATTGACCTTAACCAAGAAGTATAATATTTTACTTGATAAATATTTAACTGAAATAATCTTGGCCGACTTAACGAAATTTAAGACACTGGTTGGTATGATCTTTTAATTCACAAGTATTTTAAAAAAAGCTTAAAATTATTTAAAATTTACATTATTGTGACTCAAATAATAATATTTTTAAGAAATTGTTTAAATGCTAGGTTTTAACAGATTAATCTATATAGGTGATCAACTTTAATAAACATTCCAACATCACAAATTTATAGATTAAATCAATTATATAATATCGACCTCACTTAAAATGAGTAGTACATCTACTCGTACGTTTCTCTTTTTCGTAATACAGGTATTTTAGTCAGTCTTGACTTTTTTATATAGAAAGTTTAGGGTTTAACGTACTTGATTACCGATTAATGTTTAGCTATTGGTATAGCTAGCTAAACAAGGGGTGCTTACTCTTTCAAAGCACCCGGTCTCCCTGTACTGGTGGCAGTTCACATGTTTAACCTAATTTACAAGTATTCCCTTTGCTTTTGGGATTTGGGTGGAGATAAAAATGTAATAGTATGTTAATTTCAACTATTGGGAAAATATGCTAAGTTAGCTAACTTTTGTTCTTCGTAGTGCAATTAAAAACAAGCATTTTAATCAGGCCTAACTTACGTAATCTGTAAACTTTATACCAGCGTTAATTTTATAACACTAGTTGGGCGTTTGGGAGTACGATTTCAACTACTGTTGGAATTACTCTGTTTGTGACAGTGAAGTACTATTTATTTACGTAGAAAATCAGATAAACTTAAATAAAGATTGATATTTTTCATTTCATTGTACTTAGTTGTAACAGAAATATGTATGCACGCCCGCATTATTATCCTAGAATATCTACACAGGGTAAAACGTTGGCGCTATTGGAATTGAAGATGATTTTAATTTAAAACTAGGCAAATGCCGAATTATGTTGCTCATTTGATGTAAAACGTCACCAATGGAATCATTTCCGGTGTAAACATTACATTTTGCCATGTAAATTAATTTAATTTTTTATGGAAAAATGAGCCAAATATTATTTAATCATTTATATTTAAAATAAATTTAAATTTAAATTTTTAATTAGATTTTAAAACATTTTGTTATGTTTTAAGTCTGTTAATCTTTATATACGCTTGTGTGTCAATTTTAAGGAGGTCTCCAAACTTTCCATTTGGACCAGTAATTCTGTAGGTAGTGAAGTATCTGATATTTGGTACGAGTCTAGATTATTTCAGTTATAAATCCAATATAATGTTGTGTAGGTTGGAGAAGATGCTGGAAAAGATGCTTTTTAAAATATCTATTTAGTCAACAATTTATTATCCATAGTACACAAGTTTTCAAAAAAGAGATATTTTCCAACTTCAGCTAGTAATGAATATAAACCACACATACTCTCTGCGGCATCAGATCTTGTTCTAGGGGAAGTTGTTGAATGTGTTTGAACATAAAGTGTTGAAATTTGTCGAGAGCGTCAATATCCTTATTCCATAGATTGTCTCTATACAATCCTAAATTTGGAGACTATGCGAATGTCATCTATCCTAGTGAGCTTGAAATAAAAAACACCATATATTCCTTAAGTTCTGTTTCATATTTAGATTAATATCTGAACTATGACGCACACGAAAGGCTACATTTGAAACTTTATGACAAACGTGATGACTTCAATTTTTCTATTGTCAAGTTTCCTTTTCTATACAGAAATAAAGCCTGCTTCTCCTGCTTATGGTGTATTTGTTTCCCAATTAATACGCTAAGGAAGAGCATGTTCCCACTACAGGAACTTTGTACAACGAAGTTAGCTGCTTGAAAATAAATTGTAGAGTCAGGAATACTGCAAGCCTAGGCCATCAAAAAGTTTTATGGCCGTCATCACAGTATTGTTGATAACTTTGACATCTTTGTGTCCAGTATTGTCCTGGATATATTTGATGTCCCAGAGTTCCATGTTGCTTTCACACAATTTTGATTACACATGTTGCGGGTGTAGCTAGCTAAACAGGAGGTGCTTACCCTTTCGGAGCACCAGGCCTCATATTTCCAAGAGATAAAAATATGAGCATTAAGAAATGTGCAGTGCATTTTTATGTAATGACTCAATTAACTTTTTTAAAACACATGGGGCTTAAGTGACAAAGTGGTCTAAACAGCGAGCTCACGGATCAAAGAGCTTCTCATCGCCTAGGTTCGATTCCAACTCTGGACAGGTCCAAATGTGAGAAAGCTTCTGTGGTTGTTTGTCGAAGTTGGTAGGTTTTCTCCAGGGCCTAAGAAAATTTCACTACAAATGTTTTAACAAGCAAAGGATACAGAAAAGAAGCACAATATCTACCACTCATAAGCCAAAAAGAGACTCCATCGTTACCATACATTAATGTCATTAAAGATCCTAATACTAATCATGATGCTATGACATATGTCCAGCGTTTTTGTAATTTAAAAGCCGATACATAGAATAAATATAGAATCTTTTCTAGAGATTTGTGTAAACTGTTTTACATATATTTAAACCTATTATATTTATATAAATAATAATTTTTATTATACAAAAATTACTAAATATAGGGCTAATTATAGACAAACTGCAGTTCTCTTTCGCAATAAAACCAATAGTAGGTATCTCCAATTTCCGGTGTTGCACTCCATGTGTATGAATCGATGTTTTCCTGATAAAATGCATAACGACCCAAAGTATTTGGCTCATCTTTTCCCCAATTTGTATAGTTTACAGGTTCTCCTGTTTTATTCCAACGCCAATTACCATGCAAATAACTCAAACCAATGATGACATTCATTTTACCTTAAAAAATAAAAATGATAATAATAAGAATAATAATAATAATTTATATTTTTTTTAAAATAAATTATTTGAATGTAAAATGGATTCTGAATGAATTGTAAAATAAAACAAATGAACCAGATAGTCCCCGAAATCCAATAGCCGATACAAATCTAAATCAAGTAGACTGGAACAGTCTCCAACTTTTCAACATTGCTGAGGACATTGGATTTGGTTTGCGACATATCCTCTGTTATTGGTTGAATTGTTAGTGTTAGGTTTGATCAAATCACTTAAAAGGCACATATTGGGCGGATATTTAATTCGAACGGAAAGACAGACGAACTTAATGAGTGATTCATATATACCCTTCTAAACTTCTTTTTTTTTTTGAGGGGGGTTAATTATAATATTACATTATTTACTTATTCTTTATTTTCTAAAGTAAATAGTGCTTGAAATTAGTAATGAATAAAAATGTTGGAATAAAAAAGGAGACAAATATGTGCATCTGAAAATCGGAAAAGGGTACAGCCAACGCACACGAAAAATACAAGTAATGGTATATGATAATCACCGATTTTGGACAGACACAGAAATAAATGTTATTTGGTGTTAATTTTTTGTACTTTTGTAAGACAATGTTTTTTAATGATTTAAATAAAAATAGCAAAACACCTCTAATAACTTCATTTAAATGTTGTTTTAAGACAACATTAAAATAAAAAACCACGTGGCTTGTCCTCTCAAATAGTTAAGATATAGTAATGTAAATCAATTTTTTTAGGTTTACAAAGACTCTGGCATTTAAATATGACTGAATAAAGGAAAACACAAACAGATAACAATGTAATATTAAAGTAACGTTTCAAAAAAAGGAAAAAAAACAAAACCATTGTTATTCATATGTGATCTTAACCTTGACTTTTGACATTGGTTTAATGTACAAAGACTTTTACAAAAATACATTGCATTATTATAAAACTAATGAACAGTAGTTAATAATTAAAACAATGAAATACTTATTCATTGACATTAATTTGAACGGTATTTAAGAAAAATATTACACAAAAATACCTTTTCTCAATATTGGTTGAAAGCGGTCGTTCAGTTCCTTGCTATTTACAGTTAGCAGATACGTGTTATTACCATACATAGAACATCGTTCCTATAAAGAAAAAACACATAAAAGGTTACTTAATCTAATTTTGTATTGATAGCGTAATGTTTTTAAGAATGTCGAAATGCTAATTATTATTATAAAAAAAAAAAAAAAAAAAAAAAAAAAAACAACAACAACAACAAAAGAAAACACCAAACTAGTGACTGAGTGGTCGAAAAAGGCATTTTCATTAAGAATAAAAGGAACACACAACATTGCGATCACAAGTGTATCCAGGACAATATTAATCAACAATACTCTGACGGCATCTAGTAAAATTTTTGACGACTTTAATAAGACTAGACTAGCAATATCTCTGCGCCAACAGTTTGTCAGCAGCTTTGCTTCTTTGTATATAGTTCCCAAATCGCTATCATAACTTATTAATTGTAAAACAAATACATCATAACAGGAGAAGCAATTATATTGCGGCATAGAAAAGGAAGTTTCACAATAAAAGAAAGATCTGTAGTTTTAAAAAACAATGATTAAATACTAAAGCTACACCTGCTAGAACAAGGAACGAATAAATGTTGAACAGTATAAAATCGTTTCGTTTGACCTTTCAACAGTTGAAAGGCCAGCTTCCAATATGGCTAGTTTTATTCGCTTTAGTCACGTGACTTTCAGTTCAAATTTTGGTACGCGATCGGAAAAGGTAGTAGGTATCCAAAAATTTAAGTATACTATTAAATGGGATCGTTATTACTTGAAATGACCAAATATTTTTAACAGCAGGTATTTTCACCTTTAATTTATTTAAAAAAGAATCAAATATATACAGAAAATTACGAGAAATACGTCTTGAAAGTGGGGGTTACTTTACAGCTGTCGGCCGACATTCGTGTTTCAGACACAATTTATTAAAATATTGGGAAAAATGATGGGTTCTAATAATTAAATTCTGAAAATATATTCATTTCTGAACACATTCATATGAAAGACATGTCCGAAATCGGTGTGGGATGCAATTCTTTCAGTTGAGAAAACGGCAGGTGAGGCTCCTTTTGCGGGGTTTGGCTCACGTCTGTCGGCCGACATTCCTGCTTCAGACACAAATTATTAAATATTAGGACAAATGACGGGTTCTATTAATTCAATTCTGAAAATATAATCATTTCTGAACACATTCATATGAAAGACCTGTCCGAAATCGATAAGGGATGCGATTCTATCTCCCTTGTTTACTCTGTCACTTGCATGTATTCGAATAAAAATGAAGCGACTTCCATGTTCCTTTCACACAATTTTGATTACACACGTTGAGGGTGTAGCTCGCTAAATGAGGAGGTGCCTACCCTCCCGGAGTAGCCGGCCTCAATTTCCTAATGGAAGTTCACGTGTCTAACCTAACTTGTCAGTTCCAAAGTTTTTACTTTTCTTGTTGATTGTGATTCAGACTTGGATTAGTATGTTTGTTTTTTTTTTCTCAATTATGGTTTCACAAATGGAAGTGTAGCTAGCTAAACAGCGAGAATTACTTACCTTTCTGTAGCACCAGTTTTGATTTCCCTGGATAAAGTTTGAACTATAAACAAAATTTATCACTTTTTCCAATTTTACAATTTGCATTTGTCATAATGATTGCGGTATGATCAATGACCCTGAATAAAAGTATCAATTTAATGATTTCCGAAATCTTATCACCTATTATTCCATATTACAGCAGAGACAAAAACCTATCACATTATATAGGAATTTAATAAATCAAATTCAAATACACAACTCTTTTTTCGAATGCAACCCTAAATGTAAAAAAAGACTTTGAAAATTGGCAATTAAAGTAAAACATGTGCACTTTCACAAGGGAAATAAAACGCTCCGGATGGGTAGACACTTCTAAAATGTGCATAGAAAACTGCCATTACTGTTATTACTCGAACGAATACAAACTTTATGATATTTGTTAAGTTTCAATACATCTTTGCTTTATTTTATACAATACAAACATGTCTAAATCACAATTCCAAAGCAAATTAAAAACTTTAAAGTTTTTACTTTGCTTGTGGATTGTAATTCAGACATGGATTAGTATTTTTTGATTTTATTAATACCTGCCTATGTACAAATTTAGTTAGACACGTGGACTTTCACCAAGGGAATGTGCAGCCGGGTACTCGGTATTGTAGGATTATGATTTACGAATTTTATTTTGAAAGATTTTAAAGTTTAAGAGGGACAATGGATTCCTGGAACATTGAACATGTAGACATTCTGAAGAAATAAAAAATGCACATGATAGACACGTTTTAGTACTTACATGAAAATTCGATAAAAATCGAAACGCCATTTTTGTATTTCATACCTTAAAAGCATTGAACCTCCTGAAAATATTCATCTCTAGTAGGTAACAGGTAGTTGCTATTTGAAACCATGGGTGGGGACAAAGGGAGTCTGTAGCTTGATTTCGTCGTCTTCTAAACCTTTTAATGATAAATTTAGTTTATAATAAAACTTAGATGCGTAACAGTAATCTTGCTTAATAATAAAAATAGGTATTGATTAAATTGCTTTTGCATAAAAATTATGAATATTTCAATTATATCGAGACGTCACCTCCTATAGGTGAAATGGCGAACTGATTTAACCTCTGCAAGGCAATGTACATGAAGAGTGCTTTAATTCGGTAGGCATGTTATGGCAGGTGGTATACATTGTAAGGTCTCAAAAGTGGTATAATATTTAACTTAAAACTATGAACAGATATCTCTGCTGGTGGCTTGTGTCCCGAGCCGAGAATAACAAAAACTCAGTAGGGAATAATGGTGCATTTTTGTCAGTAAAATGCTATTGTTTAAATTTGCAACAAGTTAAAATTTAATTTAAAAGTTAAAACTGAGGTATATTCACATATGCAAAGTAATTCCATATCAAAATTTAGTCCTTTGGTAATCTCTACACTATCATAAAAACAATTTGGGTTTCATATTTTGGTCCAAGAACTACTGATGAGGAATTGTATTCCTAAACGTACGTCTAGTGTTGAAAAATTAAAATTGGTATAATATGTTAATATAACATTAAAACATAATAACTGCTTGTCGTAATAATGGCATAAAAAAGCTAGAAATGTGATTGTGTACAATACCAGGTCTATTCATGATTCTCCCTATTCTAAAATACTGGCATTCATTGTTGTTTCGTTTTCATTTTAACGCTTGTGAAAACAAGCTTTCATTGTTTGGAACTGATTGATTAAGAGAACTGTATTTAATACACATTATATAAATCATAGTTACGCATCATGTTTTTTGTTTCAAAATAGCCGTTACTTATCATTCCACTCAATTTTTAAGATTAAGCGTAATTTTACTGAAAGTTTATTCAAGTTGAGCTAAAGTTTATAATTATGATTCATTTCTATAATTAATAGAATTATTTATTGAATAATAATCATACTAATATATAGTGTAACATATATTTCGGAAAACTGTGCCCTTGACTCATCCTATTAATGAGATAAACTGCTTTCAAATCAAAAGAGTTTTTTCTTTTTACATCAGTAATCATAAATGTCTGGTAAAAATAATTTTACGTCGCCCTTGTAACAAACTTTACGGGAGAAAACGCATCGCTTCCCCTGTTTACAAAACTCTAGTCATGAATGATATATAATATACGGTATAATGATCGATATTTCTGGAAGGAGGGATATCGACGAACAAACGGGGAACACTCACATACGATCGTGTTGATAATAGGATACCAAAATGATAGATTATAAGAATCCATTATAAGTATTATTATTGTAGTATAGCAAAATCTCCCAAGGCTTTTCTCTGACCCGTAATGTTCATCCCCAAGAACGAGATGTCCCAATCCTGCATTGATAAACTCATGATGTATTTTTTTATCTCCATGTCAAATTTTTGGATTAAAATGTGATTTACAAATCGCCATGTTGAAAAAAATCTAACTCTGTTATTCAACGATTTACATCAAAATATATATTACCAAAATATACAAAAGTTTTGTTTCTACAAAATGTGTATACTAGAAAACAAAATTAATAATTCTTAAATTCCTTAATTAAAATTTGAAACGCATTGAATATTTCTTAATTTTGTAGACTCTGGTGTCATTTTACCGTCTTGTTTCACACAGGATGACGTAATGTGATTGGCTTTTGATTATGACGTCTCTAAAGGTCACGTGATCGTGTGAGATAGGCGTATTTCACATTCCAAAAAATCTGTCAGTTATTAGCAGATATGGAAGAAAGTGTTTTTTTATACGCGCATGCACTATCTAACAAAACATAACGTAAATTATTAAAAAAAACATCATTGTATAGTTTTGTTCCAGTAAAGTGTCAAATATGTGGTAAAGGTGTTGCTTTGTTGTTTCAAAACATTTAATTACTTACTCTATCTGACATATCGATCCTCTATAATAGATACAATCGTCCTGATCAAACACCTGCATTCCATTGTCACGTTGAAAATTTACAAAGCTACACTTCGATTCAAATGGATAAACAAAGGTATAATTTCCTATCCAGAATGTGACACCTAATAATATACATTTCAACTAAAAATAATGTCTGAAACTTAAAGTGAAGTAAAATGGAAGGAAAGGATCACGTTGTCTAAACTTCAGAATGAAATCTCCAATTTGTCTGCCAGAGAAATATGCTTCAACCATTTTATTCACTAATCTTCAACTAGAATGTTAATATAATATATATGCGAGGCATGGTTATACCACAATAAATACAAATTGTTAAAAATAAAAACATACGCTTTTTTAAGAATTTATAATAAAAATGCCTGTAACAATGTAAAAGAGGACGTTATATCGATTGTTCAAAAGTGTGCCATGACATAAAAAAAGATTTAGCATAAGCAATTAGGTTATATTGAATTTAATAAGTGATATGTAAAAAGTTTTTGTAATAAACCTTGCGCAAGTTGTTTAAACGATTTATCTTAACGACGAATAAACTTAATATTACTTCCACGAAGATAAAATAATGTTATATGAATTTTAGGTTATTATACATTAACTCTTTTTATAAATTCATAATTTATCATACAAATCCTAACATAGAAACGGGTCGGAAATATGTTGATATATTTAAAGCCAATCTGTTATGTGACTTGTGTCAGAAAAACAAGGATTAATATTGCTTTTATTTCAATAAATCATTTTTAAAATGCAGGATAATTGCATATGAAGTACAATGTGCGCGCGAAATATGGATTCATATGTACACATATACAATGTTTATGTAAAGCAATATTCGAACAAAATATGCAAAACATTTTTAATTTCTCACGGGTGACAAAATCATATTTTTTATATCGCGTCTAAACAACTGAATTAAAGTTTTAAAATTTAGTGATTGAAAATTTGCAAACAAACAAAATTTTAAAAAAAGTCAATGCAAATCGACATGATTGTCATTAGTAAATTAAAACATAACTAATCGTTATATCAAACTAGAGGCTCCCAGGAGCCTGTATAGCTCACCTAGGTAGAGTTGTTGCAGAATGAAAATCAACAGATTGGCTAATGTTTAAATAAATGCTTGGAATTTATTACACAATATTTATTCCTATCACAAAATTGCAATATTATTTCCTTTCAAAACTGAACCATATTTCAAAATTTTGAGACAATACATACCAAGTATCATCGACTTTTCCTGTATAATGCCTAAGAAATTTTCCTTATCTAAAAACTGGTCAATGAACCATAAAATTAAGGTCAAGGACAAAAGCCAATAGGTAGTCTGACTGATGTACTATGGTGACCACCTTGGATTACCTGCGAACATGTCGGACACAATATTTCAGTTAGACAACACAAGGACTATTGTCACAAAGTTTGGTTGCAATTGGCCAAGTAGTTTCACAGGAGTTGATTTTTAAATGCTGATGTTATTTTAAAATACCAAATGAAAAGACCAAATGACTATTGTGGCTGAGTTTGGTTCCAATTGACTCAGTAGTTTTAGGGAAAAATATGTTTGAACGTATTCTCCCATGGGGTCCAATGTTTAAATATGTTCTCCACTGACGACTATCTTTGATTTTGTGTGGCCCTCAAAAACACCAATTTTGTAGGGGACCACCCAAAGACTTTTGTGGCCAAGTTTGGTTTCAATACGTCATATCGCGATTACTTTGTTATCAGAACTCTTCTATGTTGGAGATAAGGAAATCGAAAGGTCTGGGGACAAAATGGCGTTGCGTCCATCGCAACTGTAAAGTTTTCCACGAGAATTGATTACTGCTGAATACTTAAGAAAGGCAAAACTAGAAGAACTGTGCGAGTATTTAGCGGAGCACTCTGTAACCCACAGCGACAAGAAAAAAGAAGACCTGGTGGACTTATGCCTGTTAATATCACGGTTGTCGCTACCCACAAAAGACCAGGATGATTATGTTTCTAGAAATATCGGTACGGCTATTTTTCTAATACACATTATAGGTGCTGTGCTTATGTTATCCATCACAATGAGTGGTTGGTTACTCATTTCTTTGTATCCCACTGCCCTCATCATTTAAACTAATTGAAAACCACTGTTTAGGGGTGGGTGGCTTTGTGAGTGCCGTACGCAACCTCATGCACTCCCGAAAACCAAAATTGTGCATTCTGTTGCGATGTGAACAGCAAGTTCTCGGCTGTATGGCATAATTTAGTGCCTCATGAACATGGTAAATAGCTGAACTTAGTATGTTATAGAAGTATTTTTAAGCTGATATTTGATCTGTCCATTGTGATTCACTTATGCTACATACAAACTAACAACCCTATAAATTCATATTTAATCAATAAACATAACAGGACAAATGTCTTATTTTAGTACAAAAAAATTAACACCATTATATTCTTTTTCTTTTATTTTAATTTAGTTTTCAGTATTTGTTATTTAATATAAAACAAATCTCGATACAGAACAATTACACAGTCATAAAAATTATACTCACTAACTTATCACATATAAAGAAGATAAAAAATATATATTGAAATACCATGATTTCTGAAACAGCAAGTTTTAGATTAAACGCAATGTATCATTTATCCAGAATTGAAACTTTTTTCAAATAGATTCAACAGATCTACATTCACAAATATATGAATAAGGGGTTCTGGTTTTTCATGGGAAAAACCATATAACTGATTTGTTCTATGTAGTCTATGTTCTATACAAAATTAAAACTATTGTAGTTTTACATCTTATTTGTCCATTATATTTTTTTCAAAAATCAACACAAATACCCTCTATTTTCTGTTGTCACTTATACTCTTTAACCACTAGGCACAGTGCCGAAAATACTATGTAAAAGGAGGGAAAAAACTTAAATTACAAAAATCTTTGTAATCTAAAATGTTGCAATTCATATCTATTGGATTGCTAACTACTCTTACTCCTTTACAAAACCACTGTTTAAAAAATAGACTCTTTTTTCAATTTTTATGAAGTCATTATACCATATAGATGATAAATAAAATCATCTTACTGAACATTCATATACTCATTTACTGCTGTAAAAACATCCATCCAAAAAGATTACTGGTTCCCAGTATCGTCTTCTTAATAAAAAAAGAACCTAACATAAAATGTTTGAAACTATTTGCCATATAGTAGGAATACTGTCAAATAGTAATTTGCTCCAAGTTGAATCATACAACAATAACCTTCTTATCTAAGTTAGTTCTCATTCCAGACCAATCACTTAACTTTTTTTCCTATTACATAAATAGTTTTTCCCATTACATAAAGAGTTGCAACTGATCAATGAAATGAGGAAATAATTTTTAATTTCTATTTTTTCAGAGAACAATATCGTATATGTCAGGGTTAAATGCGTTCCAGAAACCAGACAGTCAGGGGATCCATACAGATTATGGATTCTTTTAGACAGCACAGGGCAGATATATTCAGCAGAATGTAGTTGTGTTGCGTAAGTTTAAATTATTGTTACAAAAGTGTACAACCACTACATAATTTCATGGACAATAAAAACATAAAAAGATCACCATTTGTGTTGCCACAAAACACTTTTTAAAATTTAAAAAATAAAATAGAAAATAGTAACCCCCAACACACACACACACACACACACACACACACACACACACACACACACACACACATAGTATACCCTGCTATAAAGTCCACCCGTCTATTTCAACCCGTTTGAAGTATTCATTACTATATAATGACCCTCTATATAAAATCTACTTATCTCATGTGAAAAAAGACCACAAGAAAGTCAAAAATGACTCCTTAACCATTAAGCATTTACAAATGACCCTATATGCTCAGTCCCCTGGGTTGTCTTTATATACAGGTTAGACTGTATGTATGTTTATATCACATCAAACAAAACACTTAACGGATTTATTCTTTATTTAATATGTGTTGTTTTGTTGTTACTTTAATTGTTGAAAATTGCTTATCACAAATTGATTATTTTAAAATTTTGCCTTTGATATTTCTATAGGTGATGGATCTTGTAAACATGTTGTTGCTGCAATTTTTGGACTGTGGTCATTTAGTTAGGAGTTAGAAGACACAAGAACAGTCTGTGACAGATGTTGCTGCCTATTAGACAAAACCAAAGCGTGTATGTAGACCAGTGGCTGTGGATGATCTTGATATCAGGTATCAGACTCTACATTTTATACCCATCTTTTCCTGTTGTAGTACAAATAGAACTGTTGCATAATGCTTTAATATCTTGGAAAAGTATTAAATTTTGAGTTGTTACATGTATCGAGTTAACATGTAAAATGCATTATTATTATTAATACTATTTTATGGTGATGTCTGTAATGTTTATTAAAATACAAGATAAAAGATATAATTTGAACAAAATAAGATATCTTCAATCTGTTTATTTCTTCTTGTTTGATCAGATTTATTTATCATTGTTTGTTTTAGACAAGACATTTCAGCAAAAGTAAAAGTTGCACCAACAGCAAAGTATAGATATAAAACACTGCCGGAATACACAGATTCAAGGAAAATTAAAAAAGATATTGTTAAACATTTAAAAGATTCGAAACTGATAAGTGTAGCCTTATATACATTATCAGATAGTGTATCTGAGAGTGATGTAGATGTTGATGAATATCCTTTGAACATTGGTGATCTTATATTAAATCACGGATATAAAAATGTTAATCTGTTTGTTACTGATGAATACATTAACAATGTAATTAATACCACTAAGTTAATAATTCATTGTGGAAATACCAGCGTACAGGTAGACTTACTGTATCAAAGTTTTATGATGTGTTGCGATACAACGGAAACAACCCAAATAATAGCGTTGTCAGAAGTTGTTTAGGACTAAATAAGGATTTTGCTACTGCTGCAACAAAGTATGGCTTGGATAATGAATCTTTGGCAAGAGCAATATATGTCAAGAACATGTTTTCAAAACACACGTCTTTTAAATGTGAAGAAAGAGGTTCCCATGTATATCATGGATATCCATATTTTGGAGCTAGTCCAGATGCAGTTGTATTGTGTAAATGTTGTGGTCAAGGTGTACTAGAAATCAATTGTGCATTCACATTGAAAGATCTTTATGCTAAAGAAGCCCTGAAAAAGTTGTCCTCTTTTCATACTGTAAACGGTCTTCCAGTTCTAAAAACAAACTTAGGATTCCCCTTATTATATTCAGATGTTGGGACAAATGGCAGTATGTAATGTTTCATATTGTGATTTTGTTCTGTATACACAGCAGGATTTCTATATGGAGCATATTGAATCTAATGAATCAATGTGGAATTCAGTAGAACTTAAACTAAAATCATTTTATGAATCTTTTATACACCCTTCCATTTTAGATAGTTCATGATTTGGCAACATATACACCTTTTGTTGTTAGTCAATACTTAATACTTTTCTATTATTAGGGCAAATCAATTCCATGTAAAAATGATTAATTGAATGAGGTTTTATGTTCGAAAAAGAATATTTCACTTATATTGAGATGTAACCAGCTATAGGTAAAGTGTCAGAATTTTTTTCTTTTGCAGTTCAATGTGCAGGGAGGGTTTTTAACATGATGCGGGGCTTCGGTTTTTAGGGCGACTTAAAATTCTAAATGCCTAGTGCTTGGCAAAAGAGCAGTCACTACCTATTTTTAAATGTTGATTAGACCCAGTTTGGGTTGGAACCTACAACCTTTCACATATAAAGCGATCACTCTACCAACTGAGATACTGCAGTGGTCCATGCGCAGATGAGATTGTGGGTGAAATACTTGGAATTCATAAAAAATTGATGGTTCCCTTTTCTTTGTCTTATGAAAGTAAATCATCTTTACAGCTGCTTTGAAATAAAACATGACTTGTATACAATATATCAGGATTGCATAATTCACTGTATCTTTCAATAACATTTTAAAGCAAAAAAGTACACTGGGATTTTACTAGCCGTTTTGGGAAGTGGACTTTTGGGTAAAATTGGGAATATTCAATCTACAAAATCCATACTATGTCGGGGAAAAAGGGTGACTCTGATTTTTTACATCTTATAACAGTGCAAGGTGTGTACCAATTTGCTTCAAACCGTTTGTATCCCAGATGCACATTGAATACACACTATATATATATATATATATATATATATATATATATATATATATATATATATATATATATATCCTACCTCTCACTAGTTTCTGTGAATTTCATTCGACGATGTTGGTCACGTGGTGAACTAATATAATCCATATCGGGTCAGGTCTGTTCAAATCATGTCAGTATGAGAGTTATTTCCCCTTGACCAACGTCAATGGCGCCCGCCTCGTAGTAAACACGTCATATTTATCACAAGTATTACGGCAAATACAGACACTAGAAAAGGTGTTGTGATATTGAAACAATATTTGATGTCCAAGGATAACAGTGCAATTGATTTCTTTGACGGAAGCTGCTAGTAAGTCAAATTCATTATTTTCAATATTTTGTCAGACAGAATGTCAAACGATGGTATTTCTAACTCAGTCACCATTCACATGTCGCTGTATGGATACATTTAAATTGGTTTTGTAAATAATTATTGATATGATCGGTATGATATCATAGTTACACAGTGCTTTAGTGACATAATATGATATATAAAGGGTTTGTTTGGAGCTATAGGTAACTAAAACATACAGCAGTGTCTCATTCTGATATCGAACTTCTCTCCGGTCTCCGTATCCGTGTACTGTATGTTTGTTTAAAGGTATCCACCGTGGGTCTTCAGGGTGATAGGTAGGATATAATCGTTACACAGTCTGTTCGCCCTCGCCCGATATGGAATTTACTGGCCCTGTATAACCATATTAGGTCACCAACAGACTGTATAACTAATAATATACAAGTGAAGCTGATATATGAGGTTTTTGTCCCTTTCTACAGATTTAATTTGGAATTATATATCAACAACAAAATTGGGTAAATTGTATGCTTTTGGCATTCGGAATGAGTCCTTTAACCAGACCTGTGAATGGCCAGAAAAATCTATGGCTCATTTCTTATATTCTTTAATCAAGGAAGGAAGAAAATTACAAAATACTGCAGCAACTTTCAAGATCTTTGATGATAAGTTTTTAATTATAATTAAAAACAATTCCCCAAGAATCTTGAAAGTCTTTAACCTGCGAATAACCCGTTCAACATGTATTCTAAGAGATGCTATTTTTCTAGGCCGCTCAATTTCATTTGCGGTTAGTTTTTTGCCTTTAATTTTGTGATGTGGTCTTGTAAAAGGTGGCATGTTTAGCCTAGCAACCTTTTTCAAAAGTAAATCTCTTATTTGAAAACCCCTGTCAGCCATTATTTCATCTCCTTCCTGCATTTTATCAAGATAGCCACTGACTTCAGTTATTTTCCTATCACTGATATTTCCAGACCAAAGGTCTAAAACAAATGTAAAAGTCCCATTTGGCTGAATTGCTACCAGTGCTTTTAAAGTATTGTAGGTTTTATAGTTGGT
This sequence comes from Anadara kagoshimensis, assembly GCA_021292105.1. Taxonomy (NCBI): domain Eukaryota; kingdom Metazoa; phylum Mollusca; class Bivalvia; order Arcoida; family Arcidae; genus Anadara; species Anadara kagoshimensis. The sequence goes on along the minus strand of CM037872.1, from coordinate 20,214,383 downwards.
CCAAGTTGAAGCTTGTGCACTTGGGTTCCTCGGTTTCTGAACGTACACCTCTGTGCAGTCTATAATTGAAGTTGTGTTTGGATATTTCAATTTAAAACTTAAAGGTAAATGTTTTTTTAGCTTTTTCTTTGGAAGGCCACTTTAAGATTGGGCACAATACTGGCTAAGGAAATAAACCCACGTTGAAAATATACTTTATAAGTGACTGATAGAAATTCCAAAAAAATACGAAAGGGTTACGTTATCAATTCCTAATCTCATTTTCAACATTATAATAATAAATTCTTGTTTCATGCTAAGTTTCCTTGGTTTACCAGGTTTGTTTTTATTTTCTTTTTGTCATTTTTTCACCGCTGTTACAAGACCCTTTCCACGCTATTTTCTGATACAATGGTGAGATCAAATTCAAAAAGTTTGTTAAAACAATAATGGTGGTAAACCCAACAAAATGTTTCGCTGTCTTGTAAGTTTCAGTAATTTTGCTTATGAGAATATTTTTTCGGATTTCTGTTGTATTCTCAAGTTCTTTTCTGAGATTATCATTTTCTTTAACATGTTGTTTTCATCTTGCAAGCGAGTACACTCACCCTTAAAATGTAATAAAAAGAGGAATTTATTTCAACCTAAAACATTGTAAGATGGATTGGCTATATAACGTTAAATTGACTTATGTTAAATTGGATATTTTTTCACCTCTTCTAATTGACTAAATACTAACAAGTATATCATTACCTGTTATGTGCTAAGTTTTAAATTCTATTTAAATTGTACTGTTTTCCCCCTAATTTCTAACTTATTTGTAAACAAACGTTATAAATATAAATGATGTGTCCTTACTTTGAATTTATTCCATTTTTAATGATATCAAATTGTTATTATACTGCTATTATAAATTATTATTGTACAATCAATGTATTTATTTATGATTAATCTAAATATCATTTATGTTTACAAGAATGGCTATATGCAATACAGGTAAAAATGGGGTTTTACTAAACATAAATGTTCTTGATAATCAGTAAATGTAATCACAGTTAAAATTTATTGTAACAACATGCACCAAAGTTTTCCCAATGGTGGAAAATCAACACAACAGTTCTAGGCAAGTCTTAAAAAATCAAAAAAAAAAAAAAAAATCAAAGTAAAATTAAACATAAATCTACATACAAATGCAATACTAAAACCAACATGAAAAATGAATAAATACTACACAATTAAAAAATAATTTCCAAAAAGATAAACCGGTAACTACCGGTAATTTAAAGGAAAAGTGAAATCAAATCTCAACTGAAATTTCTTAAGTCAATTTTTACCTTAAGTTTATAAATTTCCCCTTTATATTGAGATTTCTCATGTTCAAAGAAAGAACATTCATGATAGGGATAATTGGGTATATTTGCTGTAATAAAGCATATATATTTGTTTATGAATTGTGTAGTTTAATGGTGTTTTTGTTAAAGGGTTTTGAAATCCAAGAGTAAAAGAGAGCAGTATGTTATCTTCGTGATTATTTTTCAGCTTTAGTGCTTAATATAGTTGCTTGTTCTGTTATTTCGCTTCGCTTAAATTATATTTGTCTATGTACCTTTCATACTCATATGAACATGACCTACATGTTAAATTCAATAACTCATTATAGCTTATGTTAAATTGTTAGTACGCATCAACTATAAATAAAGATTTAATGTTGTTATTATTATTATTATTATTATTATGTTTCACATGATGGGCAGACATGGCCGAGTAGTACTGTCACTGGCTTTCAAAGTCCAGGGTTGTGGGTTCGAACCGCACTCTTGACTTAGGAATATTCTGAGATGATTTCCATCTGCTGTTCATAGTAGAGCTATAAAAACCTCAATACCAGAATAGTTTTTCGAATGATGCTAATACCGAAGTTTAGTGTCCAAGTGCACGCTTAACACCTCTGTAGGGTTTAAAAAAGAGTAGGCTATCCGTGGCCGCTACAGAGTACAATTGCAACTAATAAATGATTGAAACAGATTGATCAAAGTAAGAACAATTGAGTTATTATATCACTAACTTACCCTGTATCTGAAACTGATTTAATTTATTCATAAACTTTTCTGTGATCATAGCGTCAGATATAGAGTCGACTTCCATTTCTCCGACTACATAAGGATAGCATACATACGATTTTACTGAGTGACGTTGTTTTACAAGTTTTATTGTACATCTCTCCTCACACTCCTCTACCAATACATCATTATCCATTGCATTGTTTTGGTAGAATTTTTTGTTTTTCGTGGTGTAGCTGGTATTTTAAAATTATTGTGTTTAAAGAGAGTAGGGTACGGATGTTCTGGCGTAGGACAAGAATCGACAAAGTGAGATGAACAAACTACTAAATGTCTTATGTCATAATTTGGATGTCTTTTGAAATTGTTAGTAATCTTTTGTTCCAAACCCTCTCGTCTTAATAATTTTAACCATGCATTACGGCTAGCTTGAACCTTGTACAAGAAGAAAAGTCACCTTTAAGGATCCTTAAAGCCCCCTTAAAGACTCATTAAATGGGGCTTTACGGATCTTTAAGGGGTGTTTAAGGACCTTAAATGTGTCTTTAAAGTCTTTTTAAGGACATCCTTAAAGATCCTTAATGGTGAAGAAAAAAATTTCCGTTTGATTTACGGTTGTTAGCCGTGCAACTATCGGCAATACAATGCAAATGCGGCATAATTTTGTTTAGGTGGCGCCCATTTTATTTACATGTTGTCAGGCAGTCAGCCCCTAAAATCTCGCAAGATTAAAGGAATGTATGCATTTTGTTACCTCCATTCGCGAAGAGTTCTGGTAGTTCAAGTAATCGTGATATGACGTAGGCTTAGGGGTTTTAGAGAAAAAGATCCTTGGAATTGTTCCCATAGGGTCCAATGTTAACCTATGTTTCTCGTTGGCAGCTATCTTAGATTAGGTGAAGACTGAAAATACAACGGTTTCAGAAGGTACCATTTAAGGACAAATATGACCAAATATTAGTTCTAATTGGCTCAGTAGTTTCAGAGAAAAATATCTTTAAACGCATTTTCCCATAAGGTCCAACGTTAAAATATGTTCTCCGCTGGTGGCCGTCTTGGATTTGATGTGGCCCTCAAAAACCACAATGTTGTAGGGGGCCATCCATAAACTATTGTGGCCAAGTTTGGTTTCCATTGGCTAACGGCTTTTAGAGAAAAAGATCTTTGATATTGTTCCCATAAGGTCCAATGTTAACCTATGTTCCCCGCTGGCCGTCATCTTGAATTAGTGGAGACTAAGAAAAACACCGGTTTTAGAAGGTACCATCTAAGGACTACTGTGACTAAGTTTGGTCCAATTGGTTCAGTAGTTTCAGAGAAAAATATGTTTGTTTGAACATATTTTCCCATAAGGTCCAATGTTAAACTATGGTCCCCGCTGGCGGCCACCTTGGATTAAGTGCGGACATGATGGACACAATTTTTAAAGTAGACCATCCAAGGACTGTTGTGACAAAGTTTGGTTGCAAATGGCCAAGCGGTTTTTGAGGAGTAACGACGGACGGACGACGGACGACGACGACGACGATGACGACGACGGGCGTCAAGTGAAAGCAAAAGCTCACATGGCCTTTTAGGCCAGGTAAGTAATAAAGGCAGTTTGAACATTTTGGGAGATAATGTTTGAGTAATCGCATCGTAATACCTACAAATGTTTATAGACTGTGAAAGAGGAAATAATTTATATAACGTATCTACATTGTTGCCATTTGCAAGAAATTTAAGACAGGACAATGATAACAATTATTGATCAAAGAAATGTTGCTTTCACTCAATTTTAATTACAGAAATGATGCTTACTATTCCGGAGCATCCGATCTCACGTACTCGAATGAAGTTCAGGAGTTTAACCTAATTTGTCACATTCAAATGTTTTACCTTGCTTCTGGATTGTGATTCAGACAATGATTAAAATATTTTTATATACTTCTAACGAAAAAAAAAAATTATATGCAAAATTGATTAAAAGTGAAACAAATCATGCAAGTCAATTCAACAAACGGAAACGTTTTGAAACTAGTTATGAATTAAGTGTATGCATAGGATTGCCACTAATGTATATGTCCTATGGTAAGGTATTGTTACTACTGGAGAAACGTGGATACATATATTTTTATCTTTTGGATATTTTTTTTACTTCTTCTAATAATTGGTTTCAAAATTTTGGTCCAATCACTACTGATGACTTATATTTCCAAACCACCGTCTAGTGTTCTATATTTAACGCTCATTAATACATTATTTAATCGTTATAAAAGCCGTATTTCACTTACTTTGTTGTGACGAAACCACAATTGAAGTTAAATATCTCAAAACTTGTTTCACGGTGTTTTCATAAGGCATATATCCATGTTGACGGCATCGGATCTAAATAAACACAAAGTAAACATGATCTTACTTGATATATGTCTATTATTTTAAAAAATAATGTAAATTTAACGATAGCTGTCAACCCTGAATAAAACAGAATTATTAAGAAAGACATACGTGTCGTGTTCATTGAATTCAAGCAATACCACACTGACCTAAGCATCAAGATAAAAAACATAAACTTTCACTCATATAACTGTTTTATCATTGTTTTGTTTCGAAAATACAACACATTTTTTTTTTAAAAATTGGAATAAAGCGTTTAACCAACTTATGCATTAAACGATTCGAATCAATAAAGAAGCTAAAACATGCCATTAAAGATTCGTATTATCTCATTTTCCTGGTGAAAATTCAAGTGTTTAATAAGCTGGGTTTTGCGTTTAGATTGTGATTTGTACATGTGTAAGTATGTTGCTTTTGATTTCCATAATTTTTATCATATTTACCAAAACCGTTTCATTCCACCAATCTATATAAACTAAAGAGTGAGACTAAGCAATATGTTTATATGGTGCTTCTATTCTGCTGGGTGATGATTCCCCGGGAATATCACAAACTCGGTAGACAATAATCGTGTATTTTTGTCAGACATATCCTTTTGTCTAGATAAGCTGCTAGTTAAAATTTTAAATTCCTCAAGAACTAGGGCATACTCCCTCATGGAAGTATTTCGGTGTCTAGATTAGGTAAAATATATTTTGGACTTTTGGGTATTTATAAATTATCAACATCTTGGTAAAAATTCAAAGTTTTGGTCCAAGCATTACTGAAAAAATGGATCCTGAAACGGGCGTCTAGTGCAGTAAAATTAAAACTGGTATAATATGCAATTAAACGATTTCTGATTCTTTCTTTGACAGTACAAAAAATTATTAAATATTTTTTTAAAATTATTTTAAAACAAAATACATATGAAAATTTTAAACTAACTCATAGGCGAACAGACGCAATTTACACACATATATTTAAAATCGACAAAGTGTTGAATATGCTGTGATTTAATATTTCTTGTTGACTGATAAAAGTTTCAGTTATATTTTGGGCGATATTGACATTATTATATTCTAGCACCCCCAATCCACTATACATATGTATGACTTTGACTCGATTAAAATAAACTTTAAACAATTATTAAATTAAAAAAGAAACTGGAGTATTCGTTGCTTTAAAAATAAAAATAATAAATTCAAACGAAGAAAATCTCATACAATCTCATATTTGGTTCAAGTATTACTGTTGAGAAATTATATTCAGATACGACCGTCTAGTACTGTAAAATTAACATTTCGTAACTCTGTTGGGGAATAAGCATTTTCGATGATATCATAAACGCTGTATACCTTTGTATTGTTAAACATGTAATATTGTCTTAATTTGCTGAAAAAGGCTAAGGCCAACTCCCCCATATAACGTAATTAAAAAAGCTTGAAAGATTAAATTTTATTTTGTCTTATGGATAATTTTTCAGTGTCTTAAAAATAAGGTTTCACAATTTTTATCCAAGCACTACTGTTGAAAATTATATGCCGAAACGATCGTCTAGTGATTAACACATATATAATATGTATAATAAGGGTATGTTTAATAAAATCATCATCTGCAGCATCGAGTAGTATTTACATACTAGATAAGATAATAAACACAGCCTTGCGAAAGGGTTTTGAATATGGTGCCAGTATATTTTATACTTGTCATTTTTTTATTAATGTGTATTATGTTTATTGCATAAATGACTAAAAATCAAAAAATGTAAATTCCAATTTTAAAGTGCTTTAATGTTCATCAAGAGCATTTAAGCAATCTTTAAATAGTCTTTTAAGGATCATTTTAAAGTTTTTTCTGTTTAACCTGTTCTCTCCTAATCATGTCTTTATCCGCATCAGTTACTTTGAAATCATGTCACCCGGTATTACAAATGTGTTGAAATTAGCTTTCCGTAATCGTTCAAAGTATTTTCAAAGGAGGAATTGATAATAAACATTTTTTGTTGTTTTATGTTATCATTTCAATTTGGATTCAAGCAATTGTTGTCCGAATACTATTGATGAGAATTTTATTTCGCAGCGGCAGTCTAGTGCTGCAAATTTGAAACTTATCATTTAACCAACAAATATAGGAATGTGTGAGCAATCTTTATCCGTCAAAATTGACAACTATGCAAAACCTCATTAAGGAAAATAAATGATGAAATCTATTTTAAAATAAAGTAACTAAAATACCTGAGAATCAAACCAATTTCTTTTTTCAGTGCTTATTTTAAAACAGAGTTCTTGGAAGTCAAACCAATTTACACAGCAGTATCCTGTCACTGAAACAAGATCAATTAACTGTAATTATTTACCATTATAAAAACGTAATTTAAATAACATTTATGAAATTGTATTTTTTCACTTCTTTGTGATTTAGCTAACTAAGTAGGAGGTGGTTGTCCTTCAGGAGCAGCTATATATTGTTTATCATTTGTTCCTGGTAAATATCTGAAATTCTCCTAAAACTAAGTTATACTTCCTCGGAGCTTTACTGATGAGGAATTGTATTCCAAAATGGCCGTCTAGCGCTGTAAAATTTAAACTGGTATACTATGTTATTATCTACTTATGTTTTACTCTTGGCCGCCTAAGAAATTCAACATAGAACACTACAAAGTAAGGATGAATTGAAATCGAAATGGATACAGAATTAGCACTCTATTAGCAATATATCGTTTTGAAGTAGTTGTGTTGAACAATCAGCCACTACTTTCTATTTTACTGATAAAAACATAATAATTACATAACAAAAATAACTTACAGTTTTTCTTTAGCAAGTTTATACAGTTATCTGAAATAAAGAAAAACGGTCTTCATGTTTTAAAGATCTCAGTGCCCGTTGGTAGCATGCTTATCAAAGGAATGTTATATTTACTATTGAAAATGTTTTTAATTAAACACACTGCTTTATTTGTTCAAATCAGTTAACAAATTATATATCTCACGTTCACTATAATTTATCTGAAAGCTTTCTAATCAGTTGTCTGAATATGTATTTTTTGTCCTTTTTGCCTATTTAATTATTCTAATTTTATTTTTAACTCTAAATGTATAAGTTATTGCTTTGCAAGTTTACTCGAAAAACACCGACACAAGGGAAGTAATTTAAAACATAATTTTCATTAAACAATTAAGGTTTTTCTTTAAAGTATCGTTTAATATAAGTCTTACCATTTTGAGCCTCTGTGTTCAAATTCCTCACTTTAAGCTTTAACGACTCTATATTGGAAAAAAGATAGTCCCTTTCTGAAAACAAATGGAATCAGTTTCAGTTAAAAACGCTTTCTTAAGGCTTTTTTGGTCCTTTCCGTCAGTGGTATAACATAAACAGGCGTTCATTAAGAAAATACGTTTTTTTCTAAATTTTGCAAAATCAGCCAAAGCCCTTGATGAGGAAGTGTTTTTTCTTATGTTTTTTTCCCCCTGTTACATAATCAAAAACAAACATACTAACCAAAAGAAGCAAAGGTAAAACTTTGGAACTGACAATTTAGGTTACACACGTGAATACTGAGAATAAATGTAACGAAACAGAGTGACTTGACGTCTATAATATTCACATTGTTCTCGCTATAGAAGAGCATATACAAACCTGTTTGATTTGTAGTATTGTTGGTTCATGGTATTATCATGTAAAATACGTTAATTGACGTATCGCCGGCCACGCTTATATCATTCCGACAAATGACTGGATGCTTGATTTACACGCAAAAAGAATGAAAACCCGGCTTAAGATGTGCCATTTAATGACGTCACTGACACTAGAACGTCATTAGTTGCCGTGATGCTGCTTTGGTGCCGTGATAACGGCCAGTGTCGGAACATTTTGGGCGTGGTCAGCGGTACATTAACATATCAGCTGGTGATTAAAGTTAAGTGCGATTTATTATATTTTAAATAACAACATTATTTAATTACTTACTCAAAACGATTATTTCTGTTAAAATGTGATAGATACAGTTTAATTATCAACTTAGTTTTTGGCATTCTTTTTTTTTAATAATTAATCCGAGATCGAAACAACACGATGCACAATTGATTATACATAGTTCATGTAACGAGATATCCAGTATTATATCGTTTTCTGCATTTTATTGCTTTATGAGATAAAACCGTTTTGATCAATAACAAAATATCAAAATGTTACTCTAGAGTTCGTTCAAATATGTGTTTTACTATTACTTTTAATTGTTACTATTAAATTAAAAATGCGACAAAAATAAATGTCCTTACGTACTAACCATACATAAACGGAAATGGGAAATGTTATTTATTTTTTCTCTTCTTGTTGGTCTTTTAACGCCTGATTCAGTTTTCTAGTGGAAGTTAAGGTGTTTTACTCGGTTTCATAGCTTTCAAAGTTTTGTTATTGGGATTGCAATGTGAGCATAAATCGACAAGTTTGTGGTTGATCGCGTCCATTTGCGGGTCTAAATATTAAACTGTGTACATAAAGTTTTACATCAAATACAAGCAAAAGGTAGATATTAGCAAAATGAACACTTGATAGTTTATAAAGACCAATGTACTGTAAATAGAGAATTAAGCGTTGGTACATTCTTCATTTATTTTACACTACAAATTACTGCAAATATTTCACCACGAAAAATGTCTACCGTACAGGTTAACACATCATAATTTATAGATTATACACCCACTTATACATGTTATATTGGTTCCGCGAAAGATACACATACGCGTAATCTTGAAGTTTTTGAAATTGCGAAATTTTCACCCCACGAAAAATAATGACCTTTAATGTAGTATTGAAAATTTTATTAAATCACAGATTGCAAAGATAATTAAACGGCAAAGAAAATTTGCATCTGGAAGTTAAAAACAATCAACTACCACAACAACACCAACATCGACGACTTGTCGTCAAAATAATTCCCTCTAGTTCATATCGAATGGAAATGACATGTCCTCGGTGTATTTTTATTCATCCTTGGAACGTATTGAAATGATTGATTATAAAGAACATTTGATTTTACACATGTGATCGAGGCACTACAGATGAGGAATTGACGTTTCGCCGACCACGCCCACAACATTCCAACAGGAATTGTATTCAGAAGAGATAGTCTAATAATATAAAATGAACACGGGTATAACAGGAAATCAAAAACAAACACACCACTCCATGTCCGAATCAAAATCCAGAAGCTAACACTTTGGAACTGACAAGTTAGGTTAGACACGTGAACTTCCACTAGGGAAGTGCGAGCGGGCGCTCCGGAAGGTCAAGCAACTCCTGTTTAGCTAGCTACATCCACCACGTGTGTAATCGTAGATGTTTTGCAATATAATTTTCAGCGTGTTATAAATAATTGTGTGTAAAACTTATTAATCACTATTCAGGTCCTTTTTCTGTTTTTTTTTAAATTGTCATTACATTATTGTGTTGGACAAGATAGAATTGGCTGTATAAGTACGTATTATCTTTTAAACAAGGTTTAATCTTTTAACACTGGACGGTCGTTTTAGAATAATAAAATCAAATCCATCATCAGTAGTGGTCGTACCATAATAATGGCAATTAAATATTGTTAAGATATTGAAGTAAAACAAACAACAAGTTGACTAAAGTGTATTTTACCAAATCAAAATACGCCATTAAGCAAAGCTTAGTTTTTAGGAACTTTTCAACACTTTTGTTCCAAGTTCTTCAGTATTGCTAAACGGACTTCTAGTGCTGCTTAACTAAATCAGATTTAATATTTTTTTTTTGATTTGCCAGTTTCTGAGATTTTAATTTGGATATGGAATGGTACGTTTGTTTTTGAAGTTGCATGATAAGCTAAACTAAAACTTTCATATACCTTGTTGCTTCTGCACTTTTTCTTGGTACAGTTGATTGTGACGTTCAAAGAAATCTGCAAAAAATGTGAATATGAAAAATCGATGGTTAAGCTTTAAAAAATTCAGAATTACTCATCTATTTTTTTCTTTTCTTTTATCTACTATTAACTTAGCATCATAAAGTTACGTAGTGTTCTTGAAAGAATAAATGAAAAAAAAATAAATCAAGGAGCTTTGCCAGAATCTAAGAAATATTTACAACTTGAGATACTATTTTTTCAAATGAGCCAATATGTTCCGCTGGCATTCAATCAATCAATAATACGGTGTGCATCATATACTCATCATGTTACGTCATGCGTTATTTGATTTATCTACCTTTAAAGAATGTTTCTTTCCATATTTGGATAAAAATTACATAAATTCCATGTTTTCGAAATCTTAGATATAAAACATCCAGGGATGATTCAACATTCATGTCATACCAATAATTTTTTAATAATTTTAAACAAATGGAATAACGTTCTATTTGAATGCATTTAAAGGATATATTGCAGTTCGCTGTTCATTTGCTTTTTCTGGCGACTTAATCATTGCATCGAAGAATACACTTGTTATTTCTTTAAATAGTGTAAGTATTTTGTAACATTAGGATGCGAATTGCGTTTGACATGCGAAGCTAAGTGGTTAATGATTAATGAAATAATATACCTTAAAGAATATTAAAATAACATAATCATTGCTTTGCTTACCTTTCTTGAGACCTGTCCAATGTAAATACATACATATTTAACTAATTTACCTTTTGCTTTGATATTTTGATTGAGATTTATATATGGACTTATATATTTGTTTTTATTTACCTCCTGAGAATTTGATGAACAGTAGGATACTTATTATCAAAGTAATCATGAAACCAACTACTAGGAACCAAAGCATCTTCCACAATTGTTTTGTACAACCTGAAAATATATAAAAATGAACATGAAGGAGAAATATGTGTTACACCTTTTTCCTTGCATAACTCTTTCCAAAAGCTAATGAAACATTAGATTGCATTAATTAACATGATAACTTCAATTTTTTTATTGTCAACTTTCCTTTTTTATGCAGCAATATACCTTCTTCTCTTGCTTATGGTGTATTTGTTTCCCAATTAATACTCTATGGTAAAGCCTGTTTCCACTACGTAAGCTTTTTACAACGAAGTAGGCTGCTTGCAAATAAATTGTTGACTTAGGGATATTGCAAGCCTAAGCTTATCAAAACCCTCAAAAAATTTAATGGTCGTCATTACAGTATTGTTTACAAGTTTAATGTCTCTGTGTCCAGGATCGCCTTGGATATATTTGACGTCTCATAGTTCCATAATCCTTTTACACAATTTTGATTACACACGTGGCGGGTGAAGCTAGCTAAACAGGAGGTGCTCAACCTTTCGAAACACCCGGTCTCACTTCCCTGGTGGATGTTCACGTGTCTAGCCTTGTAAGTTCCAAAGTTTTTAGATTGCTTCTGGATTGTGATTCGAACATTGATTATTATGTTTGTTTTTGATTACTTGGTCGCTCTTGTAAATAATTAGAAATTCCTTTTAAAATTTATAAATTACTTGTATAATGAGAAAGATTGAGAAGTAACTTTTTCAGCTGACATAATTGATTAATAATTTGCCGACAAATCCACTGCATGTTAGTTGCATTGTAATTTCTGGATGCAATTTGATTTTGTCAAGTCTTGGCCATAATCAATAAATAAACATCCATTAATTTATTTTCTATATACATTTTTCGATATTTTTGTTGCTATATTAGATTGGAATGATACTTTTTGCTGCTATATGAGATTGGAACCATATCTGATATTAATTCAGTAACATACCCTTGAGAGTCATTTTAAAAACCTTCTTTAAGTTTGCCAATTCCTGTAATAGAGTAATTGAGATATGTTGCACGCTACTAAATAATATAAATAAAACAAATAAATTCTGCTGAAAATAACACTCTGAACGTATAGACAAAGAAAAACAAAAAGGCACAATTTTTTATTGTCAACTTTTCTTTTCAAATTTAGCTTTATCTCCTACTGTATAGTGTATTTGTTGCACAATTTATATGCTAAGGTAGAGCTTGTTCCCATTACAGAAAGTTATACAACTGCTTACAACTGTTGCCGCAAAGATATTGATATTGTCAAATCTACCCCGGATAAAATTGACATTCCATAGATCCTTGTTCCAGTCATTCTTAATTTGATTATACGCTTGATCTATCTTAACCGAAAGGCTGACCATTTCCTGCTGGAAATTACTTACCTAATTTGCCAGTTTTAAAGATTTAGCTTTCCTTTGGGATTCTGGTATGAACACAGGATGGTATGATTGTTTTGTTTTACAGTTTTCCTAACTGTGTAGAAAGTTAAACAATAATATGCATAGATAAACACAGTTTAATCAAGAAGATTCAAATTTAGGTTACAAAAAGCCGTAAACTGTTTTTATTTGGATGTAAACTTGTTTACACTATCTGATTGCAGAGTTTATCATCACAGTATTGTTTATAAGTTTAATGGATCTGTGTTCAGGTTTGTCCAGGATTTATTTGACCTCCTATAGTTCCATATTACTTTTGCTTTGATTACACTGGCGGATGTATCTAGCTAAACAGGAGGTGCTGGCCCTTTCGGAGCACCAGGTCTCACTTCCTTGTTGGAAGTTTGTGTGTTAAACCTAACTTCGTTAGTTTCAAAGTTTTGACTGCATTGTGATTTGGACATAGATTAATATTGCCTTTTGGCAATCGAAAATGCACAATTATCGTTTAATTACATCCTTGTCCCTTGTAATTTTAATGGATAACTCATCTTTTTGTTTTCTGTTTACACTCTTTACACAAGAAAGTATAATTTGTCTTACCTCCGAATCTATAAATGTGTATAAAAACGGATTTATAGCCGAATTAATTGGCAGCACGAAAACAACTGTCCATGCATAAATTGTCCTCGGCATGTCGAAACCCACAATGGCCATTACACCTAAGCATATAAATTATAAAAATATGAAAATGAAGCGTTTTTATATAATTATTAAAACTGAAATATCGATATCGATGATATGGTTCATTAATTAAAATTGAAAAAATATGTGTTGCTTATTGACGATTAAGTAGGCTTTTACAGCGGATAAATGAATTCCTTTAAGTAGCCATACAAAAATTAAATCTGTACGTACATGGACCTTAGTTTGATGTTATGAAAAAGAAGAGTGGCAAATTATGAATGCTTAAATCATATATGATGACATCATCGGGCATGCTTTGTTCATCAACTGAGATACCATTCCTATTGTAACTTTAACTCTTTTAACAATAGACGATCGTTTCGGAATAAAATTCCTCATTAAAAATGTGTTGACCAAAACTGTGGGAATCCAAACATTTTTTAAAGTTGAAATCAGATATCAAAATATTAGAATAATCAAGAGAATATTTTATAAAATCAGGCAACTATATGAACAATTAAGTATAGCATTTTTCAATACAGAATTGCATGGACAATTCCATCCTTGTGTTATAAATTAAACAAATTTTACTTGATGTTGGCTAAAGTATTCGAAACGATCGTCTACTAAGCTATTATTTATCCTTCGAGGTATTGCCTGTTGGAAAAAGACAAAAGTAAAGTTTGGCATTGTAGTGATAACCTTGTTGAGAAGTATGAGGATTAATATGACAACCAGTAGTTGTTTTATAAAGATATATAATAAAACTAAATTGCTCACATATTTATACTTGAATTTTAAAATAAATTATGTTGAGATCCGTTTCACAATAAGTAGGATATATTTACATCGGCTAAATCCCACTAGACATTGCAATACAATTTTTTGCTAGTGTTATAAATGACATATAAATTTACATCTTGGAGCAAGTGGAATGTGACATCCTATTTCACTGTTACTACGTATTTTACAAAATTTAGCTAAGGAAATACTTTGCATGTATGAGTAATCTGTAGTGTTTGAGGAATTGTAAATTTAACCTAGCAGCAAGTTTAGACAATAGTATATCTATTATAGGCGCCCAAAGTAGTAGTTGGTATTAAAGTCAACAAAATGAAGCAATTGATATATTATACCCATTGTTCCAATTGGAATCCAACACAAACAATCTGTTGCTATAACTAAGGATATGCGCTTAGCTACTTCAATATGTGGAGATTTTCCTGTTCTATGTACGCTCGACGATATCTGTTTAACTTTATATACTATTGGTATCTGAGTAATTGCAATAAATAGAAACAACAGAAAATTAAAAACAATAAAAAGTGAAAAAGAAAAGATCCATCCTTCTGCTGATTCCTTCTTCAGAGGAAGAGATATACACACACCAGACACCGAGTAATAATCTTTAAATACAAAATACGGAAATAAAGCTAGAAAAATTGAAATCAGCCATACAGCACAGCATACTGTCATGGCGTTTTTCCTAGATATTTTGTGTTCTTTAAATGGAAATTTTACTGCAAAATATCGGGCTATTGTCAATAACGATATCGTAAATACGGATACCTCTGACGATAGAATCGAAATCATTCCAAGAACAGAACAGAATATGCTTTTACGCCATTTGTATTCTCTCCATATATATTCACCACGAAACGCTACATCAACAATTCCTATCGATATGAGATAAATACCAATTAAGGCGTCTGCTACAGTTAAGTTTCCAACGAAAACGGAATATGTATCTTTATACAACCACCCCTTGTCCTTCCTTTTGTTAATAAAACACCGGTATTTCCGATAACAGCTAATATACCTATTATCCAAAGAAAGAATCGGAGGACAGTGTTCTCTATTAAATTTTCACAACTCGATACGTCAAACTGTGGAGCTATGCAGCGGTCATTTGGCAAATGTTCAGGTTTAATACAGCATAAGGAAAATGTGTCGCTGTATATATATTGAAGGTTGATATTGTTCTCAAATAATTTGCCTAATATATATATATCATTTCCCCTGGTATCTAGAACTTTGAGTGAAGTCAAACTTGTAAATAATCCTTTTTCAAGAAGAGTCAGTTTATTTCCTGAAATGTTCAAATGGTTTAAATAGGTTAGGTTATAAAATAATTGTTGATGTAATCGCTGTAATTTTGTATCTGAAATGGTAAGTGTTTCACAATTATATATTCCAGAAAAGGCACCTGTCTCGATTTCCTCCATTGCTTTCGATTGAACCCAAAGAAATTTCAACTTAGACAGATTGTCGAAGACGTTTTCTTTTAATACATGAATGCCAATGTCTAATAGTTCAAGAGTTTGAAGATCTCGAAAATCCTCAAATGTTCTGTTATCCCATTCTTGAGAGACCCCTGCTCCGATAACACCAGCGTAAGAATATATTGATGACGCCCACGTAATACATGTGATTTTATTATTTGTCTAAACCTGTGATTAACATGTAAGGATAACAGCTTAAATGTTTGTATCGATCTTTTGATGGGATTAGCTAATTGATATTCAACATTGCACCGCGTACCAGAAATTTCAAAGACATTGATGAATTTTGAAAACAAATGTGTTTTCCAATCCACGAACAATAAATCTCGTTTGTCGTAGAAATAATCATGAGGTGACAGAGTTTTTGACATGACAAATGGATATATTTGTAAATTGTCTGCTGTTCACGATCCTGACAATGCATTTCATCATAACTATTATAACACTGATCCAGACCATCACATATTTGTTCAGGCGTTAAACAGATCCACTCCAAACTGGCATCTAAACATTTTGCTACTTCTGTGCAGGAGTCAACACTTATATCTAAAACAAATAGGTAACATTTTTTTAGAAGAAGCTAATCTAGTAAAAAAGAGTAATATGATTTTTGTAATCATCAATCTGATTTCAAACATATTTACAAACCTTTTTCATTTATATAACTTACAAAGTATAAAGGCTGAGATGTTTTAAATAACCAAGTAACGAGTTTTTGTTATGGTATTTTCTTTCATTATACTTGAATATGACTTGAAACAAAAATTTCATACAATCGATGCCGAAATAAAGAAGAAATTCATCCGTGATACAAGTCTAGTTAATCAGATACAGATGAAAATTCCGTTATGAAAGGCCGTACCGTTCTGACAAAACAGTATCAACTTCCCTACTGTATATGATTTATCTACATAATGATCAAGTGGAATTAACATACATAATGTTTCTCCATAAAAAGTATGTTGATTTATCACTTATAACATCAACCAAAGGTCACATGCATTATGACAAACGTTATGACTTCAATGTTTTTCAACTTTCCCTTACCTATGCAACAATACAGCTGTTTCTCCTGTTTATGGTGTTTTTGTTTGAAAATAAATGCACCATAGTAAAGTTTTCCCACTACGAGAAATACAAGCATGCTGCTGACAAATAAATTAAATTATTAGCACAGTGAAATTGCATGACCAGTTTTGCCAAAGCTCTAAAAAGTTTTATGGCTGTCATCACAATATTGGTTAGAAGTATGATTTCTCTTTTTCTAACATTACACTGCATATATTTGACGTGCAATATCTTAATGTTTCTTTCCTTTTCAATTTTACACGTGGTGGGTGTGACTAGATATTGGAGGTTCTTATTTAACCGGAGCAGCCGGCCTCGCTTCCTTGATGAAAGTTCACGGGTTTAACTTAATTTGCCCGTTTCTTTTTATTCTTACTTTGGTTTAGAATAAAAATTTGGACATGGTTTGAAATGCTTGTTTTTGATTCTGCTTCATATGAATTTTGAGACAAATCAGCAAGCAAAAGTGCACACTTTGTGACCCTTACCGTATAGAAGTGTTTACAATTCAGACAATTTTAGCTCTGAAATTTTTTAACCTTCGTCACACATTCAAATCATTATCTTTGTATATGTTCTTACTCTCTTTTGGTTTTAGATACGACCCTGTTATTGAACCAACGGCGTTAGAAACACTGAAAAATAGAGCATCTCCTCCTGAATTGTTGATAATACAAAACTCGCCTTTTGCTCCAGATATGTATAAGTTGTTTTCTAAATTAAATATAAAATGTTTAATTATATTAGTTTATTATACCAGATTTAATTTTACAGCTCTATACGGCCGGAATACAATTTCTCGGCAATTTGTTTTGATTAAAACTAATTGAAATAAATATATTGGAAGTGCTACAGAAATGATATAACTTTATTCAGATGAAAGAAAGAAAAACGTCGCCCAAACTTATAAACTCAGCTATGTTACAGCTAAAATGACAGAGTGGTAAAGGATTAGTTATAGCTTAAACCAATGACATGAAGGTCATGTCAGGAAAATAAACATTATCATAATCCGTATAAGTATCATCAAAATACTCAAAATTAGCTTAAGTATCTCTTTGCAGTAACAAAATTGTATTATCAAACCTGTATTAATTTTGCAGCATTAGAAGTCGTTTTGGAATAAAATTACTTATTAGTAGTGCTTTGACTAAGATAGTATTAGTAGTGCTCTGACCAAAATGTATCAGTAGTTCTCTGACTAAGATTGCATCTGTAGTGCTCCGACCATAATTGTAGAAGTAAAGCTATTGTTAGATATTGATGAAATAATAAGAGATTAAACAATGCAATATTTAATTCAAAATATTCTAAAAAACGTTTGATCGGCAAGAATCAAATCTTAATTATTAACAGAATTGTTACCTATCAAACTTTACTAAATACGGACATAATGTCAGTTGTTACAGAATCCCTTATGTACATGCGTACATTCAACAGAAGGACAGATTAAATAAATTATCACAAATAACAAGCGTTGCTGTCTTACCATAAAGATATATGTTTGTGTACTGTATTAATTGATAGCTTGGAATAATTATTTTTCCTTCTGTACCATGGATTTGGTGTTTTCTAATTTGTCTTTTTAATTTTCCACTTATCCAAAATATGATGCCTGCTTTCAAATCAACAGCAAATGACTGTGGAGGTACTGGTCCTTCAATCTGTGCTATTATTTCTTCAACGTGTTTACTTTCAACATCTATTCTATAAATTCCGGTGTCACTGAGATTAAATTTGTTCTGTCGATGATAGTAAATAAACCTAAACCAAATGAAATTTATAAAACTTATATAAATTAGGCTTTAAATAAAAATATTTACAATATGACTGTACCTGTCTTCGATGAAACATGCAGAAGCAATTGTATTTTAATTCCCGTTGAAAGACATAGGGGTCATGAACTTTGATGCGTAGTAGTCCCAAAAACCACATGTCATACCACGTGGATTTGTTTACAAAAAGTATATTCCTTGCAGTATTGTAATACGCTATGGTAGAGCTTGTTCCCACTACGGGGACTTTGTACAACAAAGTAGGCTGCTTGCAAATAAATTGTTGACTCAGGAATATTGCAAGCCTAGGCTTATCAATGCCCTTAAAAAGTTTTATGGCCGTCATCACAGTATTGTTGATAAGTTTGATGTCTCTGTGTCCAGGATTGCCTTGGATATATTAGACGTCTCATAGTTCCATGTTCCTTTCACACAATTTTGATTACACACGTGGCGAGTGTAGCTAGCTAAACAGGAGGTGCTTACCCTTCCAGACCACCCGGCCTCACTTTTCTGGTGGAAGTTTACATGTCTAACCTAACTTGTCAGTTCCAAAGTTTTTACTTTGCTTCTGGATTGTGATTCGGAAATAGATGAGTATGTTTGTTTTTGATTTTGTTTAATAATTGAACTTTTAATCTTATCACTAAGATATAATATTTGTTGTAAAACTATATGACTATAAATTAAAAATTAGCATGAAATACTTCGGATTATATTTTTCTGTGACAGTTACCGGAAATCGGAGGCGGAGTCAAACTGTCAATCAACTTTAGACTACCAGCAACAGTTTTTAACATCGGATCAACAAATGTTTCTACAAAATACTTCATCGAATTTGTCACGCGCCACACTATCTTTCATTACCCCTTGAAATACCATGATCAGAATGTCATTTCTTAAGTAAAAACAAAATGAATATTGTATAACTAAATAAATAACGACCAATGTTCAAATTACAATCCAAAATCAAAATAAAAACTTTGAAAAGTAGTTAATTGAGTTAAACTTCTGATCTTTCATCAGAGAAGTGAGGCTCCGAAAGGGGGAGCCCCCGATTATGTCTTACA
This sequence comes from Anadara kagoshimensis, assembly GCA_021292105.1. NCBI lineage: Eukaryota > Metazoa > Mollusca > Bivalvia > Arcoida > Arcidae > Anadara > Anadara kagoshimensis. The sequence goes on along the minus strand of CM037872.1, from coordinate 20,194,947 downwards.
ACACCCGTCTAGTGAAATTAAACATGAAAATAATATGGAATTCTGGAATTATTCAAACCAAGAATAATTTTTGAAACAAAATCATTATTTTTATCAATAATATAGTGATGATAGTCAGAAAACACTTTTAGTCTTGAAAAGTTTAGACCGGGAAAACCCTGCTATAGCATACTGTCTAAAACTTATTTGAAAAAAATATTTAGCAAGAAAAGTTTAGCAGAAATGATGAACGAATCAGAACAGTAATTACTAATCAACCACAATGAAGGAAATGTATACAGAAACGGCCGTCTAGTGTTTGGAAAAATGTACATATCGATCCATGTTTAAATTACAATCCAAAAATAAAATTAAAACTTATGAAAGCTAGCAAATAAAATAAAACATTGTGCTCGAGAAGAAACTCTGACAAAAGTACTAACGGTAGTTAGTATATATGTTAATATTAAATCAATTCTACAATTGGGATGTACAATAGGTCCCGGTCTGTCATGATAAAAACAAGCATACTAATCAATGTCCGAATCACTTAGACACTTAAATTTCTATCGGGGAAGTGAGGCATGGAACTTTAGGACGTCAAACACATCCAGTGCAATCATGGATACAGATACATCAGACTTATCAACAATACTGTGATGACGGCAATAAAACTTTTTGAGGTCCTTGATAAGCCTAGGTTTGCAATATCCTTGAATTAACAATTTATTTACAAGCAGGATTTGAAACATGGGGAACATAATAAACAAATAATAAAAGACTTGACACTTCTCAAAATTTCTGAGGTAATAAGTTGTGTTCAGTCGTATTTATTGGAGCCAGAATTGGTCAGATCTCATGAATATAGTCAGCAAAAATTCAAACGACTTTTAAGTTTTGAATGATAACCTAGACATATAATATCTATTTTATAATATACGAAATTTGAATACCACTTAACTTCAATATAATACAAAATCAAACTGAACAAGGCTACTGACTGTATATAATGCAAAACTTTTAACTAATTTCAAAATTTTTTTTTAAAGTTATTTATTTTTGAGCAATGTGCTGATCGTCATTTATAATTTTATTCCTGCTTCTTCAAACTCAAAGTTTTTAACATGCAAAACCACAACTATTTTAATTGTGTTAAATTCATAATTAGGGACATAAAATAATATATATAGTATATTACTAGGTGTGTGAAACCTCTCTGTATGACTTACTGCCTAATAATTGGATTAAATATGAAATAACATCACATTGAATAAAAAACATATGTCTCTATCAAATGTATATGGCAAAACATACTTTGAACGTAGGTAGAGTAATGCGTATCTGTAAATAGGTAGTTGCCAATCCAAAGTAAATTTTTTTTTCAAGTGACTTAAAAACCTTAAAAACGTTTAGCTAGTAACTAGTTTTATGAATGTAGGGAAATAATATCCCGTGTGGGATAAATGACGTTTCGCCAACCATACGTCAATTACTTTTTTTGACGTGAGGTCACTATAAAACTAGCATTTTCTATGTTTCTTATTGTGTGTATTAGAAAAAAACCGATACATCTCTTATGTCGGCATTAATTTTTAAACAAATTTCGTTTTAAGGCATATCCAATCATGAGAAACAAATTATGTCTCATTAAACAATTAAAAAACAGGAGCTCCAATTATATTTCTTAATTTTTAACTCTACATATTTATTTAAATTATTACCCATTAAACGTGTCGATATAAATATAGCTTGGATAATAATTAGTTAATAAGCGGTATTCCTGTTGGTGAGATAAGATGTCGATCTTGACGGATTCCATAGAAGAATTTGCTGGAACTGAAAACAAAAGGCGTCTTTGGAAAACGTCTATCGTTAACGCTCGTATCTCCTTTGAAGAGCCTTGATAACACATTTCATTACCTAATGAAAACAAAGTAATAATTATCAGCTCTAAATATTAATACGTCTTTTGTACACAAGTTGCCGTAAGTAATTTTCTTAATTTGAAAAGAAAGCATGTTAATTCCTTTTTTCAAATAGTATGAATTACGGCGCGAGTGCAATGTTTAATCAGGAGCTGTTTATGTTTCCTGAGCACCGGATCTTCTTGGCAGTAAAGATATTTTTACTAATGTTTGCCAGATTTTAAAGTGTTTACTTTGTTATTATTATATCGAAATTTGAACATGGAGAAGAATGTTTTAATTAGATTAAAAAGCGAATTACCGTTTTGACAGACAAAGAAATTCCTGTACTTGTCTACCAAAAGACAATGCAAGTAAATGATTATACAGCCAACTAAGAGAAAACAAAATCAAATAAACAAGCGTATTTGGACCGCAATTTATGCAATTCTAACATTACAGTACTGAAATACATGCCAGCGGTGTGGTTACGGATCTATTGTAGGTCTTTATTATCATGCGTTACTCAAACACACTTACCTAAAATGGAATTAAAAAAAAAAATTTGCGGTTTGTCATAATGAATAAAACAAGCACAAAGGCGAAGAAACTTTCTGTTTCAGGACGAAAACTAAAAAATGACATTGTAAAAAACCAAACATTTCAACTATGTCAAAATCGCAAACCAAAAACACAGTAAAAACTTCAAGCCTGGCAAACTTCCACCAGTGAAGTACAACCAAGCGATCCAGAAGCGTAAGCGACTTCCGTTCATAAATTACACCACATCCCCCGCATGTGTGATGAAAGAGCGTGAGAATGTATACGTATAAATACAGAATATTTTGTATCGACCCCTCAATAGTATATCGTATACAGTCAAGGTATGCAGTATATCGAAGATGGAAGTGTCTATTTTGCAATTCCTAAAACATATATATATATTTTTCCAACTTTTACAAAGACAAAGATATGAATTTATGAATTCTATATTCAAGAAATTGTTCAAATATTAAATATAAAACGTCTAATAAATTTTTTTCATAACAATATAAATAAAATTTATAACTCCTTAAATACCGTTTATAGATCGTTAAACAAATTGATATAGTGAGTTGCAATGAAAACTAAACGTTAATTAAGATACCTGTCACAATAAACTAATGATTGCTTAATTGGTTTTTGTACTGAAAAAATAAATAAAATTGTTAGAAAGATTTATTTAATGTGTTGGATTAAAACCAAATTACAATTAAGTTGCTTGTAAGAATTAAGTAATCAATGACAAATAGGATAAACCATACCAGTTCCATTTATAAAGACTCTATATATATCGAAAGCTTTATCCTTTATCCAGTAAACTTTGCGCTCTTGCGGATCAAATGCCAACCCAGCCATATCATAGCTTTCAAATCCTTTGATTGAAATTCTTTTCCTGTGTTCAAATTTTCCTTGTGGATTATACAGCTCTAAATTTCTATGATCGAAGAATAAAATAAGTTTCTGTACATCTATGTAAAAATGAAAAACAATATATAAGTAAAGTTGTTGAAATTAGTGCTTGAATTAAACGATTAACATAATAGAATGTATAATTGAACACATGTCCTTATACCCCTTATCAAAGTTCAATTTGCAAAACGTTTATTTTGCTGCGGGATTGTGATTTGGGCATGTTTGTTTCAGCTTTTGTGTAAACTTTATAAGAAATAAAAAATAATTATTATTTGAACATATATCAATATTTTCTAAACAGAATATTTAATAGGAATATAATTTGAATGATTTTACTATTAAGTACACTTTATTTACATTCAAAAGTTTCATATGGAGACTAGAAATGGGTATATGTTGAAACAAGGTACGTATTCAAAAACAAACGTACCAAATTCATATTCAAATAACTATCCTAAACTAAAACAGAAACTTTGAAAGTTAACAGTTTACGCTTAACATATAACTTCCACCAAGGAGATGAGGTCGTGTGCTCTGAAAAACTTAACCATCTCCTGTTTAGCTGTCTACAACGACCACTCACGTAACTAAGGGTAATAGTATACCATAGACTTTAATGACAACTAATTTTAGTTCTATTTTTATTGCGAACCACTTTCAGTTTCGTTTTAAATGAAATATTTAAAAGTGTTCTGTTGATAATTGATCAATTTAAGTGTAATCAACAACTTCATTTATATTACTGTAGCTTGTGCAAACGGATTTTAAAACAATGAACAATAAATTGCTACTTTCCTTTTGGATGGTTGAAGTATTTAAAACAATTTGCTAGTTTCAAAAGTTAATGTTTGTCTTTTGATTTGTGATTTGGACAGGATTTGATATGCTTGATGTGCGGGATATCATAGCTATATATACCATGTTTAACTATTGGCCACTAGGGGTTGCGTGTAAGTTTGTAATTACCTGCTTCTCCAGCGTATGGTGTATTTGTTTTCCAATTATTACGCTATTGAAGAGCTTGATACCACTACGGGGACTTTGTACAACGAAGCAGGCTGCTTCCAAATACAATGTTGAGCCCGGAATATTAAAAGCCTAGGCTTGTCAAGGCTGCCATCATAGTATTGTTTGTTAGTAATAAAGTAATACAGATTAAGTTTGTGTCTCTGTGCCCAGGATTGCCTTGAATATATTTCACGTCCCATAGTTCATTGTTCCCTTTACACATTTTTGATTACACATGTGGCGGGTTTAGACAGCTAAACATGAGGTGCTTACCCTTCCGGAGTACCCGACCTCACTTTCCAGGTGGAAGTTCACGTGTCTTACCTGACTTGTAAGTTTTAAAGTTTTTATACATGGTTAAGTATAATTGTTTTTTATCTTTAATCAGTTTGAAATCAACAAAAAAAGTAAAATGTTATATTGATTACCATGTTCAAATACGCATGTCCTTTCATCCAGGGACAGTTTGTATCCTTCATAACAAGAACAATAAATGTACGGATAGTAATCCAAGTCGTTACATTGCTGTGAACATCCTCCGTTTTTGATCGAACATATGCCTATATCTGCAATTCAGTACAAAAATTTTATGTTAATAAATTAATAATTGATATTAGCACGTACCCTTTCGAAGCACTGTGAGATGTTTTATTATTTTTAGATTAAAATGCTTTTGAATTCAATATAATGAATTGGCAGTAAATAAGAAATCATCATGGTGGGTTAAAGATTTTTGAACATTATGCTACACTCGTGCATAAAAATATAGTTTCAGGAAGATTTTATATAATCAAAAACAAACGTACTTGTCCATGACTTCACATATCTCTTCGTCAATGTATAAACTTATAATTTGATTTAAAGTATTTTTTAATATCAGTATGTTCAGTTTCATTATGATAACCAACATTGGTCACGTTATTAATAGAAAAGATAACAGAGTCATCGGTTGTTAATGATTACGAGCTTATTACGTCAGGACGTCATTTATATTAATGCACCATATTATGGTGCCAATTTGATTGTAAGGTTTTGAAAATATTTAATTGTCATTACAATTATAAATATTATTAAAAAAATTAAGTTGTAAGAAATAATTTTGATATGTTTTTAGTTTATCATTTTAACACCAAAACCGATGTGTAAACTGTATAACTAGAGTTTTAAAGTTTACACACCGATTTGGGGGTTAAAATGATAAACTAAAAACATTTCAAAGTTAATGCTTAATAAGATTAGATCACTCAAAAGTCTATACTAACTTGTATTGTAACTGGGTCTATATATATATATATATAATATATATATATTATATATATATATATATATATATATATATATATATTACAGATAAACGTCTTTATACTACTCATTGTACCTACCACATGATCCATCTTTGGCAGTTACAAACACTCCATCCTTAGGGCAAACACAACTGAATATAGTTCCATATGACCGTAATGTTAAGTGTGAACAACTATTTGTATTCGGACATTTTGTACCTAAAACAATGGGATAATATTTGATATCATTTAAAAATGTAATTTCATAAACAAGCATATTTATCCATGTCCGAACGCCATAAAATTAACAAGATATTGAATATATGAATTTATTATATAGCAATATATACATCACATAGAAATTAAAGGGTAAATCCCGAAGGTATTAGCGTGCAATAAATATCGATAATAGCACCCAAACTTTGTTGCAGTCCGAGGTTTCCCGAATATTGCATATCCTTATTGCACGCTTTGTCACATAATGCTGTCATTTATGGCGTCATACGATTCTTGTTACATTACTGACGGCGTTATGCTTCTGTTGTTGTCGTATCGCTATAGTTCTTAGTCCATATACAAGAACTAATGCAATATTTATTTATTGTCAGAAAAGATGGTATTTTGAAATAAAATACTAGTTGAAAGTAAACGAAATTTATTTTGTAACATAATGAAAGGGTTATTGAACAAATGTTGTTCCTCGTTGACTCGATATTTGCACTCACAAGCTTGTGCAAATGTTTAGTCAACTCGGGACAATATTTAATAATATCAGATCAATAACCCTATAATATACTTAAATTAAAAGTATGATATTGTTTTTGTAAGCAAATACATATTATACCAGTCTTAATTTTTGAGCACCAGACGGTATACAATTCCTCATTAAAGTAAGTGAGATTACAACAATTTAAATCTTGATTGAATTCTAATTTCCAGCTCAAAATTGAAACTTTTATTAAAATTACGTGCACGCATTTTCCCATGCAAAGTTATTTGGATGTATTATTAGTCCAAAAATGTCTATGACATTGTCGAATTATTGATCATGGGGTCGTTTATGCCGTGACATATTCCTTATCTTATTAACTGTATGACTTTGATAATCTGGAGACGCTGTGTAGGTTTATTTGTTGAAAAAGTAAGGTATGTTTTCGTTCCAAATATAGTATTTTTACCCCATTTCTTGTCGGATTTTCCAAACAATCCTAAATTTGAAGACTATGTAAATGTCATCAATCCTAGTGAGGTCGAAATAAAAGATACGACGGACTACCCAAGTTCTGCTTCATATTTAGACTTACTCGTACCTCAATTATGACGCACACGAAGGCTACATTTGAAACTGTACGACAAACGTGATAATTTAAATTTTCTATTGTCAACTTTCCTTTTTTATGCAGCAATATACCTGCTCTTCCTGCTTATGGTGTATTTGTTTTCCAAAATATACGCCATAGTAAAGCGCTTGCTTTCACTATGGGAACTTTTTACGACGAAGGAAGCCGCTTACAAATTAATTGTTGCCCGAGAGATATTTTTGATTACATTCACTTAAACTATCAATGTCATATTGATAATGTAATCTGCTCATTATTAGACTTGGCGTGATTTATCAATTGATTTGGTTGGACATCTCTGTGATAATAAACGTCTATCTATTTTTTTTTAGAATTAACCGATCAGAATGTATTTACAGTCAAACACGTCCATAAAGTTCATGAAAGGAACCAGTAAAAAGTACCCTTTATGGGCAGGTGAGCTTTATATATAGGTTCAAATAATATGCATAAATAACAATTTGGTTACAATTCTACTGGCCTTTATAAACAGATGGTCCTTATATGGTACGGGCTTTTCAGACAGGTTGTGTTGTATAACAATTAAGCTGTCTAGCCTGTGTTGATTGATTTATGTGTAAGAAAGTTATATTACCATAAAACCAATTGGTAGAAAGTGTAATCACGGTATTGTTGATAAGTTTGATGTCTCTGTGTTCAGGATTGCCCTGGCTATATTTGACGTCTCATAGTCCCATGTTCCTTTAACACAATTTTGATTACACACGCGGCGGGTGTACCTAGCTAAACAGGAGGTGCTTACCCTTCCGGAGCACCCGGCCTCATTTCCTTGGTGGAAGTTCACGTGTCTAACCTAACTTGTCATTTCCGTTTTTGTTTTGCTTCTGGATTGTGATTCGGACATAGATTAATATGTTTGTTTTTGATCGAAAGTGTAATCATTAAATATTATTCAATACGTACCTTCTACTACACATTCTTCTTTTCGCTCATCGATAAATTTTACAAGGTTCAAATTTTCATTTAAATGGTAGACTTTGTCAGTGAAAAAGTAATACTCTTTATCATCCGGAAAGAATGTTTGTCTTAAACTACGATATTGAAAGTTCTCTGTGGATATATATTTCAAACCAATAAGCATATTTTTGTCAGTAACAATAAAGTTGGTAAATATAACAGTGAAATACAATTTGAAAGTATAAATTTTGACATCAATACTTTCACCAAAATAATATCGATCTAGAAAATGGTTTCTGTGTAGATCATCTTTAGAAATTATTGTACTTTGTTCGTATTTAAAGGGATTAAAGTTGTAACCTTTGATATATTTGTCATGACTAACAAAAAGGTTATTGTTACTCCAAGCTACTGTAATCCCGTTAAATTGTTCATTTAGAGCTTGTTTTTTCCGTTGTCCATCCATAGTTCCACACATAACTCTCGAAGATTCTAGCCAAAACATTATTCTGTAAGACAACAGTTACAAATCAATGTAGATGTTTACAGAACAAAAAAATATTACTCCAATATGTTTTCAAATTGAGTTTAACCTAGAGTTTTTTGCCTATAAAAATCTACTTTAACAAGTACGGGGTGAAATACACTATAAAAATAATGCGTTATGAAGTAAGAATCAGTTCAAATAAAAATTGTGGTGGTTGTCAAATCCAACATAATCAAAAACAAACAAACATACTATCTATGTCAAACTCAACATACTATTAAAAACTTTTAAATGACATATTAGGTAAATCATGCGAATTTCCACCATAGAAGTGAGGCCGGATGTTCTGTAGGGATAAGCAAATGTTGTTAAGCTAGCAACATTCGTCATTGAGTGAAAGGAATATGGAACTATGGATCGTCGAACATATCAAGGACGACAGACACATAAAACTAATAAATAATACTGTGATGACGCCCATAAAATATTTTTATTATGGATTCCTGATTACATTTAATGTCTATTGTACTCAACATACAGATACATAGATGACGTTCTGTCTCTTAACAATCCTAAATTTGGAGACTATGTAAACGTCATCTATCCTAGTGTGCTTGAAATAAAAGACACGACTGATTCCTCAAGATCTGCTTCATATTTAGACTTATACCTGAATTATGACGCACAAGAAAGGCTAAATTTGAAACTTTATGACAAACGATGATTTCAATTTTTCTATTGTCAACTTTCCTTTTTTATGCAGCAATATACATGCATCTCCTGCTTATGGTGTATTTGTTTCCCATTTAATACGCTATGGTAGAGCTTGTTCCCACTACGGGGACTTTGTACAACGAAGTAGGCTGCTTGCAAATAAATTGTTGACTCAGGGATATTGCAAGCCTAGGCTAATCAAGGCCCTCAAAAAGTTTTATGGTCGTCATCACAGTATTGTTGATAAGTTTGATGTCTCTGTGTCCAGGATTGCCTTGGATATATTTGACGTCTCAAAGTTCCATGTTCCTTTCACACAATTTTGATTACACACGTGACGGGTGTAGCTAGCTAAACAGGAGGCGCTTACCCTTCCGGAGCAACCGGCCTCACTTCCCTGGTGGAAGTTCACGTGTCTAACCTAACTTGTCAGTTCCAAAGTTTTTACTTTGCTTCTGGATTGTGATTCGGAAATGGATAAGTATGTATGTTTTTGATCAAGAATAATTGCTCAATGAGAGGACCATTGAAGAAACACCTTAGAAAAACGGATTTAATATTTATCAATAAATCTCATTATCAAAGATAAGTGCTCAATTGTAAGAAATACGAAATGGCATGCTAAGCCCCAGTCAAAATATTTCACTTATATCGAGGCAATATAATAAATGGGAAAAAATAAGGAGTAAATTTATTGGCGTTAAATACGACATAAATCAATCATATATATTTATTTATATTTATTGGCGTAATATAGCCACTGCAAATATAAAGAAGCCGAGATTGGCATCCTTAGAAAATAAAATATGATACACCCTGGTATCAGTTGTACAGCATAAAATATGCCATTTAAAGTCCTTACAGGGAACTTAAAATCAGTAAATAGTTTCTCCTGTATTCTGTCATGACGAAATATTACACAATTTTCAAAAGTAGGTATATATGTACAAGTAACCTGAAATAGAATGAAAAAAAACAACAGCAGTAACTGATAAAATGAAAAGGGGGAAAGGTGGGTGAAAATCTTTATAAAACTGCAAACTCCCGGAGATAACACCGTGCTTTTATACAGGGTCATGACATTAGAATTGACCTAAACTAAGGACAAGGACACAGGCGGCACTGCCAAATCACGACGATATATAACACCGTGCTTTATACTGGTGCGTGATATAAGAGCTGACCTAAACTAGGGCAAGGACATGAGAGGCTTTTTAAAGGAGCATCTTACTTAGACGAACGGATTTATTATATATCATTAAATCTCTTTCGCAAAGATAAGTGCTCAATGGTAAAGAATAAGAAATGGCGTGCTAGGCCCCAGTCTAAATATTTTACTTATATCGAGGCAGTATCTTATTATTATTATGATATTACCGGCCAGTAAATGTTATTTGTCATTTTTGATGGATTCTGAAAATCGAATAAATAAAAATTAAATTATATTCGTTGATTTGAACAAGAGACATACAATTCTCTGTTTGAACGTATAAACTAGTGAACTGACCTAATTACGAAATTAAATTAATTTTTTAAATTAAAAGTGATTTAATTCTATGACTGTTTTTTATTTGAATGAGTTTATACATAATAATTTGAATTGTCTTCAATGGTTTTACCACTCTTATTTCCCTGACTTATCTCTTAAAACAATTAGAAAGCTGCATGAAGGACTTATGCAAATCTGGCTTCAATTTGTTCTAAACTTTGTGAAAAAAATGTTTATCGTTCATTGTGGTATAATTATATCTAAACTTTATAAAATATATCATTTTGATTTGAAACCAAATTTGAAACCCTTCAAAATACCAAAACACCCACATGTAATATATGGATTTACATATAGGTAATGCGTCTTTCCTCAGCAGCTTAACACCATGTACGTCATCAAATTGGTCGCCGGAAAGCCACGAGCTGTGACGCAAACTATCGAATATTAGGAGTTCATTCAGGTAAGTTTTTAGTGTAAAACAGGTAACTGTAAGGCGTCGGGAACCATCAGGCACATCAAAATTGACAATTCTGCCTATAGGGATGCAAAATACAAAACTTAACCATTTGGTGACCGGTGACCTTTAAAGCAAAACAAATGTTACTTTTAGAGTTTGGAGCAAACATTTTCTATATTATCTTTTCTTCTTTTTTATTCGTTTAACACGAATACATACCCCCTTAAAGAATCTATTTGTAGAAAACGAGGCTGGTTAACATCTCCAAAATATAGTATCTTTGTGTAGTTCCCATTTGAAACACTTATAGTTCCCGGCGCCATTGTCGACCAATAAATATTTTCAAACATCCAATCAACTGCCAGAAACACGTACGTGTCACCAGTGTAAACAGAGCGATGATGTGTGTAAGTTCTACTATCCAATGAAGTCTGCATAATAAATGTTGATTTACGACTGTGCCAGAATAATGTTTTGTTTTTGTACAAAAAATCCAAACTGTATACCGGTTCGTCAGTTCTAATTTCTTGAATTAATGACAGTTGTACTGGCGTCTTCATGATACAGTGTTTGATAGCATTTGTCGTTGTTAGAAGTATTTCATATGCCCCTGAAAATGGATTTAAATAAAAACTATGGACGGCTTGTTTTAAAATGGAGTGTGACATTTGTGTTTTACCCCCGTAAATATTCTTTTACTTATATCGAGACGATTCGGTCTCGGATAGCAGATGAATACAGATTACGATCTTAAAGACAACCATCGACTTATGGTAAGAAAATTGACCATCTTTCTGACACTAAAATTTACCCAAGATATGCTGTGAGAGGGACTGTGATTCGTAAGTGCACACTTTAGAATCCGAATTGCCCACAGAAAATGTATATATTAAGTCAAACTTGTCTATAAATGCCACCCAAGGTAACCAGTAAAAGAGACCTTTATTGGCAGGTGGCCTTTATATACAGGTTTAAATAATATGAATAAAGAACACTTGGAATACAATTATACTGGTCCATATAAGCAGGTGGCCCTTATATAGAGGTGGCCTTTCAGGCAGGTTGGACTGTATTTCTGTTTTTTGTGAATGTTTCAGTGAATACTGTGAAGTATACATTGTAATTCACTTGTTCCTATAAAACACTGATAGTGTACTAGTTCTTGCTCAAAAGATTTCGCGTGTTTATAAAATAGTTAAATCTTCAAGACAAGATCATGATAATAATTCTGTCTCATAAAAAACAGTTGAAATCTACTCACTTTATATAGAAAGCACATTTGTGTTTTTATAGCTAATTTATCTAGTTTCTTAAAATATTCAAGTGAGTTTAAATCATGAAAATATGTGAGAAGGAAATAGTAAAGATAAACTTATAACTCGCTGTGGGTCTAATGATGACGCAATCATGTGACTTTGGAAACTGAAAATCTATGAAATTTCAGTTCATATAATTTTTTATCGTGTCATTAATTAAAACTTCTTTCATGTTTTTCTAGTAATATATACAACTGTAGTAAATAAAAAAATAAATAAAAATAAATAAATAAATAAATAAATGAATAAAGTGCATTTTTGTCTGATTACGTAATAAGTAATACAAACTTGATTACAAAGATAGCGGGATTCGATGGAAACGTTTTCCTTAACAAAATCTTTTAACGTTTGAGTAATGTTTGTCTCAACATATTTGTATGTGAATCAATTAAAATTGCATTATATTTGAATTTTCAAATTCTAATAAAGGAATATAAAACTAGTATTTTATTCTATTGCAAGTATCTTTATGATTTCCTAAAATTTTACCTTAAGATATGAAAAGATTAAAAATACCTTATCAGCAGGTTTTCAATAAAGTGGTCATCTGAAACGGGACACGTGTCAAACTTTGATCTGGAAAAATCAAACTGACCACTAAATTTATAATTCGTGTTAAACTGTAACATCGTGCGTTAGCTCAATGCTTATAAAGACTATTTAATGATATGTTTTTCTTAAATCTATATTTGTCTTTATTTTATCTTTTGAAACACACTTATTATTCAGGAGAAGGTTTTTTTATAAAACAAAAAAAAAAACCTCCAAATCACGTCATTTCTCTTTAAATTTGAACAAATCAGGCCAAAAGTGACTAAAGTTTATAAATTAACTTAAATATTTTATTTTATTAAATTATCAGTTTTTACTTATTGCGTGTCACGTGTTCAATCTAAATGCATTTATAAGTTTTAATTACAAGAAAACAAGAAAGGTCTTGGCATTTAACAGATGAAAATATGGTAGTTTACAATTTTATAAATGATAATAAACATGTCTTTTCAATTAGAATAATTCTCATTATAATAAAATAAAAAAAATTACCTTGATGTGTTTTATTTACTTTTTAACCTAGCATTGTGTACAGTAAGCACACGTGTTTGTTTCGTCTACGTGATTTGAAACACTAATTTTAAAGATTAACATGTTCATCGTGTTCGTATTAATTAGAACCCGAACAGTCTATTTCCTCCTTTATGAATATACCTAATGAATTTCAAGCAGTTGCATATGAAATTATAGAAACTCTTATTATAATATAAATGCATATATAGGAGAAAATGATCACTTGTCTTTCAAGAACATTTAAACCATCCATTCATTGTATTTACGTACTGAAATATGTCTGTTCATATTGGTCTAAATCGTTTACCATCTGTTCTTTGCAAATTTTCCACAGATAAAAGGGAGTTTCTCTGAACAATTTCTATAATCCACGTAAATCATGGATCCGTTAACAACAATAACATCACATTGAGCACTATCATTTACCATCCTTTCTGATGTTTCATAAACATCACTTTCTTGGAACAATTGATGTATTCGTTTGTCTGACTTTATGTGATACACCCCCAATTCCCCTACAAACAAAAACAAAACCATCACTACATTTTAGTGGCAGTATTTTTAGGACCCTTAATAAGTTGTATATACGCCATCACAATATTAATATGCCTATTTATCCCAAAACTGCTGGGTATATTTGAACACCAATAGTTCCATATTTCTTTTATAATAAACATAGATGTTGTCACTAGATAGACATGAAGTTATAATAAAAACAAACATTCCAGTTTATGCACAAATCACACTCTAATGAACCTCGAAACTTGCAAGTGTAACTAAACATGTAACCTTCTACCAGGAAAGGTGAGTTTGAATGCTCAGGAAAAGAAAGTTCCTCCTGTAGAGCAAACTACATAGTAATTTTGCTGAAACTACATAACATATATGAGGTAATTAAAATACCTTATAACTATGCAGGTAATGATATGCATAAAATTGTAAACTTTTCTTGAAACACAAGAAACGACTTTTTAAAATTCTGCTTAATATTTGACTTATACCTCAATTATAACGGCAACGAAAGGATATTGAAGCTGTATGACAAACGTGATGACTTTATTTTTTTAATTGTAAATTTTCTGTTTATATATATTGGGATTGAGGTTTGGATATATTTAATTTTAATTAAAGATGTTAGTGTTAATATGCGTATTGAAAAGATAATTCTTTTATAAAATAGATACATGCTATTATATATTTCTGACCCCCCCCCTGCATGTTATTATTCTTGAAGTGGCATTTAAATATTCACCATGTATAGATAATTTATGTCCATCATATCAAACTTACTTATTTTTTTTAAAAAAATAAATACACGTTTTTACAATCGTAAAAAATATTTAAAAAGTATATTTTTGAAAATAAGCTAAATAATTGCCTATATTTGTCTTGCACTTTTATTTTAAGTTTCCATCCGAAAGAACCGTGAATTTCATTTGGTAATGTCGAGTGTTTGGCGAAAGAACAGTCACTACTCACTTTATATCTTGGATCATACCCGGACGGGGTTAGAATCCATGACATTCCACTTACAGAGCGATAGCACTCTACCTCTGAGCTACTGTAGCTAAACTTTGATATTTTCTCATATTCGACTCGAATTTCATAGTAGATCACCGTGATGATAAAGTATAAGGTTGTATTTTTGTTAATGACTTACTAGGCAATATTCGATATTGGGCGACTGGAAATGTTTTTAGGATCACTGATTATTATTTAGAAGTACATTCAGATAAACATATTATTCATTTTATTGTATAGTGTGTAAAGTTTAAAAGTGCAAGATGAGTTCACCCTCTTCTAGATTTATGCCTAAAACATTGCAACAAATAAGACATTTTCTCACAAACACATTAAATCAAGTAGATTTCACAGTAGACCACCGTGATGATAAAACATAAGAGCGTGTTTCTATATAAAAAAAACTTACTAGGCACTATTCGATTTACATAGCTGTATTCATATAAAGTAGATACAGATAGAAGTTGTATATGTTTCTCTTCACAAGCCTTGACAGCTTCGGCATGTTGCACTCGTTCTTCATATACTTTATAGTAAAGTTCAGCTTCCTCTATCAAGTCATATCTATCAACAAAACAACCTACAAATGCTCATTAGATACGTTGATACAGAAGAAACGTGCTAATGTGCATTTTAATAATGAACTAAAAATCGACACCATGTATTAAATACCATGTAACACACGTGTTATATCAATTATATTTTTTTGGTCAATGACGCAATTCTATTGTTGTAATTATTTATGACGTCATATTTGAGCAGGCATGACTTGTGCTTTTGCAGTAATTTTGGCTGTTTTGTAACACATTTTACATAAAGTCGATTTAATCTTAAATTATACAAAAAAAGTCTTTGGCCTCGGGCCAATATAACATACATTGACCACATAATTGGGCCAATATGAAACACCTGATTAATAATATCATACAATTATGGACTGTTTAGTGGTTGTATATGGTGTGATATTCACCGGAAAAAATAAATATTGATCGAGGCGACAGCCTTCTTCTACGAAGAACGTCAAGAAAAATCTATGACGTACATCGGTGGTACGTAAAATCCGTGGTATATGATGTGAGATTCAATGGTCACGTGTTACCGTTTTAGCCAATCATAAAGATGGAACTTATTTATTATATAATAAAATAATATAGCTTGTGAATATAAACTTTAGATTCAATTATAAATGTAAAAATGGTTTTAAGAAAAAGAACTTACTTTCATTAGGTACATCATCTTCTAAACCGACGGTTGCGTTATTTCCACATGTGCATATAAAATTCAGTCGATGGTTGCTGCAATGTAAATCATGGACCTTTCTACTTGTACACTGGAACATACCACAGTCTTCGCCAATATAGAAATCATCCGGTTGAAAATTGTCCCAAAAATTATTGTGACATTAGTTCCGTCTATCCATTTCCATTCTCCTTCATTTTCTATATCACTCATTCCAATCCAAATATGCATATTATCCACTTAGAAAAGTAAATAATTAAAACAATAAATACATTTCTATCTGTATGAAAGTATGAACAGACATCTTATTCTTCCTGGTTTCTATCTATCTACTAGGAGCTTTGGTATTGAGCGGTATAATCAAAAACAAACATACTAACCCATGTCCGAATCATAATCCAGAATCAAAGGAAAACGTTGGAACTGACAAGTCAGGATAAACACGTGAACTTCCACCAGGGGAGTGTAGCCGGTGCTCTGGAAGGATAAGCATCTCATTTTTACCTAGCTACACCCACCACGTGTGTTATCAAAATTGTGTGAATATGCGTCCTTACAAATTATATGGCCTCTAGAAGCGTGGCTTCAAATACCTCTCCGGACATATCCTAGTGTTAGAAAGTTTGTAATTTCCCCTGCCGAAGGTCAGTCGTTTTATGCATGTTCTCCTGTTTTTCACCATCCCAAAACTGGCAACTTTTGTAACAAGTGAAGAAAATCTTAGGTGTAAATTTAACTTTATCATGTAATATTGAATTACCTATCAGTTTTGACTGGTATAATTGTATTAAATCAGTAAAGATGAAAATAAGTAGCAAATCATTCTTTTAGATAAAGACAATAAGAGATTTGTAAGTTTGAAACATACAACAAATTACAATGAGCACATAAAAAACAATCCTGAAATGTCCCACTCCGGTTCGTTCTATAGAGATATTATTGAATATTTGTGTATAGAAAATGCAAGATTTTCAATTGCAAACAGTTTTTTCAGTTTTCCTTGAAATATTGGAACTCGGTGAACTTTTGTCAGTAATAATAACATGTTGATTCGAAGTTACTGTAGTAGAATTTTTACAAAATAATTAGGAATTAGTTTTATATTGCATTTTTGGCAAGTTTAGAGCACGCATATTTACTTAAACAATAGAATATGTCAATACATAACCGGTATAGATAACATAAAACATGACAATAGATACAGGATGTGAAAAACGTATTCGATCACCTGGTAAAATCCTTCTTTATTTCATATTAATCCATATAATTTAAATATTTATAACAATTCCTTCAAGTCTATATCTTAATCATTTTTATAAATTATTCAATGATAAATCCAAACTAATTACATGTATTGTTTCTTTCAAAAATTTTCAAAAAAATTGTTTGTCTTATAACATTTAAAAAACATAAGATGTACATCATGGTAAATTGTCAAAAAATGGCATATAAAGCATGATTATTAAGGAGGTTTTATTTTTAAAAAATACATTGAATTAAAAATGTTTATCTGTTAAAGTCAACGGAATTCCATTTTATAATTATTAAATAAAAGTTCAACTAATTTTACATTTTATAGTAAAAATCATGGAAATTAGTCAAAAGAATTTTTTTGCATTGTATGGTTTTATTTGAAATAAAAGGGATTTTTAAAAGTGATCGAATATTTTTCACATCTTAATAATAACATAGTGATAGACTTTCGGGTCGTTTTACTTTAGTTTCTTGCCAAAACTGTTAACATTTCTTTTAAGAGTGCTGATCGCAAAACATTCAATACTAATTCTTACTCAATTGAAAATGATTTCGATAACATTTTCAAAACAATGTTGTTATGTTGAATATAAATATTCAAAACTATTACTAACTGATGAAGTCATAATCCAGCGTTTTTGTATTGCGCAAGATTAGCAATTCTGCACTCTCGCTTTCGCATTTAGCTTTTGCCTCACTCCAAGTTGATTTATCTAATGGATCATCATATTGTTTGTAATATATATTGTATTTCTTGTCATATGTATAGGTATTAGGACAACCTCTGTCTGAAAGTAAAAAACAAGTTTATTTTGAATAAATTGAAAATACTTTAAAGAAACATTTACTCCAGTCTAAAGAGTATGTTTGACGTTGAATGTTTATTTTTGTTGATTTTTTAAATAAATTGATCAAAGATATTACAAACCAAGTCTCATTAGTTTTATTACTTTCATCACAAAATTGTTGATAGGCATGACGTATCCGTTTCCAAAATAACCCTACATGTGTTTGGTTTTAGGTAGATAAATGGGAAGTGATTACCTTTCTGGAGCACCCGACCTCACGTGTCCGATGGAAATTCACGTGTTTATCTAATTTTGCCAGTTTAAATGTTTACCTTATCTGGTTATATGATTATATGGACTTAAATTTGAATGTTTTATAAATATATATTATACGAACTAGTGCAATATGACAACAATACAGCGATGGTTTCTTCAGCTATGTAACAACAATCGTATGACGCCATAAACGACAGCGTCATGTTACAAACATGCAGTATAAAAACTTGATTTGGGAAACAAGTAGCGTGTAAATATCGATATTTATTGCACGTTAACACCCCGGAATTTATCGTTTAATTTCTATGCGAAGCATAAAATATTGATATATAATTATTCGAATTAATAGTATATTCTTCCTTGACAACTGCCAAAAATCGGAGACAACACCAAAACGTCAATCAACTTTCGATTCCTTCATCGATTACACCAAAAGAAATTGTTTCAAGAATTAAAATATTGGGACAAAATATATTTTTGACAAAATGTGAATATAATAAATGTTGTTTTGTCAATGGTATTTTAAGAGTCAATGCATGATAGTTGGCTGCTTTCAGTGTTAAAGATAGAAGATTTTGTCGCACCTCAAATGGCTTTATAATACATTACCCATTTAAATAGTTCTTGCATAATGAATATTTCTTATTTTAACAGGTTTTGAATAATACCTGTATTCTTTATACTTAATTTACGTTTTATACTAGTTTTAATTTTACAGCACTAGACGACCGTTTTGGAATACAATTACTCATCAGTAGTGCTTCTACCAAAATTATAACATCAAAATTGTTTTCAAGATGTCGAAAATATTACCAAAAGATCAAAATATATTTTATCAAATGAAGCTAAGGAAATACTTTGCATGAGGGAGTATACCGTAGTTTTTGAGGAATTTTAAATTTTAACTTACAGCAAATTTAGATAGTAGTATATTTCTGACAATAATACACTATTATTACCTATTATATTTGAGGAACTTGTTCTTGACACGTTATCTGAATTCGACATTCCGTCTGTACGAGGTGTCTTGTCCTGCCATCTGCCAACAGCTCAAGTGTTAACGCAACAGTTCTAATTGTTTTTGTAACAAACAATATTTTGTCAACCGACAAAAGGCTCCGTTCATCACAGTATTTTTCATTACATGTCCGTGGATGTCCTCGATAACTTTCTGATAAAAACACCCATTAAAAGAGCTTTTCATGATATATTTAATCGTTTTCTTTAAACAAAAAAATATGTTCTAATAAACGTTTAAGATGAACATGCACACAAAATATAAATTTTACACTAAATAGTATTCGGTGTGATTGAAGATGTTGATCCAGACAGTCGTGAATATTGTTTTTATCTAATTTGCACTTTTATATTATGTAGTCGGTAGCAGTTTGGTTTGAAATGCTCCATAATATAACGATATCCTGGCAATAAAAGTATATTCGTAACCAGGATAGTTCATGGTTACCAAACGTGGTCGGTAAAGTTAGCTGGGATTACCCTTCAAGAGTACCTGTCCACACTTTCCTGGTGAAAATTCACGTTTTCAACTTAATTTGAAAGTTTTCAAAGTTTTACTTTGATTTAGGATTGTGATTCGATCATTCGTAGATCTTTTAATATAATTATGTATATTGTTTTCTTTCATAATGCGTTTTATATGTTACATGGTGTTTAAAAGCTAAACATTTTTAAAATGTGGAAATGAGAAACAAAAATATTCTGTCAAAGTAAAGACACTAATTAAAAATATGTTTTCCCAAAACAACACAAGACAATAATTTGAACGATTAATTTAAGAAGCAGATATTTAATGACCAATCCTCATCTGACAATAATATGTATTTATTCCTTGGTTAACAATTGACATTGGGATTAAAGTCTACTAGCATGGATAACTTTTCGGGAAATTAATAACTTCTTTACATTTTGGCACTCACGACCTTACTTCCTTTTGAGCATGATGGAGCTTCACGTGTTTAATATTATATCCAAGTTTCCAAAGTTTGCTTTGGTATAATTGTGATTTTGACATTTATAAGAATGTTTACTTTTGAATAAATAAATCATTTTATTGCATAATGTACCTGTATCAGTTATCAAGATGGCATTATGATCTTTCCTATAAAATGCAAACACATCTGACTGAAGACTCGATCTTTCAATTATCTCATAAACAGGGCTATTTGAGAATATCAAACTAAACTGCAGCGACTGAATCTCAGCATACACATTAAAAGAAAAGTCCCATATTTTCATGAATAGTGTCTGCAACTCTGTATCTTTGGTTCTGGAAACCACCAATATAAAGTCACCTCTTGCCCTATTTTGTTTTACTGATTCAAGTAAATCTTTGAACATCTGTAACAAACGAATAGCCTTTTTAGTTTATTTGAGAATGTATTTGTTTTCCAATTAATACGCTATAGTAGAGCTTGTTCTCACTACAGGGACTTTGTACAACGAAGTAGGCTGCTTGCAAATAAATTGTTGACACAGGGATATTGCAAGCCTAGGCTTATCAAGGCCCTCAAAAATTTTATGGCCGTTATCACAGTATTGTTGATAAATTTGATGTCTCTGTATTTAGGATAGTCCTGGATATATTTGAGGTCTCATGGTTCCATGTTCCGGTTCCCTTCAAGAGCACTCCGCCTCACTTCCGTAGTGGAAGTTTACGTGTCTAACCTAACTTCAATATTTTTGATAAGTACGCCTTAGTATCCAGGTTTATTTGACAGTCCTTAGGTCTATGATCTTTATATTTTTAATGTGGGTCACACATGTGGCTGGTGTAGCTAGCTAAGATCTCACTTTACCAAAAAAAACCTATCAAATAGTGCACGGGGTTATAGAATAACATTCCATAACATCACTGGATAATTTATTCAAAGGTTACGTAATTATAGATTATAAACCATACGTTATTAATAATAAAAATGCCATCAACCCCCTCCTGAAAACTTTTTACAAAAACACATAAAAAACAATGGGTTCATTTCAATAAGGTCAGATAAAATTTAAATATTCAATTTTAATAGTTACCAATTGATAAGTGTAATGTCCAATATCTGTGCTCTGTGCATTTGGTTCAGAATTAAAATTCAAGATGGATTCTAAAATTATGACGCCACCAAAGTTAACATTTTTGTCATATTTGTTTCTTTCTTTTAGGTAATGTGGAACCCATACATTGACAAAATGTTTAGCCCCTTGACAACAACGTTCCTGAGATTGATCATCTGAAAACAATAGTGTAACAGTTATTAATTAATTTTTTCAAAGAAAAAATCTAATGTTCTCTCACTCTGAAAGAAATGTAATGTTAATATAATTTCACATAATAGATTCTTACTCTCTCTATTAATTCGAAATTCGATTGTTATACTCTTAAAAACAAACATACTAATTCATGCAAAAATCACAATCAAGAAGAAAAGTAAAAAATTGTAAATGTTAGTTTGAACAAGTGAATTCCATCAAAGAAGTGAGACCCGGTGCTCCGAAAGGGAAATCATCTAACGTTTAGCCAGCTACACTCGCCACGTGTGAAGTCAAAATTGAGCGAAAGGAACATGGAACTATTGGACCATAGATATATTCAGGGTAATCTTGAACACAGAGACATTAAACGTATCAAATTTAACTGTGATGACGGCCGTAAAACTTTTTAAGGCCTTGAAAATTCTGGGCTTTCAATATCCCTGAGTCAACATTTTATTTTTAAGCGGCTTGCTTCTATATATAAAATCCCTTTGGTAGAAAGAAGGTCTACCATGGCATATCAATCGGGAGACAAACACATTATGAGCAGGAGAAGCAGATATATTTTTGCCTAGAAAAGGAAAGTTGACAACAGAAAAATTAAAGTCATCACGTTTGTGGTATAGTTTTATATGTAGCCTGTCGTGGGCGTGATAATTGAGATATAATTCTAAATATGACGGAGAACTTGAGGAATCAGTAGTGTCCAAGCTCTTAGGATTCACATAGTCTCCAAATAAATTTTGGATCATTAAGAGACAAAACGTCATCTATATATCTGTATGTTTGAACGAATTGGCGACAGTCTTCTCTCATGAATTAAAAAAGGTTCTAGAAACAGACC
Organism: Anadara kagoshimensis; assembly: GCA_021292105.1. Lineage (NCBI taxonomy): Eukaryota > Metazoa > Mollusca > Bivalvia > Arcoida > Arcidae > Anadara > Anadara kagoshimensis. The sequence goes on along the minus strand of CM037872.1, from coordinate 20,172,346 downwards.
AGCAAGCAATTTTGCACAGTTTGATGTAATGGTGTAATGTCCTAGTCAAGATTATTTCAAAGATAGCTATAAGCGAAGATGCAGAAATCGTGTCTGTGCTCTGTGCCGTGCCACTCCTACCGTTACACAGAACCTCCTTTATTTACTTTCCAAACCGAGTGCTTCGCGAAGTACAATCATTACCCACTTTAAAGTCTTGGGTTACACCTGGTTTGGGATAGAACTCTTGACCTCCAATTGAAAGAGCGAGCACTCTATCAACTGAGCTACCCTAGTGGTATAAAGAGATAGAGGAGAGAAAAAAGAACTAGTAGCAGCATTAATTGAATGATTATTATTAGGTGTAGTAATAGCGTTTGTTGCTGTGAGAATAGTGGAAACAATAATTATGATATTTTTCGAGTGTTCACCATTTAAATACCCACATGAATGGAAGTTACCTGTGGCATGTAAATCAAAAGCAACAAGTAATATTGTATTATTCTTTTTACCCAAACCATGGAGAAGTCTGGCTGCTTCTAACATCGCCACAACACCAGCGCCGTTCACAAATATTCCTATAATTGAATAACAGTAAATCCATGACAACATCAGTGTAATGAAACATCACTTTACGACATCCTATATACGAAACAATCACTCTTCCATATTACCTACTGTAGTGTTTAGATAAGGTTAACTTCCTGGTGTTGCTAGATAAATGTGTAAAATGTTTATACCCAGGTATAAAAAGTTAAACGGCATTTGGTTGCAATAGCTCATCTAAACCTTTGGTAAAAGTACATTTTAAAAACCTAAAGTAATACATGTATTTGTGTAATTATCGATCAGAAAAGATATTGATGCATGTTCAAATAACAATCCCAATAGAAAAGTAAAAAAATAAAACGGACTTATAAAATCAAATACGCAAACTTCCACCAAGGAAGTGATGCTGAGTTCACTTGAGAATTCAGAACAAAGTAAAATTGATGAAAATAGAAATTAAAATCAAACTGTTGAAATGGTAAAACAATATAGAAACGTTTTTATAGAGAGGTAAGGTTTTGTTTATTTGGTATATTTGTGAACTATTCTAAATTTTTATACAGTATTGTTTTTTTAGTGTCATCATATTACCATACTGTACAATTGTGTTGAAGACAGAGTATATACAGCATTGCTTTAATTCCACAATGGGTATACATGTATTAAAATAACACATTGTAATCCTGACAACTACAGATATCCTGTCCTTAAAGGTTACCTGAGGAGACCCAGTAGACGTGTGTTTTATTAGCAGGTGGCCTTTATAAACAAGTTTAAATAACATGAATAAAGAACAATTGGATACAATTCTACTGGCCTTATAAGCAGATCGCCATTTTATAGAGGTGGCCTTTATTGCATGTTGAACTGTATGTGATTATGATATCCCACAGCAGAACAAGAAGTACAGTTCGGTTTAGGACTGTCACAGGCGTAATTTAATAGTAACAACTTCAAATTTCTCTGATAGCATCTATATGACAATGATATTGTTTTTGTATCAAAAACTTTTCTCATTTGTAATAATAAAGATGTATGCCGTACAATTGCGCAGGGGAGATTCAACAGTCACGAACTAAGACGAAAAGAATGAAGTCTTCTTATCAAAGCTTATAAAAAACAATGGATTATTATAATTTTAAGGACCACCAAGATACTAGACGAGTGATTGACATACACAATACCTACTCGTCAAAGTTGTCGTTTTTTGTTGTAAATCAGTCTTTTAGATATTTATTTTTATTACTTTGTGCACACTTAAAGCAATATGTTATACATCTAATATGAGAACTGGTAAAGATATCGTAATAAAAAACAATACCATGTAATATAAATATATTTAAGCTTCAACAAACGCTCGTTCTTATTTAAAATAACCTTAATTTGCTGCTAGTTAAAATCTAAAATACCTCAAATAATAAGGTATAATCCATCAAGCAAAGTATTTCCTTTTCTTAATTTGGTAAAATATATTTTGCCCCTTTGGGTATCTTTTCAACATCTTGAAAATAACTTTGCTTTCAAACTTTTAGTCCAGCCAGTATTGATTATTAATTTTAAACCGAAATGGCCGTCTAGTGCTGTAAAAATAAAACTGGTGTAAAGTAATATGTAACATTAAAACACACTGGACGGGTTACATTTGTTATGGCTAGTGTATTATACTAAAAAATTAAAAATTTAAAAACCATACCTTCTGACATGCGTCTTGTATCATAATAGGCTCCAATCATGTAAATAGTATCGGTGGAATCATTTCTTAGATTTCCAGAAAGAATGCCAATAATATTAACACCGTGTATCTGAAAACGTAAATAGTAAAAACATAACGTAAATAAATAATAATAAACAAGATGCATGTGCATTGGAAAGTAGGTGACCCGTATGTACAAAGTTGGTTGTTTAATTGTTAAAGAACTATATCGAACATATGAGCATTTTACACATTATCTTAAGTTTCCATCGTTAATACAGAAAACTTCGGATTGTAAAGACGCTGATTTATTATTTGCAAATCTAAATAACACATAAGTTTCATCCAAAAATAATGTGCTTGCCTTGCATCGACAAATATAACCATAAATACGACACGCTATTATAAATTACTGCTTTACGCGGTGTACGAAGATGAAAAGGTTACATATGTATTGGAATTTTTGGTTATAACACTCCGTGTTAAATTAATTGAAAAATTTTTAATTTTTAATTAAGACAAAATACCTTTAAGTTCTCTGAGTGGAATTCGTCATACTGTACTGTTAATGATAAACTTTTAAAATGTTTTGCTATAAATTCTCTAGCTTTTGTTTTGTTGCCTTTACCAGTTACATGGTGTCTTGTTGTTCCGAATGTTTCAATAAGCACTGATCGAAACCATGTTGTGTTGACATCTTCCAAACTTAATATTTCTTTTGTGTTATCTGTAAAATACAATGATTGTTTTCAGATAGGTTTAATTAATTGTCTATTTGCTGTCAACAAAAAAGATATTTCCTTTCTAATAAAAAAACAATAATACTTATCCATGTCCGAATCACAATACAGAAGCAAAGTAAAAACTTTGGAACTGACCAGTTATGTTAGACAATGTATTCTAGGATAAGGTTTGTAACGACAAATATGTTGCAGAACGTTCACATTGAAAATATAGGAACAGCGAACAACATTTAAGATATTAATTTAGTTTATGTAAAAAATTAGATGTGTAGAATTTTTTGCAGAAAAGTGAAAAACGCTTCTCAGCAAATGAATAGGTAAGGGGATAACATATGTTTTAGTTTATATATAATTGTCTGATAAAAAATATTAAAGTTAAAGATGGTTCCGAATTGACCGTGAAGCGGCGACCTGTACTTTGTCAAATATGTTTATTTTTATTGGGTGGTTTCGAATATAAGAGAAGTCGACCCTTCAATTTTTAACATCGTAATAATTTTACAAATACCCCATTTAAAAGACAGGAGATTTTATATTTATCACATATCACATGATCCTCATTGTATCCTCAAATAACGTTCATTAAAGCATAGTCTGTCACATTTTAGTTTTATCAATATTGTTTTTTAGTGTGGTGCAAATTGGGGGACAATTTTATTATTATTATTATTATTTTGTATATTAGAATTATTTTATTCATATAATAAGTAAAAAAGTAGAATAGGAATGTACATTGTTTGAATTACAACCATGATGTTAAGACATAATAGCTTATTCTACATTAAAGCAATACAATTACATGACAAAATTAAATGTTTTAACAGCCAGATTCAAGTTAAAGAAAAAAGTCAGATTTAACTATAATCATGTGATTACAGATTATATCAATGCAACTTGAACAATATTATTAAATTTTAAATTCTGCAAAATGCAGAAATGCAAAATCTTATCCATTTCAAAAATGATTTTAGGATCTGGTCGTTCTTTAATAACTATAACTTTAGAAGCACAGAAACATGCGATCCATGTCATATTTGAAGTATGTTGTCCCAAAAGTGACACCACAAAAGATCCATGTTTCTTTCACTCTAAATTTTGATTACACACGTGGCAAGTGTAACTAACTTACAGAGGGGGCTTACCCTTTCGTACTACAAGGTCTTGTTTCCCTGGTTGAAGTTCACGTGTTTAATCTGCTTTGTCGGTTTCAATTGTTTTGTCCTGTTTTGATCGTGATTTGGAAATCGATCAGTACGTTTGTTTTTGATTGATCCAAACAACAAAACTTATATCATCCCATCGTTATCTTAATCAAAACTTTGTTTTGTTTGACCAGAGTATTGTTTTGATGTTTGGACTACGACTTGAGGTTACACATAACATCATATCATGTAAATATCAACCTTTTAGAATGTACAATATGCATATGTCCCTTGTGGCTTGTAACATACCTGAACTTAAACCGATGACATACAGACACAAAAGCAACAACCAAACCAGCATGATTAAACTGACGACTGAAATAAAGAAATAAAGAGAGGAAAAATAACAGTTCAATGCATAACAAATACCTACTGTAAACGTAATATTTTCGCTGTGTACTAAATTTCGCTTATTTCGCGGTCGTTTGTTTTGCGCGAAAATTAATACCAAGCGAAAATTATATTTTGCATCTTCTGTTATAGTGTATATTTCAAAAACGCGAAAATGCAACTACGTGGATATATCTGAATTCTCTTTACGGCTAAATAAAAATACTAGCGAAGTTTAATGTGTTTACAGTATTCGTTGAATGATAAAGGATCATTTGACATCCCATTTCGTTCCTATTCAATTTTAATCACACACGTGGTGGATATACCTAGCTATGCAATTGGTAAGCTTACCTTTCCGGAGTAATCGACGTCACTTCTGTGTTAAAAGACATGTTGAAATTAATATGCTTTGTGATAATAATTTTGACTCAAAACAAACAATGTATATGATCTTTCAAACGTTTTGTTTCTAATACCTAAAATATTGTGCTACAATTTTTCAATAGCAAATATTTTTGTGCATAACATTACACTTTCAGCAAAAAATAAATGACGTGATTTTTTAATGATGTTCCCTTTTTCTAGACCAAGAATGAATTAATATAAATATATAGATTTCCCTTTTGATACCAGCCTCACTTCCCTGGTTGACGTTCGTGCTTTTTAACCAAACATGGATTGGTTCGTGTGGCTTTTTTATCAAAACAATATAATTATGATTTACAAATGAGTTTTTTTTTCTTGACGGGTACTACAGGTAAATTTGTTAAATCTTTTGACTTGTATTGAACAACACTAATTGGATCTTTTTGAGAGCAATTTTTGTATCTAATATAAAAGACCTTGCGAATTTCGAAATAACCAGCTTTAAATCTAAGTTGTAAAAATATATGGAGCATATATATATCACTAATAGTTAAAATATTTACCCGTTGACATTGTAAACAATTGAGAGTAAAAAGAATATGGAACTTTGGGAAATCAAATATTTCCTGTCTGGATAATCCTGAATACAGAAAGATACGTATCAACAATATCGTGATAAAGGCCACAAATCTTTTTGATGGTAATGACAATTTAAATTGTATTATTTGTAATGTAAAACACTTACCTTTGGTCACTGCTAAATTCTGATGTCTATTAAATTACCTCAAGTTTCTAAGGATGTAACAGCTGAAGGAATTTTGAATGTTGAATGTATACGATGGATATTAAACTAACCTCAAGTTTCTGAGAATGTTGGAGCTGAAACAAATGGAATAATGAAGGTATACGAAAATATCTTATTTCATCAGATATATTACCTCAGAAAAAATTAGAATATCATCTGAGTTTTATTATTTATTTCAGATGCCAATGTTCAATATGCACATATTATTAAGAAACATTAGGAAGAATGTATGTTTAATGTTCATCGTAAATTGTTTTTTATGTTGAATATAAACATATATACTTCATGCTTTGTTAGTTTTATCGATGAAGGAACTAATCAGGCCCGTCTTCATTAAATGACTCGTGCATTTCTCCGTAACTACTATTATTATTTTTATCGTTTTAAATGCTAAATATGATCAAAGGAGTAATAACATTTCTTTTAAAATAGATATTTGGTTGATGTCATGTAGCAAATACATGTAGACTTATTCTATATCTATAAGTACAACTTTGACACTGCTTTTTTCGCATTGCAATATTAAATGATAATGAATACGTATACATGATGCATGTTGTAGATTTATTGTTCATTATAAACTGTTTTTGTGCTGACTCCTATTTTTGGTCATTGTTTTATTGAGATGGATGTTGAACTAAACTCAGTTTCTCTAAAACTGTGACATGATGGTTAATGTATACGAAAGTTTCTTGTTCTGGTCCATAATATCAGATATATAACTAAACATTAGAACATTATCTGTGGTTTATTATCTATTTCGTATTGCAATATTAAAATTAATGATATTAAATACGTATGCTAGGATGAAGGATGATATCTTTTATTCTTATTGTTCATAATAAAATGTTTTTTTGGTGACTACTGACGTATATGCTTCATACATTGTTAGTTTTATTGGTGAAGGAACTAATCAGGCTTGTCTTTATTAAAAGACTCATGTATTTCTCAGTAACTGTTATTCCTTTGTTGTTTTTATCGTTGTAAAAGCAAAATATAATAAATATAAAAAAGCAAAATATATTAAATATAAAAAATGAATTATCATCAAATTCAAGACAAAGTGCAGTTTTCAAAACATTTAATTAAGTGTCATAACATCACTTTTAAAAATTTGATTCAATGTTCATTATAGGATTGTTAAGATGTGTTTATTTTGAAACTTTCTCTTAAATCCCTTAACATAATTTTTTATTCATGTAAAGTAACTGACTTCTACTATTTTTCTAGAAATTGTTCTTAGAAAGAGAATTCTAAATATTTTTTATAATGTTAAATTAGTTAATATCAATACAAGATATCTAGTTATTTAAAGAATCATTGGCCTAACTAGTTTTTTTTTAATTATTAAATGTTATCAGTCTTTACTGAACATTACTGAAATTGTAAAAATTTCACAAAATTTAAAGAAATTTACGAAGCTTTGAACATCATGCAAAATTACATCAGGGTATTTTAAGTAGAGGCACGCAGGGTAATTTATATGCACATGATAATTAAGTTTCCCAATATTGACAGCGTGTTTCAGGTATGAGTGTTCCAACACTTAAGCTCATTACATCACATTTGATGTATGTCAATATTCGAATTGCAAAAGCGATTATTTTAAGATAGATTCCTAATTGATAAAGTTATTAACGATGTATTTGTTTCACAATTAATAAGTTATGATATCGATTTAGGAACTATATACAAAGAAGCAAAGCTGCTGACAAACTGTTGGCGCAGAGATAATGCTAGTCTAGTCTGATCAAAGTCGTCAAAAATTTTACTTGATGCCGTCAGAGTATTGTTGATTAATATTGTCCTGAATACACTTGGGATCGCAATGTTGTATGTTCCTTTTATTCTTAATGAAAATGCTTTTTTCGACCACTCAGTCACCAGTTTTTTTATACAAATAATTAAGACTTCTTAAAAACATTTCGCTATCAATAAAAATTAGATTAAGTAACCTTTTAGGTTTTTCCCTTTATAGGAACGATGTTCTATGCATGGTTATAACACGTATCTGCTAACTGTCAATAGCAAGGAACTGAACGACCGCTTTCAACCAATATTGAGAAAAGGTAATTGTGTCATATTTTTTTAAATACCGTTCAACTCAATGTCAATGAATAGGTATTTCATTGTTTTAATTATACTACTTTTCACTAATTTTATGATAATGTACCGTATTTTTGAAACACTTTTTCTACATTAAACCAATGTCAAAAGTTAAGGTTAAGATTACATATGTATAACAATAGTTTTGTTATTTTTCGTTTGATGTTCTCTAATATGTCAAAGTAGAGTTTAATGGATTACTTTGGGTTTTTTTTATTTGTTTTGTTGTTGTTTTTGTTTTTTTTTTTTTTGTTGGATCACTTAGCTTTTTTAAACGTTACTTAAATATTACATTGTTTTCTGTTTGTGTTTTCCTTTATTTAGTCATATTTAAATGCCAGAGTCTTTACCTCAAAAAATTGATTTACATTACTATATCTTAACTATTTGAGAGGACGAGTTACGTGGTTTTTTTTATTTTGATGTTGTCTTAAAACAACCTTGAAATGAAGTTTATGAGATATGTTTTTGCTATCATGTTTAAATAATTAAAAACAGTTTGAATAAAGTGTCTTACAAAAGTACTAAAAAAACGAAGTTTAATAGGGTATATATGAATCACTCATTCAGTTCGTCTGTCCTTCCATCCGAATTCAATATCCGCCCAATATGTCTTTTATGTCTTTAGATGTTATTCGATCAAACCGAACTCTCCTAACACTAAAAATTCAACCAATAAAAAGGGTATGTCGCAAACCAAATCCGGTGTCCGTCTCAGCAATGTTCAAAAGTTGGAGACTGAAATGGATTTGTATCGGCTATTGGTTCTCGGGTACTTTCTGGTTCGTTTGTTTTAATTAAAATTGATTCCGAAACTAATTAAATTTTATTTATTTAGTAAAAATGCAATTATAAATTATTATTATTATTATTCTTATTATTATTATTATTATTATTATTTAAGGTAAAATGAATGTCATGATTGGTTTGAGTTATTGGCATGATAATTGGCGTTGGAATAAAACAGGGGAACCTGTTAACTATACAAATTGGGGAAAAGATGAGCCAAATACTTTGGGTCGTTATGCATTTTATCAGGAAAACATCGACTCATACACATGGAGTGCAACACCGGAAATTGGGTATACATACTATTGGTTTTATTGCGAAAGAGAACTGCAGTATTTCTATAATTAGCCCTATGTTTAGTATTTCTTGTACATTAAATATAATTATTTATATAAATATAATAGGTTTAAAATAAATTTCTGATAAAAGCTTACACAAATCTCTAGAAAGGTTTTTTATATTTATTCTATGTATCGGCTTTTAATTTACAAAAACGCTGGACAAATGTCATAGCATCATGATTAGTATTAGGATCTTTAATGACATTAACGTATGGTAACGATGGAGTATGTTTTTGGCTTATTAGTGGTAGATATTGTGCGTCTTTTCTGTATCCTTTGCTCGTTAAAACAGTTGTAGTCAAAAAATTGTGTAATAAAAGTTGTTCTATTAACATACGGAATTTGTTTTGAATATTTTCAGTTCTGAACTAATGAATAAAACGTATTAATCACGCACCTGCACAGGTAATAATTTTCACGGGTTTACGTAAAGAATCCACTTCTGCACAAAATAGTTGTACGTACCCATGTATATTTTTGCGCAAACCTCATTTAGCCACCGTATTTTATATTTCCATATATTTAAACAATTCCTCGTCAGTATTGCTTGGGACAAAAATGTGAAACTTGTGAAGGTGTTGAAAAGATATCCAAAAGGACCAAAACAAGTTAAGCTAAGGGAATACATTGCATGAAGGATTATACCTTAGATTTTTAGGAATTTTTGCAGTGGTCATTTCGGGAACGGTTGAGAAAACCGGGTTTGTCGGCAGTGGACACATCCTATTAACTTCGACAAACGACCACATTACATTTTTTACACTAGGACCTGTCCAGAGTTGGAATCGAACCTAGGCTGTGAGATCGCGGTTAAGACCACTTGGTCACTTAAGCCTAATGTTATACATGAGGAATTAGTTGTGTTTTACATAAGTTTATTGAGGCATTACATAAAGAACGCTCTGCACATTTTAATGCGCAATTTTCACCCCTTGACCCTGCCAGATTGATGAAGTGAATGTAATTGTTTGGTCTTCTTGCTTTCTTTGCGTTATTTTACTGAAGTGTAACACGAAAAACGAGAACGTGCATTTACGTTGTGTATGTTTTGCAGCGGAATATAACCGAATTTAAAAATAAAATGTTTATGATTTTGTATTTTCAAAAGTATGTTTGTAACAACTGTTTCAATTTTTCTAAAGTAGAAGCTGCACAGATGGTAGAAACACTAAAATAGCTTTAAATACATTTTTGTAAACTAGGAATGGCCAGTTTTAACTTTGAATTTTTTTTGTGTGCATCAATTTACGTACCATAGTTCCATGATCCTTTCACACAATTTTAATAACACACGTGGCAGGTAAGTGTAAGTAAACAGGAGGTGCTTATCCTTCCGGAACACCTGGTCTCACTTCCCTGGTGGAAGTTCACGTGTCTTTCCTAACTTGTCAGTTCCAAAATTTTTACTGTGCTTGTGGATCAATTGTGATACGGACTTGGAAAAGAATGTTTGTGTTTCATTACAAATTATACAAATATTTTAAAATGAGCTATCAAATTGGATAGCAATAACACTTTTTGTGATATCGCGGCATATACAAACTTGTCGAAAGTGTAACACTTAGCTATTAGTGCTAGAATCGACAATTTATGTCGGTCTCTCGTTGGCTATATCTAGACGATTTTCGACAGAAATGGTCTATTTTTTATCAGATTTTCGACCACTAGCTAACCATATCTCGGCCACTGATCCGCACACAGTTAACAGTGTTAAACTTTCGAAATGTCTGTACTTGGAATGTAATATTAAGGAGACACGCGAAGCTTTATACGAGAATACTACATATACTAAAACTAATTTTCCAAGGACGAATTTTTTTCCAAACCATTTGAGTTTTTGAAACTTTCGGTACATGTCTAAAAGAGGAAGAACTTGACTTCCTTATTTGTACTGATTCCTAAACTTCATAAAAGTCCATACAAGGAAAAACGTAAAGCAGTTTCTTCTTAATGTTATACTAAATCATTATCCAAAAATCTAAGACAAATTTCAGGGCCGTCACAAATACAAAAATAGTCTAGTATTATTTAGAACCGGCCTCACTTCCTTGATTTATTCACGTGTCTAACCTAACTTGTCACTTCCAAAGTTTTTACTTTGCTTCTGGACTGTGATTCCGACTTGGATTAGTATGTTTGTTTTTGATTAGATAAAGTTTATTCTACAAATGATATGAACCAAATGTAAATTCTTAAAAATTGAAATGTTGAAAAAACTCGATCTGACTTTTTTACATATATTTTATGTTTTTGTCGATGATTCCGAAATCAAAAAAACCATGGATTTTATTAAAAAATGGTACGACTGGAGAGCGGAGCATTTCAGATTTCATCAAAATATGGCTACAGACATAATTAGAAGGGGAAATATTAAATTTAGTACGTGTCATACAGCAGTAGATATAGATTTCTTCCGCAAATATATTATTATAAATATATTAAAGGGGTTCAGATACAAGACCGTTTTTTTTTCTGAAAGAATGTTTTATTAGTTTCACAAATAAATGTTGCAAATGCTTTGGTTGATCTTGCTACTGGGGAGCACTATTTCCTCCAGACAACATTTTAATTCATAATACAATTGTCTTTGTGAGATTTCTGCAGATTTTGAAAGTAATTTTTTATGTTGGCCTTAATTAATTATAAATTTTTAATATAGACCTAAACCAAGAAGTATAATATTTTACTTGATAAATATTTAACTGAAATAATCTTGGGCCGACTTAACGAAATTTAAGACACTGGTTGGTATGGTCTTTTAATTCACAAGTATTTTAAAAAAAAGCTTAAAATTATTTAAAATTTACATTATTGTGACTCAAATAATAATATTTTTAAGAAATTGTTTAAATTCTAGGTTTTAACAGATTAATCTACATAGGTGATCAACTTTAATAAACTTTTCAACATCACAAATTTATAGATTAAATCAATTATATAATATCGACCTCACTTAAAATGAGTAGTACATCTACTCGTACGTTTCTCTTTTTCGTAATACAGGTATTTTAGTCAGTCTTGACTTTTTTATAGAAAGTTTAGGGTTTAACGTACTTGATTACCGATTAATGTTTAGCTATTGGTATAGCTAGCTAAACAAGGGGTGCTTACTCTTTCAAAGCACCCGGTCTCCCTGTACTGGTGGCAGTTCACATGTTTAACCTAATTTACAAGTAATTCCTTTGCTTTTGGGATTTGGGTGGAGATAAAAATGTAATAGTATGTTAATTTCAACTATTGGGAAAATATGCTAAGTTAGCTAACTTTTGATCTTCGTAGTGAAATTAAAAACAAGCATTTTAATCAGGCCTAACTTACGTAATCTGTAAACTTACATAATTATATTTTATACCAGCGTTAATTTTATAACACTAGTTGGGCGTTTGGGAGTACGATTTCAACTACTGTTGGAATTACTCTGTTTGTGACAGTGAAGTACTATTTATTTACGTAGAAAATCAGATAAACTTAAATAAAGATTGATATTTTTCATTTCATTGTACTTAGTTGTAACAGGAAATATGTATGCACGCCCGCATTATTATCCTAGAATATCTACACAGGGTAAAACGTTGGCGCTATTGGAATTGAAGATGATTTTAATTTAAAACTAGGCAAATGCCGAATTATGTTGCTCATTTGATGTAAAACGTCACCAATGGAATCATTTCCGGTGTAAACATTGCATTTTGCCATGTAAATTTATTTAATTTTTTATGGAAAAATGAGCCAAATATTATTTAATCATTTATATTTATAAATTTAAATTTAAATTTTTAATTAGATTTAAAACATTTTGTTATGTTTTAAGTCTGTTAATCTTTATATACGCTTGTGTGTCAATTTTAAGGAGGTCTCCAAACTTTCCATTTGGACCAGTAATTCTGTAGGTAGTGAAGTATCTGATATTTGGTACGAGTCTAGATTATTTCAGTTATAAATCCAATATAATGTTGTGTAGGTTGGAGAAGATGCTGGAAAAGATGCTTTTTAAAATATCTATTTAGTCAACAATTTATTATCCATAGTACACACGTTTCAAAAAATAGTATTTTCCAACTTCAGCTAGTAATGAATATAAACCACATATACTCTCTGCGGCATCAGATTTGTCTAGGGGAAGTTGTTGAATGTGTTTGAACATAAAGTGTTGAAATTTGTCGAGAGCGTCAATATCCTTATTCCAAAGATTGTCTCTATACAATCCTAAATTTGGAGACTATGCGAATGTCATCTATCCTAGTGAGCTTGAAATAAAAGACACCATATATTCCTTAAGTTCTGCTTCATATTTAGATTAATATCTGAACTATGACGCACACGAAAGGCTACATTTGAAACTTTATGACAAACGTGATGACTTCAATTTTTCTATTGTCAAGTTTCCTTTTCTATACAGAAATATGCCTGCTTCTCCTGCTTATGGTGTATTTGTTTCCCAATTAATACGCTAGGAAGAGCATGTTCCCACTACAGGGACTTTGTACAACGAAGTTAGCTGCTTGAAAATAAATTGTAGAGTCAGGAATATGCAACCCTAGGCCATCAAAAAGTTTTATGGCCGTCATCACAGTATTGTTGATAACTTTGATATCTTTGTGCCAGTATTGTCCCTGGATATATTTGATGTCCCAGAGTTCCATGTTGCTTTCACACAATTTTGATTACACATGTTGCGGGTGTAGCTACCTAAACAGGAGGTGCTTACCCTTTCGGAGCACCAGGCCTCATATTTCCAGATAAAAATATGAGCATTAAGAAATGTGCAGTGCATTTTCATGTAATGACTCAATTAACTTTTTTAAAACACATGGGGCTTAAGTGACCAAGTGGTCTAAACAGCGAGTTCACGGATCAAAGCACTTCTCATCGCCTAGGTTCGATTCCAACTTTGGACAGGTCCAAATGTGAGAAAGCTTCTGTGGTTGTTTGTCGAAGTTGGTAGGTTTTCTCCAGGGCCTAGAAATTTTTGGAACTTTGGAACTAAGGAACTTGAAAAATATCAAAACAAATTCTGTGAGTTAATAAAACAACATTTATTACATATTTTTTTTCACTACAAATGTTTTAACAAGCAAAGGATACAGAAAAGAAGCACAATATCTACCACTCATAAGCCAAAAAGAGACTCCATCGTTACCATACATTAATGTCATTAAAGATCCTAATACTAATCATGATGCTATGACATATGTCCAGCGTTTTTGTAAAAAGCCGATACATAGAATAAATAGAATCTTTTCTAGAGATTTGTGTAAACTGTTTTACATATATTTAAACCTATTATATTTATATAAATAATAATTTTTATTATACAAAAAACTAAATATAGGGCTAATTATAGACAACTGCAGTTCTCTTTCGCAATAAAACCAATAGTAGGTATCCCCAATTTCCGGTGTTGCACTCCATGTGTATGAATCGATGTTTTCCTGATAAAATGCATAACGACCCAAAGTATTTGGCTCATCTTTTCCCCAATTTGTATAGTTACAGGTTCTCCTGTTTTATTCCAACGCCAATTACCATGCCAATAACTCAAACCAATGATGACATTCATTTTACCTTAAAAAATAAAAATGATAATAATAAGAATAATAATAATTTTATAATTTTTTTTAATAAATTAATTGAATGTAAAATGGATTCTGAATGAATTGTAAAATAAAACAAATGAACCAGATAGTCCCCGAAATCCAATAGCCGATACAAATCCAAATCAAGTAGACTGGAACAGTCTCCAACTTTTCAACATTGCTGAGACATTCGATTTGGTTTGCGACATATCCTCTGTTATTGGTTGAATTTTTAGTGTTAGGTTTGATCAAATCACTTAAAAGGCACATATTGGGCGGATATTTAATTCGAACGGAAGGACAGACGAACTTAATGGTGATTCATATATACCCTTCTAAACTTCGTTTTTTTTTTGAGGGGGGTTAATTATAATATTACATTATTTACTTATTTTTATTTTTAAAGTAAATAGTGCTTGAACTTAGTAATGAATAAAATGTTGGAATAAAAAAGGAGAAAAATATGTGCATCTGAAAATCTGAAAAGAGTACAGCCAACGCACACGAAAAATACAAGTAATGGTATATGATAATCACCGATTTTGGACAGACACAGAAATAAATGTTATTTGGTGTTAATTTTTTGTACTTTTGTAAGACACTGTTTTTTAATGATTTAAATAAAAATAGCAAAACACCTCTAATAACTTCATTTAAATGTTGTTTTAAGACAACATTAAAATAAAAAACCACGTGACTTGTCCTCTCAAACAGTTAAGATATAGTAATGTAAATAATTTGTTGAGACTCTGGCATTTGAATATGACTAAATAAAGGAAAACACAAACAGATAACAATGTAATATTAAAGTAACGTTTCAAAAAAGGAAAAAAACCAAAACTATTGTTATTCATATGTGATCTTAACCTTGACTTTTGACATTGGTTTAATGTACAAAGACTGTTACAAAATACATTGCACTATTATAAAACTAATGAACAGTAGTTATAACTAAAACAATGAAATACTTATTCATTGACATTAATTTGAACGGTATTTAAGAAAAATATGACACAAAAATACCTTTTCTCAATATTGGTTGAAAGGTCGTTCAGTTTCTTGCTATTTACAGTTAGCAGATACGTGTTATTACCATGCATAGAACATCGTTCCTATAAAGACAAAAACATAAAAGGTTACTTAATCTAATTTTGTATTGCGTAATGTTTTTAAGAATGTCGAAATGGTAATTATTATTATCAAAAAAAAAAAAAAAAAAAAAAAAAAAAAAAAAAAAAAAAAAAAAAAAAAACACCAAACGACTGAGTTCGAAAAAGGCATTTTCATTAAGAATAAAAGGAACACACTACTTTGCGATGCCAAGAGTATCCAGGACAATATTAATCAACCATTCTCCGACGACATCGAGTAAAATTTTTGACGACTTTGATAAGACTAGACTAGCAATATCTCTGCGACAACAGTTTGTCAGCAGCTTTGCTTCTTTGTATATAGTTCCCAAATCGCTATCATAACTTATTAATTGTGAAACAAATACATCACAACAGGAGAAGCAATTATATTGCGGCATAGAAAAGGAAATTTCACAATAAAGAAAAGATCTGTAGTTTTAAAAAGCAATGATTAAATACTAAAGCTACACCTGCTAGAACAAGGAAAGAATAAATGTTGAACAGTATTAAATCGTTTTGTTTGACCTTTCAACAAGAATATTCATATACGATGACCCATCCTATATATGAATAATGTCAGCACTCGAAGAGAAGATATAAACAATGTATGTTTTCCATAATTCAGACATAACATACATGTGCTGTCTATATACATAAATAGACTGGTTCATAATCAATATTTAAATCAGAGGTCAAGGTTAGAGGACAATTTTATTTGCCTATAAGTAAATTCAAAATCTATACAAATAAATACATACTATAGAGTTTTAAATACCGTTATCGTAAAGTTTTCCTATCGAAATTGGAATAAAGTAACGTTTTCGTCTAAAACAATTCCATAATGAAACAATTTGTCAATGCGCTATTGTAGGAATTTTCTCACTCTGAATAAAACTGCTTAAAAATAAAATTAAATTGATTAAAAGCTTTGGGGTATTTATGGTCATCAAAAAGATAATGGTGATAAGAATGGTGTGTCTGTCCATGATTGTCCTGGATAAAATTGACGTCGTAAATTCTATGTTTCTATATATAAATGACGTTCTGTCTCTTAACAATCCTAAATTTGAAGACTATGTAAATGTCATCTATCCTAGTGAGCAGCTTCAAATAAAAGACACAACTGTTTCATCAAGTTCTGCTTAATATTTTGATTTATACCTGAATTATGGCGCACACGAAATGCTATATTTAAAACTTTATGACAAACGTGATGACTTCAATTTTTCTATTGTCAACTTTCCTTTTTTATGCAGAAATATACCTGCTTCTCCTGCTTATGGTGTATTTGTTTCCCCAATTCATACGCTATGGTAGAGCTTGTTCCCACTACAGGGACTTTGTACAACGAAGAGGGCTGCTTGCAAATATATTGTTGCAAGCCAAGGCTTATCAAGGACCTGCAGTCATCACAGTATTGTTAATAAGTTTGATGTCTGTGTCCAGGATTGCCCTGGATATATTTGATGTCGCAGAGTTCAATGTTCCTTTCACACAATTTTGATTACACACGTGGCGGGTGTAGCTCGCTAAAGAGGAGGTGCCTACCCTCCCGGAGTAGCCGGCCTCAATTTCCTGATGGACGTTCACGTGTCTAACCTAAATTGTCAGTTCCAAAGTTTTTACTTTGCTTGTGGATTGTGATTCGGACTTGGATTAGTATGTTTGTTTTTGATTTTTTCATTCTCAATTATGGTTTCACAAAGGGAGTGTAGCTAGCTAAACAGCGAGAATTACTTACCTTTCTGAAGCACCAGTTTTTATTTCCCTGGATGAAGTTTGCACGTTAAACAAAATTTATCACTTTTTAAAAGTTTTCAATTTGCATTTGTCATAATGATTGTGATTTGATTACCCTGAATAAAAGTATCAATTTGATGATTTCCGAAATCTTATCACCTATTAATCCATATTATAGCAGAGACATAAACCTATCACATTATAAAGGAATTCAATAAATCAAATTCAAATACACAACTCTTTTTTTCAAATACAACCCTAAATGTAAAAAAAAAACTTTGAAAACTGGCAACTTAAGTAAAACATGTGCACTTTCACCAGGGAAATAGAACGCTACGGATGGGTAGACACTTCTAAAATGTGCATAGAAAACTGCCATTACTGTTATTACTCGAACGAATCCAAACTTTATGATATTTGTGAAGTTTCAATACATCTTTGCTTTATTTTATACAATACAAACATGTCTAAATCACAATACCAAAGCAAATTAAAAACTTTAAAGTTTTTACTTTGCTTGTGGATTGTAATTCAGACATGGATTAGTATGTTTGTTTTTGATTTTATTAATACCGGCCTATGTAAAAATTTAGCTAGACACGTGGACTTTCACCAAGGGAATGTGAAGCCGGGTACTCGGTATTGTATGATTATGATTCACACATTTTATTTTCAAAGATTTTAAAGTTTAAGAGGGACATTGGATTCCAGCAACATTGAACATGTAGACATTTTGAAGAAATAAAAAAGGCACATGATAGACACGTTTGAGTACTTATATGAGATTTCGATAAAAATCGAAAAGCCATTTTTGTATTTCATACCTTTAAAGCATTGAACGTCCGTAAATAATTCATCTGTAGTAGGTAACAGGTAGTTGCTATTTCAAACCATGGGTGGGGACAAAGGGAATCTGTAGCGTGATTTCGTCGTCTTCTAAACCTTTTAATAATAAATTTAGTTTATAATAAAACTTAGATGCGTAACAGTACTCTTGCTTAATAATAAATATAGGTATTGATTGAATTGCTTTTGCATCAAAATCATGAATATTTCAATTATATCGAGACGTCACCTCCTATAGGTGAAATGGCGAACTGATTTTACTTCTGCAAGGCAATGTACATGGAGGGTGCTTTAATTCGGTAGGCCTGTTATGATAGGCGGTATACATTGTAAGGTCTCAAAAGTGGTATAATATTTAACTTAAAACTGTGAAGCGATATCTCTGCTGGTGGCTTGTTTCCCGAACACAAACTCAGTAGGCAATAATTGTGTATTTTTGTCAGTAATATGCTATTGTTTAAATTTGCGACAAGTTAAAATTTAATATAAAAGTTAAAACTGAGGTATATTCCCTTATGCAAAGTATTTCCCTATCTATATTTAGTCCTTTGGTAATTTCTACACTATCATGAAAACAATTTGGGTTTGATATTTTGGTCCAAGCACTACTGATGAGGAATTGTATTCCTAAACGTCCGTCTAGTGTTGAAAAATTAAAATTGGTATAATATGTTAATATAACATTAAAAAATAATAACTGTTTGTCGTAATAATGGCATAAAAAAGATAGAAATGTGATTGTGTGCAATACCAGGTCTATTCATGATTCTCCCTATTCTAAAATTCTGGCATTCATTGTTGTTTCGTTTTCATTTTAGCGCTTATGAAAACAAGCTATCATTATTTGGAACTGATGAATTTAAGGATACTGTATTTAATACACATTATATAAATCAATGTTTTTATTTTAAATATATCATGTTTTTTGTTTTAAAAATAGCTGTTACTTATCATTCCACTCAATTTTTAAGATTCAGCGTAATTTTACTGAAAGTTTATTCAAGTTGAGCTAAAGTTTATAATGCTTATTCATTTCTACAATGAATAGAATCATTCATTGAAAAATAATCATAATAATATATAGTGTAACATATATTTTGGAAAACTGTGCCCTTGACATATCCTATTAATGAGATAAACTGCTTTCAACTCAAAAGAGTTTTTGTCTTTTTACATCAGTAATCATAAATGTCTCGTATAAATGAATTTTACGTCGCTCTTGTAACATATTTTACGGGAGAAAACGCATCGCTTCCCCTGTTTACAAAACTCTAGTCATGATTGATATATAATATACAGTATAATGATCGATATTTCGGAAAGGAGGGGTATCGAAGAACAAACGGGGAACACTCACATACGATCGTGTTGTTAATAGGATACCAAAATGATAGATTATAAGAATCCATTATGAGTATCCTTGTAGTATAGGGAAATCTCCCAAGGCTTTTCTCTGACCAGAAATGTTCAACCCCAAGAATGAGATGTCCCAATCCTGCATTGATAAACTCATGATGGATTATTTTCCTTCCATGTCAAATTTTGGATTAAAATGTGATTTACATATCGCCATGTTGAAAAAAAATCTAACTCTGTTATTCAACGATTTATATCAAAATATATATGACCAAAATATACCAAATTTTTGTTTCTACAAAATGTATATACTAGAAAACAAAATTAATAATTCTTAAATTCCTTAATTAAAATTTGAAACGCATTAAATATTTCTTAATTTTGTAGACTCTGGTGTCATTTTACCGTCTTATTTCACACAGGATGACGCAATGTGATTGGCTTTTGGTTATGACGTCTCTAAAGGTCACGTGATCGTATTTCACATTCCAAAAATCTATCAGTTATTAGCAGATATGGAAGAAAGTGTTTTTTATACACGCATGCACTATCTAACAAAACATAACGTAAATTATTAAGAAAGCATCATTGTATAGTTTCGTTCCAGTAAAGTGTCAAATATGTGGTGAAAGATGTTGGTTTGTTGTTTAAAAACATTTAATTACTTACTCTATCTGACATATCGAACCTCTATAATAGGTACAATCGTCCTGACCAAACACCTGCATTTCATTGTCACGTTGAAAATTTACATAGCTACACTTCGATTCAAATTTAAGATAATCAATGGTATAATTTCCTATCCAGAATGTGGCACCTAATAAAATACATTTCAACTTAAAATAATGTTTGAAACTTAAAGTGAAGTAAAATGGAATGAAAGCATCGCGTTTTCCAAACTTCAGAATGAAATCTCCAATTTGTCCGCCTGAGAAATATGCTTCAACCATTTTATTCACTAATCTTCAACTAGAATGTTAATATAGTATATATGCGAGGCATGGTTATACCACAATAAATACAAATTGTTGAAAATAAAAACATACGCTTTTTTAAGAATTTATTGTAAAAATGTTTGCAACAATGTAAAAGAGGACGTTATATCAATCGTTCAAAAGTGTGCCATGACATAAAAAAAGATTTAGCATAAGCAATTAGGTTATATTGAATTGAATAAGTGATTTGTAAAAAAAGTTTTTGTAATAAACCTTGCGCAAGTTGTTTAAACGATTTTTTTAACGACGAATAAACTTAATATTACTTCCACGAATATAAAATAATGTTATATGAATTTCAGGTGATTATACATTAACTCTTTTTATGACTTCATAATTTATCATACAAATCCTAACATAGAAACGGGTCGAAAATCTGTTGATATACTTCAAAGCCAATCTGTTATGTGACTTGTGTCAGACAAACAAGGATTAATATTGCTCTTTTATTTCAATAGATCATTTTTAAAATGCAGGAAAATGGCATATGAAGTACAATGTGTGCGCGAAATATCGATTCATATGTACACATATACAATGTTTATGTAAAGCAATATTTAAACAAAATATGCAAAACATTTTTAATTTCTCACGAGTGACAAAATCATATTTTTTATATCGCTTCTAAACCACTGAATTTAAGTTTTAAAAATATAGTGATTGAAAATTTTCAAACAAACAAAATTTTAAAAAAGTCAATGCAAATCGACATGATAGTCATTAGTAAATTATATCAAACTAGAGGCTCCAAGGAGCCTGTATAGCTCACCTAGGTAGAGTTGTTGCAGAATGAAAATCAAAAGATTGGCTAATGTTTGAATAAATGCTTGGAATTTATTACACAATATTTATTCCTATCACAAAATTTCAATATTATTTCCTTTCAAAACTAAACCATCTTTCAAAATTTTGAGACAATACATACCAAGTATCATCGACTTTTCATGTATAATACCTGAGAATTTTTCCTTATCCAAAAACTGGTCAATGAACTTTAAAATTAAGGTCAAGGACAAAAGCCAATAGGTAGTCTGACTGATGTACTATAGTGGCCACCTTGGATTACGTGCGAACATGTAGGACACAATATTTCAGGTACACCACACAAGGACTATTGTCACAAAGTTTGGTTGCAATTGGCCAAGTGGTTTCACAGGAGTTGATTTTTAAATGCAGATGTCATTTTAAAATACCAAATGAAAAGACCAAATGACTATTGTGGCCAAGTTTGGTTCCAATTGACTCAGTAGTTTGAGAAAAAAATATGTTTGAACGTATTTTCCCATAGGGTCCAATTTTAAAATATGTTCTCCATTGACGGCCATCTTGGATTTTTTGTGGCCCCAAAAACACCAATGTTGTAGGGGGCCACCCAAAGACTATTGTGGCCAAGTTTAGTTCCAATTGGCTTAGGGGTTTTAGAGAATAGGGTCCAATGTTAACCTATGTTCCCCGTTGACGGCCATCTTGGATCAGGTGCAGACTTAAAAAAACACCGGTTTCAAAAGGTACCATCTAAGAACTAATATGACCAAGTTTGGTTCCAATTGGCTCAGTAGTTTCAGAGAAAAATATCTTTGAACGCATTTTCCCATAAGGTCCAATGTTAAAATATGTTCTCCGCTGGTGGCCATCTTGAATTTGGTGCGGCCCTCAAAAACCCAAATGTTGAAGGGGGCCATTCAAAGACTATTTTGGTCAAGTTTGGTTCCCATTGGTTAAAGGGTTTTAGACAAAAAGATCTTTGATATTGTTCCCCTAGGGTCCAATGTTAACCTATGTTTCCCGCTGGCAGCCATCTTGGATTAGGTGCAGACTAAAAAAAACCACCAGTTTCAGAAGGTACCATCTAAGAACTACTGTGACCAAGTTTGGTTCCAATTGGCTCAGTAGTTTCAGAGAAAAATATTTTTGAACGCATTTTTCCATAAGGTCCAATGTTAAAATATGTTCTCCGCTGGTGGCCATCTTGGATTTGGTGTGGCCCTCAAAAACCACAATGTTGTAGGAGGCCATTCAAAAACTATTGTGGCCAAGTTTGGTTTCCAGTGGCTAAAGGGTTTAAGAGACAAAGATCTTTGATATTGTTCCCATAGGGTCCAATGTTAACCTATGTTCTCCGCTGGCCGCCATCTTGGATTAGTGGAAACTTACAAAACATCGGTTTCAGAAGGTACCATCTAAAGACTACTGTGACCAGGTTTGGTTCCAATTGGCGCAGTAGTTTCAGAGAAAAATATCTTTGAACATATTTTCCCATAAGGTCCAATGTTAATCTATGGTCCCCGCTGGCGGCCATCTTGGATTAGGTACGGACATGTCGGACACAATTTTTAAAGTAGACCACCCAAGGACTGTTGTGACAAAGTTGGGTTGCAAATGGCCCAGCGGTTTCTGAGGAGTAACGACGGACGGACGACGGACGACGACGACAACGACGGGCGTCAAGTGATGGCAAAAGCTTACATGGCCTTTTAGGCCAGGTGAGCTAAAAAGGCAGTTTGAACATTTTGGGAGATAATGTTTGAGTACTCGCATTGTAATACCTACAAATGTTTATAGACTGTGAAAGAGGAAAATTTTAATAAGTTATATAACGCACCTACATTGTTGCCATTTTCAAGAAATTTAAGACAGGACAATGATAACAATTACTGATCAAAGAAATGTTGCTTTCACTCAATGTTGATTACACACATGGCGGTTGTAGCTAGGTAAACAGATGATGCTTACTATTTCGGAGCATCCGACCTCACGTACCTGATGGAAGTTCAGGAGTTTAACCTAATTTGTCACATTCAAATTTTTTACCTTGCTTCTGGATTGTGATTCGGACAATGATTAAAATATTTTTTATATATTTCTAACGAAACAAAAAATTTATATGCAAAATTGGTTACAAGTGAAACAAATCATGCAAGCCAATTCAACAAAGGCAAACGTTTTGAAACTAGTTATTAATTAAGTGTATGCATAGGATTGCCACTTATGTATATGTCCTATGGTAAGGTATAGTTACTACTGGAGAAACGTGGATACATATATTTTCATCTTTTGGATATTTTTTCACCTCTCCTAAGAATTGGTTTCAAAATTTTAGTCCAATCACTACTGATGAATTATATTCCCAAACCACCGTCTAGTGCTCTATAATTACCGCTCATTAATACATTATTTAATCGTTATAAAAGCCGTATTTCACTCACTTTGCTGTGACGAAATCACAGTTGAAGCTAAGTATCTCGAAATTTGTTTCACGGTGTTTTCATAAAGCATATATCCATGTTGACGGCATCGGATCTAAATGAACACAAAGTAACCATTATCTTACTTGATATATGTCTAATATTTTAAAAATTATGTAAATTAAACGATAGCTATCAACCCTGAATAAAACAGAATTATTAATAAAAGCATACGTGTCGTCTTCATTGAATTCAGTAGTACATGTATTAGCAATACCACACTGGCCTAAACATCAAGATAATAACAAAAACTATCACTCATATAACTGTTTTATCATTGCTTTGTTTCGAAAATACAACACCATTTTTTTTTATAAAAATTGGAATAAAGCGTTTAACCAACTTATGCATTAAACGATTCGAATCAATAAGGAAGCTAAAACATGACATTAAAGATTCGTATTGTCTCACTTTCCTGGTGAAAATTCAAACGTTTAATAGCCTGTTTTTTGCGTTTAGATTGTGATTTGTACATGTGTAAGTATGTTGTTTTTGATTTCCATAATTTTTAACATATTTACCAATACCGTTTCATTCCATCATTCTATATGAACTAAAGACTGAGACTAACCAAAATGTTTATATGGTGCTTCTATTCTGCTGGGTGATTATTCCCCGGGGATATCACAAACTCGGTAGGCAATAATCGTGTTTTTTTGTTAGAAATATCCTTTTGTCTAAATAAGCTGCTAGTTAAAATTTTAATTTCCTCAAGAACTAAGGCATACTCCCTCATCGAAGTATTTCCGTCTCTAGATTAGGTAAAATATATTTTGGCATTTTGGGTATTTATAAATTATCAACATCTTGGTAAAAAATTCACAGTTTTGGTCCAAACATTACTGAAAAAATGGATCCTGAAACGGGCGTCTAGTGCAGTAAAATTAAAACTGGTATAGTATGCAATTAAACGATTTCTGAGTCTTCCTTTGACAGTACAAACCATTATTAAATATTTTTTAAAATTATTTTAAAACAAAATACATATGAAAATTTTAAACTAATTCATAAATGACAGACACAATTTACACACATATATTTAAAATCGACAAAGTGTTAAATATGCTGTGATTTAATATTTCTTGTTGACTGTTTCAGTTATATTTTGGGCGATATTGACATTATTTTATTCTAGCACCCCCAATCCACTATACATATGTATGACTTTGACTGGATTGAAACAAACTTTAAACAATTATTAAATTAAATAGAAACTGGGGTATTCGTTGCTTTAAAAAAATAATAAATTCAAACGAAGAAAATCTCATACAATCTCATATTTGGTTCAAGTATTACTGTTGAGATATTATATTCAGATACGACCGTCTAGTACTGTAAAATTAAAATTTCGTAACTTTGTTGGGGGATAAGCATTTTCGATGATTTCATAAAGGCTGTATACTTTTGTATTGTAAAACATGTAATACTGTCGTAATTTGCTGAAAAAGGCTAAGGCCAACTCCCCCATATAAGGTAATTAAAAAAGCTTGAAAGATTAAATTTTATTTTGTCTTATGGATAATTTTTCAGTGTCTTAAAAATAAGGTTTCACAATTTTTATCCAAGCACTACTGTTGAAAATTATATGCCGAAACGATCGTCTAGTGATTAACACATGTATAATATGTATAATAAGGGTATGTTTGATAAAATCATCATCTGCAGCATCGAGTAGTATTTAAATAGATAGATAATGAACACAGCCTTGCAAAAGGGTTTTGAATATGGTGCCAGTATATTTTATACTTGTCATTCTTTTATTAATGTGTATTATGTTTATTGCATAAATGACTAAAAATCCAAAAATGCAAATTCGAAATTTTTAAGTGCTTTAAATGTTCATCAAAAGCATTTAAGCAATCTTTAATAGTTTTTTAAGGATCATTTAGAAGTTTTTTCTGTTTAACCTATTCTCTCTTAATTATGTCTTTATGCGCATCAGTTACTTTGAAATCATGTCACCCTGTATTACAAATGTGTTGAAATTAGCTTTCCGTAATCGTTCAAAGTATTTTCAAAGGTGGAATTGATAAAAAACATTTTTGCTGTTTTATGTTATCATTTCAATTTGGATTCAAGCAATTGTTGTCCGAATACTATTGATGAGAATTTTATTTCGCAGCGGCCGTCTAGTGCTGCAAATTTGAAACTTATCATTTGACCAACAAATATAGGAATGTGTGAGCAATCTTTATCCGTCAAAATTGACTACTATGTAAAACCTCATTTAGGAAAATAAATGATCAAATCTAATTTAAAATAAAGTGTCTAAAATACCTGAGAATCAAACCAATTTCGTCTTTCAGTGCTAATTTTAAAACAGAGTTCTTGTAAGTCAAACCAATTTACACAGCAGTATCCTGTCACTGAAACAAGATCAATTAACTGTTAGTATTTACCATTATAAAAACGTAATTTAAATAAAATTTATAAAATTGGATTATTCACTTCTTTGTGATTGAGCTAACTAAGTAGGAAGTGGTTGCCCTCCAGGAGCAGCCAGATATTGTTTATTATTTGCTCCTGGTAAAATCTGAAATTCTCTAAAACTAAGGTATACTTCCTCGGAGCTCTACTGATGAGGAATTGTATTCCAAAATGGCCGTCTAGCGATGTAAAATTTAAACTGGTATACTATGTTATTATCTAATTATTTTTTAATCTTGGCCGCCTAAGAAATTCAACATAGAACACCACAAGGTAAGGATGAATTGTAATCGAAATAGATAAGGAATTAGCACTCTATTAAGAATGGAAAATCAGAACATGGAACAGTTGTGTAATTCCTCTCTTCAGTTGTATAAAGGGAAACAACCCGAGGACGATGCCTATGTTGTCTATTGCTACACTGTATCAAAATAAATAAACGTTAGATTTTATTAGTTTAAGTTTGATTCGAAGAGGTTAATTTGACAAAAAGCAATATACGTTTTGAAGTAGTTGTGTTGAACAAACAGCCACTACTTCCTATTTTACTGATAAAAACATAATAATAACATAACAAAATTAACTTACAGTTTTTCTTTAGCAAATTTATACAGTTATCTGAAATAGAGAAAAACGGTCTTCATGTATTAAAAATCTCAGTTCCCGTTGGTAGCATGCTTATCAAAGGAATGTTATATTTACTTTTGAAAATGTTTTTTATAAAACACACTGCTTTATTTATTTAAATCAGTTAAATCAGTTAACAAATTATATATCTCACGTTCATTATAATTTATCTGAAAGCTTTCTAATCAGTTGTCTGAATATGTATTCTTTTGTCATGATTGCCTATTTATATAATTATTCTTATTTTTATTTTTAACTCTAAATGTATAAGTTATTGCTTTGCAAGTTTACTTGAAAAAACCTCGATACAAGGGAAGTAATATAAAACATAATTTTCATTACACAATTAAGATTGTTCTTTGAAGTACCGTTTAATATAAGTCTTACCATTTTGAGCCTCTGTGTTCAAATACTTCACATTAAGCTTTAACGACTCTATATTGGAAAAAAGATGGTCCCTTTCTGAAAACAAATGAAACCAGTTTCAGTTAAAAACGCTTTCTTAAGGCTTTTTTGGTCCTTTCCGTCAGTGGTATAACATAAACAGGCGTTCATCAAGAAAATACTTTTTTTCTAAATTTTGCAAAATCAGCCCTTGATGAGGAAGTGTTTTTTCTTATGTTTTCTTCCTCCTGTTACATAATCAAAAACAAACATACTAAGCAAAAGAAGCAAAGTTAAAACTTTGGAACTGACAAGTTATGTTAGACACGTGAATATTGAGAATAAATGTAACGAAACAGGGTAACTTGACGTCTATAATTTTCAACTTCGTTGAGTGGAATAATATTCACATTGTTCTCCCTATAGAAGAGCATTTACAAACCTGTTTGGTTTGTAGTGTTGTTGGTTCATGGTATTCTCATGTAAAATACGGTAATTGACGTATCGCCGGCTACGCCCACATCATTCCGACAAATGACTGGATGCTTGATTTACACGCAAAAAGAATGAAAACCCGGTCTGAGTTGTGCCATTTAATGACGTCACTGACACTAGAACGTCATTAGTTGCCGTGATGCTGCTTTGGTACCGTGATGGCGGCCAGTGTCGGAACATTGTGGGCGTGGTCAGCGGTACATTAACTTATCAGCCGGTGTTTGAAGTTAAGTGCGATTTATTATATTTTGATTCACAATATTATTTAATTACTTCCTCAAAACGATTATTTCTGTTCAAATGTGATAGATACAGTTTAATTATCAACTTAGTTTTTGGCATTCTTTTTGTTTTTAATAATCAATCCGAGATCGAAACAACACGATGCACAATTGATTATACATATTTCATGTAACTGGAGATATCCAGTATTATATCGTTTTCTGCATTTTATTGCTTCTTGAGATCAAACCGTTTTCATCAATAATGAAATATCAAAATGTTACTCTAGAGTTCGTTCAAATGTGTGTTTCACTATTACTTTTAATTGTTACTATTAAATTAAAAATGTGACAAAAAATAAATGTCCTTACGTGCTAGCCATACATAAACGGAAATGGGAAATGTTATTTATTTTTTCTCTTCTTGTTGGTCTTTTAACACCTGCTTCACTTTTCTAGTGGAAGTTAACGTGTTTTACTCGGTTTCACAGCTTTCAAAGTTTTGCTATTGGGATTGCATGTGAGCATAAATCGACAAGTTTGTGGTTGATCTCGTCCATTTGCGAGTCTAAATATTAAACTGTGTACACAAAGTTTTAAATCAAATACAAGCAAAGGGTAGATATCAGCAAAATGAACACTTGATAGTTTATAAAGAACAATGTACTGTAAGGTTAGAATTTAGCGTTGGTACATTTTTACGCTACAAATTACTGCAAATATTTCACCACGCAAAAATGTCTACCGTACAGGTTAACACATCATAATTTATAGATTATACACCCACTTATATTGGTTCCGCGAAAGATACACCTACGCGTAATCTTAAATTTTAGAAATTGTGAAATTTTCACCCCACGAAAAATAACGACCTTTTATGTAGTATTGGAATTTTATTGAATCACAGATTGCAAATTTAATTTAACGGCAATGATAATTTGCATCTAAAAGTTAAAAACAATCAACTACCACAACGACACCAACATCGACGACTTGTCGTCAAAATAATTCCCTCTACTACATATCGAATGGAAATGACTTGTCCGCGGTGCATTTTTATTCATCCTTGGAACGTATTGAAATGATTGATTATAAAGAACATTTGATAACACATGTGTGTTCGAGGCACTACAGATGAGGAATTGACGTTTTGCAGACCACGCCCACAATGTTCCAACAGGAATTGTATTCTGAAGCGATATAATGATATAAAATGAACACGGGTATAACAGGTAATCAAAAACAAACACACTACTCCATGCCCGAATCAAAATCCAGAAGCTAACACTTTGGAATTGACAAGTTAGGTTAGACACGTGAACTTCCACCAGGGAAGTGCGAGCGGGCGCTCCGGAAGGGTAAGCAACTCCTGTTTAGCTAGCTACACCCGCCACGTGTGTTATCGTAAATGTTTTGCAATATCATTTTAAACGTGTTATAAATGATTGTCTGTAAAACTTATCAATCACTATTCAGGTCCCTTTTTCTGTTTTTTAAAATCGTCATTACATTATCGTGTTGGACAAGATCGGGTTGGCTAAATAAGTACGTATTATCTTTTAAACCAGGTTTAATTTTCCAACACTGAACGGTCGTTTCGGAATAATAAAATTAAATCCATCATCAGTAGTGGTCGTACCATGATAATGGCAATTAACTATTTTTAAGATATTGAAGTAGAACAAACAACAAATTGACTAAAGTGTATTTTACCAAATCAACATACGCCTTTAAGCATAGCTTAGTTTTTAGGAACATTTCAACACTTTTGGTCCGCGTACTACTGTATTGCAAAACGGACTTCTAGTGCTGCTTAATTAAATCAGATTTAGTAATTATTTTAATTGATTTGCCAGTTTCTGAGATTTTAATTTGGACATGGAATGGTACGTTTGTTTTTGAAGTTGCATAATAAGCTAAACCAAAACGTTCATATACCTTGTTGCTTCTGCACTATTTCTTGGTACAGTTGATTGTGACGTTCAAAGAAATCTGCAAAAAATGTGAATATGAAAAATCGATGGTTAAGCTTTTAAAAATTCAGAATTACTCTGGATATATTTGACGTCACATAGTTCCATATCCTTTTTACATGCGTTGCGGATCTACCTTACTAAACAGGAGGTGCCTACCCTTCCGAAGCACCCGGATTCACTTCCCTAGTGGAAGTTCGCGTGTCTAACTTAATTTGTCGGTTCCAAAGTTTTTTACTTTGCTCGTTTATTCAGTGTGAACACTACTAATACTTTTAGCGTAAGTATTTAAACAATCATGTATTCTTTTTTTCTTTTCTTTTATCTACTGATAACTTAGCATCATACAGTTACGTAGTGTTTTTGAAAGAATAAATGGAAAAAATTAAATCAAATAGCATTGTCAGAATCTAAGAAACATTTACAACTTGAGATACTATTTTCCAAATGAGCCAATATGTTCCGCTGGCATTCAATCAATCAATAATACGGTGTGCATCATAGACT
Organism: Anadara kagoshimensis; assembly: GCA_021292105.1. Classification (NCBI taxonomy): domain Eukaryota; kingdom Metazoa; phylum Mollusca; class Bivalvia; order Arcoida; family Arcidae; genus Anadara; species Anadara kagoshimensis. The sequence goes on along the minus strand of CM037872.1, from coordinate 20,141,915 downwards.
CATCATGTTACGTCATGCGTTATTTGATTTATCTACCTTTAAACAATGTTTCTATCCTTATTTGGATAAAAAATTCCATAAATTCCATGTTTTCGAAATCTTAGATATAAAAAATCCAGGGATGATTCAACATTAATGTCATACCAATAATTTTTTAATAATTTTAAACAAATGGAATAACATTCTATTTGAATGTATTTATAGGATATATTGCAGTTCGCTGTTCATTTGCTTTTTCTGGCGACTTAATCGTTACATCGAAGAAGACACTTTAAAGCAATGTTATGTCTTTAAATATTTTATGTATTTTGTAACATTGGGATGCGATTTGCTTTTGACATGCGAAGCTAAGTGGTTAATGATTAATGAAATAATATGCCTTAATGAATATTTAAATAACATAATCATTGCTTTGCTTACCTTTCTTGAGACCTGTCCAATGTAAATACATACATATTTAACTAATTTACCTTTTGCTTTGATATTTTGATTGAGATTTGAATATGGACTTATATATTTGTTTTTATTTACCTCCTGAGAATTTGATGAACAGTAGGGTACTTATTATCAAAGTAATCATGACACCACTACTAGGAACCAAAGCATCTTCCACAATTGTTTTGTACAACCTGAAAATATATTAAAATGAACATGAAGGAGAAATATGTGTTACACCTTTTTCCTTGCATAACTCTTTCCTAAAGCTAATGGAACATTAGATTGCATTAATTAACATGATAACTTCAATTTTTTTATTGTCAACTTTCCTTTTTTATGCAGCAATATACCTTCTTCTCTTGCTTATGGTGTATTTGTTTCCCATTAATACTCTATGGTAGAGCCTGTTTCCACTACGTAAGCTTTGTACAACGAAGTAGGCTGCTTGCAAATAAATGGTTGACTTAGGGATATTGCAAGCCTAAGCTTATCAAGACCCTCAAAAATTTAATGGTCGTCATCACAGTATTGTTTACAAGTTTAATGTCTCTGTGTCCAGGATTGCCTTGGATATATTTGACGTCTCATAGTTCCATAACCCTTTCACACAATTTTGATTACACACGTGGCGGGTGTAGCTAGCTAAACAGGAGGTGCTCAACTTTTCGAAACATTCGGTCTCACTTCCCTGGTGGATGTTCACGTGTCTAGCCTTGTAAGTTCCAAAGTTTTTACTTTGCTTCTGGATTGTGATTCGAACATTGATTATTATGTTTGTTTTGATTGCTTGATCGCTCTTTAGAATAATTAGAAATTCTTTCAAAGTTTTAGAAATTTCTTTTAAAATTTATAAATTACTTGTATAATGAGAAAGATTGAGACGTAACTTTTTCAGCTGACATAATTGATTAATAATTTGCCGACAAATCCACTGCATGTTAGTTGCATTGTAATTTCTGGATGCAATTTGATTTTGTCAAGTCTTGGCCAGTCTTCAATAAATAAACATCCATTAATTTATTTTCTATATACATTTTTTGATATTTTGTTGCTATATTAGATTGGAATGATACTTTTTGCTGCTATATGAGATTGGAACGATACCCGATATTAATTAAATAACATACCTTGAGAATCATTTTAAAAACCTTCTTTAAGTTTGCCAATTCCTGTAATAGAGTAATTGAGATATGTTGCACGCTACTAAATAATATAAATAAAACAAATAAATTCTGCTGAAAATAACACTCTGAACGTGTAGACAAAGAAAAACAAAAAGACACAATTTTTTATTGTCAACTTTTCTTTTCAAATTTAGCTTTATCTCCTACTGTATAGTGTATTTGTTTCACAATTTATACGCTAAGGTAGAGCTTGTTCCCATTACAGAAGTTATACAACTGCTTACAACTGTTGACGCAAAGATATTGATATTGTCAAATCTACCCCGGATAAAGTTGACGTTCCATAGATCCTTGTTCCAGTCATTCTTAATTTGATTATACGCTTGATCGATATAACTATCTTAACCGAAAGGCTGACCATTTCCTGCTGGAAGTTATTTACCTAATTTGCCAGTTTTAAAGATTTAGCTTTCCTTTGGGATTCTGGTATGAACACAAGATGGTATGATTGTTTTTTTTTACAGTTTTCCCAACTGTGTAGAAAGTATAATATCTCATAAAGTTAACAATAAAAGGCATAGATAAACACAGTTTAATCAAGAAGATTCAAATTTAGGTTACAAGAAGCTGTAAACTGTTATTATTCGGATGTAAATTTGTTTACACTATCTGATTGCAGAGTTTTTTTTATCACAGTATTGTTTATAAATTTGATGGATCTGTGTTCAGGTTTGTCCAGGATTTATTTGACGTCCCATAGTTCCATATTCATTTTGCTCAACCTGGCGGATGTAGCTAGCTAAACAGGAGGTGCTGGCCCTTCCGGAGCACCAGGTCTGACTTCCTTGTTGGAAGTTTATGTGTTAAACCTAACTTCGTTAGTTTCAAAGTTTTGACTGCATTGTGATTTGGACATAGATTAGTATTGCCTTTTGGCAATCGAAAATGCACAATGATCGTTTAATTACATAACCCCCTTGTCTCTTGTAATTTTAATGGATAACTCATCTTTTTGTTTTCTGTTTACACTCTTTACACGAGAAAGTATAATTTGTCTTACCTCCGAATCTATAAATGTGTATAAAAACGGATTTATAGCCGAATTAATTGGCAGCACGAAAACAACTGTCCATGCATAAATTGTCCTCGGCATGTCGAAACCCACAATGACCATTACACCTAAGCATATAAATTATAAAAATATAAAAATGAAGCGTTTTTATATAATTATTAAAACTGAAATATCGATATCGATATCGATGATATGGTTCATTAATTAAAACTAAAAAAATATGTGTTGCTTATTTACGATTAAGTAGGCTTTTACAGCGGATAAATGAATTCCTTTAAGTAGCCATACAAAATTTAAATCTGTACTACATGGACCTTAGTTTGATGTTATGAAAAAGAAGAGTGGCAAATTATGAATGCTTAAATCATATATGATGACATCATCGGGCATGCTTTGTTCATCAACTGAGATACCATTCCTATTGTAACTTTAACTCTTTTAACAATAGACGATCGTTTCGGAATAAAATTCCTCATTAAAAATGTGTTGACCAAAACTGTGGGAATCCAAACATTTTTTAACGTTGAAATCAGATATCAAAATATTAGAATAATCAAGAGAATATTTTATAAAATCAGGCAACTATATGAACAATTAAGTATAGCATTTTTCAATACAGAATTGCGTGGACAATTCTATCCTTGTGTTATAAATTAAACACATTTTACTTGATGTTGGCTAAAGTATTCGAAACGATCGTCTACTAAGCTATTATTTATCCTTCGAGGTATTGCCTGTTGGAAAAAGACAAAAGTAAAGTTTGGGACTGTAGTGACAACCTTGTTGAGAAGTATCAGGATTAATATGACAACCAGTAGTTGTTTTATAAAGATATATAATAAAACTAAATTGCTCACATATTTATACTTGAATTTTAAAATAAATTATGTTGAGATCCGTTTCACAATAAGTAGGATATATTTACATCGGCTAAATCCCACTAGACATTGCAAATATAATTTTTTGCTAGTGTTATAGATGGCATATAAATTTACATCTTGGAGCAAGTGGAATGAGACATCCTTTTGCACTGTAACTACGTATTTTACAAAATTTAGCTAAGGAAATACTTTGCATGTAGGAGTAATCTTTAGTGTTTGAGGAATTGTAAATTTTACCTAGCAGCAAGTTTAGACAATAGTATATCTATTATAGGAGCCCAAAGTAGTAGTTGGTATTAAAGTCAACAAAATGAAGCAATTGATATATTATACCCATTGTTCCAATTGGAATCCAACACAAACAATCTGTTGCTATAACTAAGGATATGCGCTTTGCTACTTCAATATGTGGAGATTTTCCTGTTCTATGTACGCTCGACGATATCTGTTTAACTTTATATACTATTGGTATCTGAGTAATTGCAATAAATAGAAACAACAGAAAATTAAAAACAATAAAAAGTGAAAAAGAAAAGATCCATCCTTCTGCTGATTCCTTCTTCAGAGGAAGAGATATACACACACCAGACACCGAGTAATAATCTTTAAATACAAAATACGGAAATAAAGCTAGAAAAATTGAAATCAGCCATACAGCACAGCATACTGTCATGGCGTTTTTCCTAGATATTTTGTGTTCTTTAAATGGAAATTTTACTGCAAAATATCGGGCTATTGTCAATAACGATATCGTAAATACGGATACCTCTGACGATAGAATCGAAATCATTCCAAGAACAGAACAGAATATGCTTTTACGCCATTTGTATTCTCTCCATATATATTCACCACGAAACGCTACATCAACAATTCCTATCGATATGAGATAAATACCAATTAAGGCGTCTGCTACAGTTAAGTTTCCAACGAAAACGGAATATGTATCTTTATACAACCACCCCTTGTCCTTCCTTTTTGTTAATAAAACACCGGTATTTCCGATAACAGCTAATATACCTATTATCCAAAGAAAGAATCGGAGGACAGTGTTTCTATTAAATTTTCACAACTCGATACGTCAAACTGTGGAGCTATGCAGCGGTCATTTGGCAAATGTTCAGGTTTAATACAGCATAAGGAAAATGTGTCGCTGTATATATATTGAAGGTTGATATTGTTCTCAAATAATTTGCCTAATATATATATCATTTCCCCTGGTATCTAGAACTTTGAGTGAAGTCAAACTTGTAAATAATCCTTTTTCAAGAAGAGTCAGTTTATTTCCTGAAATGTTCAAATGGTTTAAATAGGTTAGGTTATAAAATAATTGTTGATGTAATCGCTGTAATTTTGTATCTGAAATGGTAAGTGTTTCACAATTATATATTCCAGAAAAGGCACCTGTCTCGATTTCCTCCATTGCTTTCGATTGAACCCAAAGAAATTTCAACTTAGACAGATTGTCGAAGACGTTTTCTTTTAATACATGAATGCCAATGTCTAATAGTTCAAGAGTTTGAAGATCTCGAAAATCCTCAAATGTTCTGTTATCCCATTCTTGAGAGACCCCTGCTCCCGATAACACCAGCGTAAGAATATATTGATGACGCCCACGTAATACATGTGATTTTATTATTTGTCTAAACCTGTGATTAACATGTAAGGATAACAGCTTAAATGTTTGTATCGATCTTTTGATGGGATTAGCTAATTGATATTCAACATTGCACCGCGTACCAGAAATTTCAACGACATTGATGAATTTTGAAAACAAATGTGTTTTCCAATCCACGAACAATAAATCTCGTTTGTCGTAGAAATAATCATGAGGTGACAGAGTTTTTTGACATGACAAATGGATATATTTGTAAATTGTCTGCTGTTCACGATCCTGACAATGCATTTCATCATAACTATTATAACACTGATCCAGACCATCACATATTTGTTCAGGCGTTAAACAGATCCACTCCAAACTGGCATCTAAACATTTTGCTACTTCTGTGCAGGAGTCAACACTTATATCTAAAACAAATAGGTAACATTTTTTTAGAAGAAGCTAATCTAGTAAAAAAGAGTAATATGATTTTTGTAATCATCAATCTGATTTCAAACATATTTACAAACCTTTTTCATTTATATAACTTACAAAGTATAAAGGCTGAGATGTTTTAAATAACCAAGTAACGAGTTTTTGTTTGGTATTTTCTTTCATTATACTTGAATATGACTTGAAACAAAAATTTCATACAATCGATGCCGAAATAAAGAAGAAATTCATCCGTGATACAAGTCTAGTTAATCAGATACAGATGAAAATTCCGTTATGAAAGGCCGTACCGTTCTGACAAAACAGTATCAACTTCCCTACTGTATATGCTTTATCTACATAATGATCAAGTGGAATTAACATACATAATGTTTCTCCATAAAAAGTATGTTGATTTATCACTTATAACATCAACCAAAGGTCACATGCATTATGACAAACGTTATGACTTCAATGTTTTTCAACTTTCCCTTACCTATGCAACAATACAGCTGTTTCTCCTGTTTATGGTGTTTTTGTTTGAAAATAAATGCACCATAGTAAAGTTTTCCCACTACGAGAAATACAAGCATGCTGCTGACAAATAAATTAAATTATTAGCACAGTGAAATTGCATGACCAGTTTTGCCAAAGCTCTAAAAAGTTTTATGGCTGTCATCACAATATTGGTTAGAAGTATGATTTCTCTTTTTCTAACATTACACTGCATATATTTGACGTGCAATATCTTAATGTTTCTTTCCTTTTCAATTTTACACGTGGTGGGTGTGACTAGATATTGGAGGTTCTTATTTAACCGGAGCAGCCGGCCTCGCTTCCTTGATGAAAGTTCACGGGTTTAACTTAATTTGCCCGTTTCTTTTTATTCTTACTTTGGTTTAGAATAAAAATTTGGACATGGTTTGAAATGCTTGTTTTTGATTCTGCTTCATATGAATTTTGAGACAAATCAGCAAGCAAAAGTGCACACTTTGTGACCCTAACCGTATAGAAGTGTTTACAATTCAGACAATTTTAGCTCTGAAATTTTTTAACCTTCGTCACACATTCAAATCATTATCTTTGTATATGTTCTTACTCTCTTTTGGTTTTAGATACGACCCTGTTATTGAACCAACGGCGTTAGAAACACTGAAAAATAGAGCATCTCCTCCTGAATTGTTGATAATACAAAACTCGCCTTTTGCTCCAGATATGTATAAGTTGTTTTCTAAATTAAATATAAAATGTTTAATTATATTAGTTTATTATACCAGATTTAATTTTACAGCTCTATACGGCCGGAATACAATTTCTCGGCAATTTGTTTTGATTAAAACTAATTGAAATAAATATATTGGAAGTGCTACAGAAATGATATAACTTTATTCAGATGAAAGAAAGAAAAACGTCGCCCAAACTTATAAACTCAGCTATGTTACAGCTAAAATGACAGAGTGGTAAAGGATTAGTTATAGCTTAAACCAATGACATGAAGGTCATGTCAGGAAAATAAACATTATCATAATCCGTATAAGTATCATCAAAATACTCAAAATTAGCTTAAGTATCTCTTTGCAGTAACAAAATTGTATTATCAAACCTGTATTAATTTTGCAGCATTAGAAGTCGTTTTGGAATAAAATTACTTATTAGTAGTGCTTTGACTAAGATAGTATTAGTAGTGCTCTGACCAAAATGTATCAGTAGTTCTCTGACTAAGATTGCATCTGTAGTGCTCCGACCATAATTGTAGAAGTAAAGCTATTGTTAGATATTGATGAAATAATAAGAGATTAAACAATGCAATATTTAATTCAAAATATTCTAAATAAACGTTTGATCGGCAAGAATCAAATCTTAATTATTAACAGAATTGTTACCTATCAAACTTTACTAAATACGGACATAATGTCAGTTGTTACAGAATCCCTTATGTACATGCGTACATTCAACAGAAGGACAGATTAAATAAATTATCACAAATAACAAGCGTTGCTGTCTTACCATAAAGATATATGTTTGTGTACTGTATTAATTGATAGCTTGGAATAATTATTTTTCCTTCTGTACCATGGATTTGGTGTTTTCTAATTTGTCTTTTTAATTTTCCACTTATCCAAAATATGATGCCTGCTTTCAAATCAACAGCAAATGACTGTGGAGGTACTGGTCCTTCAATCTGTGCTATTATTTCTTCAACGTGTTTACTTTCAACATCTATTCTATAAATTCCGGTGTCACTGAGATTAAATTTGTTCTGTCGATGATAGTAAATAAACCTAAACCAAATGAAATTTATAAAACTTATATAAATTAGGCTTTAAATAAAAATATTTACAATATGACTGTACCTGTCTTCGATGAAACATGCAGAAGCAATTGTATTTTAATTCCCGTTGAAAGACATAGGGGTCATGAACTTTGATGCGTAGTAGTCCCAAAACCACATGTCATACCACGTGGATTTGTTTACAAAAAGTATATTCCTTGCAGTATTGTAATACGCTATGGTAGAGCTTGTTCCCACTACGGGGACTTTGTACAACAAAGTAGGCTGCTTGCAAATAAATTGTTGACTCAGGAATATTGCAAGCCTAGGCTTATCAATGCCCTTAAAAAGTTTTATGGCCGTCATCACAGTATTGTTGATAAGTTTGATGTCTCTGTGTCCAGGATTGCCTTGGATATATTAGACGTCTCATAGTTCCATGTTCCTTTTACACAATTTTGATTGTGGCGAGTGTAGCTAGCTAAACAGGAGGTGCTTACCCTTCCAGACCACCCGGCCTCACTTTTCTGGTGGAAGTTTACATGTCTAACCTAACTTGTCAGTTCCAAAGTTTTTACTTTGCTTCTGGATTGTGATTCGGAAATAGATGAGTATGTTTGTTTTTGATTTTGTTTAATAATTGAACTTTTAATCTTATCACTAAGATATAATATTTGTTGTAAAACTATATGACTATAAATTAAAAATTAGCATGAAATACTTCGGATTATATTTTTCTGTGACAGTTACCGGAAATCGGAGGCGGAGTCAAACTGTCAATCAACTTTAGACTACCAGCAACAGTTTTTAACATCGGATCAACAAATGTTTCTACAAAATACTTCATCGAATTTGTCACGCGCCACACTATCTTTCATTACCCCTTGAAATACCATGATCAGAATGTCATTTCTTAAGTAAAAACAAAATGAATATTGTATAACTAAATAAATAACGACCAATGTTCAAATTACAATCCAAAATCAAAATAAAAACTTTGAAAAGTAGTTAATTGAGTTAAACTTCTGATCTTTCATCAGAGAAGTGAGGCTCCGAAAGGGGGAGCCCCCATTATGTCTTACAACACCCGTCTAGTGAAATTAAACATGAAAATAATATGGAATTCTGGAAATTCAAACCAAGAATAATTTTTGAAACAAAATCATTATTTTTATCAATAATATAGTGATGATAGTCAGAAAACACTTTTAGTCTTGAAAAGTTTAGACCGGGAAAACCCTGCTATAGCATACTGTCTAAAACTTATTTGAAAAAAATATTTAGCAAGAAAAGTTTAGTAGAAATGATGAACGAATCAGAACAGTAATTACTAATCAACCACAATGAAGGAAATGTATACAGAAACGGCCGTCTAGTGTTTGGAAAAATGTAACTGCAACCCATATCGATCCATGTTTAAATTACAATCCAAAAATAAAATTAAAACTTATGAAAGCTAGCAAATAAAATAAAACATTGTGCTCGAGAAGAAACTCTGACAAAAGTACTAACGGTAGTTAGTATATATGTTTATTAAATCAATTCTACAATTGGGATGTACAATAGGTCCCGGTCTGTCATGATAAAAACAAGCATACTAATCAATGTCCGAATCACTTAGACACTTAAATTTCTATCGGGGAAGTGAGGCATGGAACTTTAGGACGTCAAACACATCCAGTGCAATCATGGATACAGATACATCAGACTTATCAACAATACTGTGATGACGGCAATAAAACTTTTTGAGGTCCTTGATAAGCCTAGGTTTGCAATATCCTTGAATTAACAATTTATTTACAAGCAGGATTTGAAACATGGGGAACATAATAAACAAATAATAAAAGACTTGACACTTCTCAAAATTTCTGAGGTAATAAGTTGTGTTCAGTCGTATTTATTGGAGCCAGAATTGGTCAGATCATGAATATAGTCAGCAAAAATTCAAACGACTTTTAAGTTTTGAATGATAACCTAGACATATAATATCTATTTTATAATATACGAAATTTGAATACCACTTAACTTCAATATACAAAATCAAACTGAACAAGGCTACTGACTGTATATAATGCAAAACTTTTAACTAATTTCAAAATTTTTTTTTAAAGTTATTTATTTTTGAGCAATGTGCTGATCGTCATTTATAATTTTATTCCTGCTTCTTCAAACTCAAAGTTTTTAACATGCAAAACCACAACTATTTTAATTGTGTTAAATTCATAATTAGGGACATAAAATAATATATATAGTATATTACTAGGTGTGTGAAACCTCTCTGTATGACTTACTGCCTAATAATTGGATTAAATATGAAATAACATCACATTGAATAAAAAACATATGTCTCTATCAAATGTATATGGCAAAACATACTTTGAACGTAGGTAGAGTAATGCGTATCTGTAAATAGGTAGTTGCCAATCCAAAGTAAATTTTTTTTTTCAAGTGACTTAAAAACCTTAAAAACGTTTAGCTAGTAACTAGTTTTATGAATGTAGGGAAATAATATCCCGTGTGGGATAAATGACGTTTCGCCAACCATACGTCAATTACTTTTTTTGACGTGAGGTCACTATAAAACTAGCATTTTCTATGTTTCTTATTGTGTGTATTAGAAAAAAAACCGATACATCTCTTATGTCGGCATTAATTTTTAAACAAATTTCGTTTTAAGGCATATCCAATCATGAGAAACAAATTATGTCTCATTAAACAATTAAAAACAGGAGCTCCAATTATATTTCTTAATTTTTAACTCTACATATTTATTTAAATTATTACCCATTAAACGTGTCGATATAAATATAGCTTGGATAATAATTAGTTAATAAGCGGTATTCCTGTTGGTGAGATAAGATGTCGATCTTGACGGATTCCATAGAAGAATTTGCTGGAACTGAAAACAAAAGGCGTCTTTGGAAAACGTCTATCGTTAACGCTCGTATCTCCTTTGAAGAGCCTTGATAACACATTTCATTACCTAATGAAAACAAAGTAATAATTATCAGCTCTAAATATTAATACGTCTTTTGTACACAAGTTGCCGTAAGTAATTTTCTTAATTTGAAAAGAAAGCATGTTAATTCCTTTTTTCAAATAGTATGAATTACGCGCGAGTGCAATGTTTAATCAGGAGCTGTTTATGTTCCTGAGCACCGGATCTTCTTGGCAGTAAAGATATTTTTACTAATGTTTGCCAGATTTTAAAGTGTTTACTTTGTTATTATTATATCGAAATTTGAACATGGAGAAGAATGTTTTAATTAGATTAAAAAGCGAATTACCGTTTTGACAGACAAAGAAATTCCTGTACTTGTCTACCAAAAGACAATGCAAGTAAATGATTATACAGCCAACTAAGAGAAAACAAAATCAAATAAACAAGCGTATTTGGACCGCAATTTATGCAATTCTAACATTACAGTACTGAAATACATGCCAGCGGTGTGGTTACGGATCTATTGTAGGTCTTTATTATCATGCGTTACTCAAACACACTTACCTAAAATGGAATTACAAAAAAAAAATTTGCGGTTTGTCATAATGAATAAAACAAGCACAAAGGCGAAGAAACTTTCTGTTTCAGGACGAAAACTAAAAAATGACATTGTATTAAAAACCAAACATTTCAACTATGTCAAAATCGCAAACCAAAAACACAGTAAAAACTTCAAGCCTGGCAAACTTCCACCAGTGAAGTACAACCAAGCGATCCAGAAGCGTAAGCGACTTCCGTTCATAAATTACACCACATCCCCCGCATGTGTGATGAAAGAGCGTGAGAATGTATACGTATAAATACAGAATATTTTGTATCGACCCCTCAATAGTATATCGTATACAGTCAAGGTATGCAGTATATCGAAGATGGAAGTGTCTATTTTGCAATTCCTAAAACATATATATATTTTTCCAACTTTTACAAAGACAAAGATATGAATTTATGAATTCTATATTCAAGAAATTGTTCAAATATTAAATATAAAACGTCTAATAAATTTTTTTCATAACAATATAAATAAAATTTATAACTCCTTAAATACCGTTTATAGATCGTTAAACAAATTGATATAGTGAGTTGCAATGAAAACTAAACGTTAATTAAGATACCTGTCACAATAAACTAATGATTGCTTAATTGGTTTTTGTACTGAAAAAATAAATAAAATTGTTAGAAAGATTTATTTAATGTGTTGGATTAAAACCAAATTACAATTAAGTTGCTTGTAAGAATTAAGTAATCAATGACAAATAGGATAAACCATACCAGTTCCATTTATAAAGACTCTATATATATCGAAAGCTTTATCCTTTATCCAGTAAACTTTGCGCTCTTGCGGATCAAATGCCAACCCAGCCATATCATAGCTTTCAAATCCTTTGATTGAAATTCTTTTCCTGTGTTCAAATTTTCCTTGTGGATTATACAGCTCTAAATTTCTATGATCGAAGAATAAAATAAGTTTCTGTACATCTATGTAAAAATGAAAAACAATATATAAGTAAAGTTGTTGAAATTAGTGCTTGAATTAAACGATTAACATAATAGAATGCATAATTGAACACATGTCCTTATACCCCTTATCAAAGTTCAATTTGCAAAACGTTTATTTTGCTGCGGGATTGTGATTTGGGCATGTTTGTTTCAGCTTTTGTGTAAACTTTATAAGAAATAAAAAATAATTATTATTTGAACATATATCAATATTTTCTAAACAGAATATTTAATAGGAATATAATTTGAATGATTTTACTATTAAGTACACTTTATTTACATTCAAAAGTTTCATATGGAGACTAGAAATGGGTATATGTTGAAACAAGGTACGTATTCAAAAACAAACGTACCAAATTCATATTCAAATAACTATCCTAAACTAAAACAGAAACTTTGAAAGTTAACAGTTTACGCTTAACATATAACTTCCACCAAGGAGATGAGGTCGTGTGCTCTGAAAAACTTAACCATCTCCTGTTTAGCTGTCTACAACGACCACTCACGTAACTAAGGGTAATAGTATACCATAGACTTTAATGACAACTAATTTTAGTTCTATTTTTATTGCGAACCACTTTCAGTTTCGTTTTAAATGAAATATTTAAAAGTGTTCTGTTGATAATTGATCAATTTAAGTGTAATCAACAACTTCATTTATATTACTGTAGCTTGTGCAAACGGATTTTAAAACAATGAACAATAAATTGCTACTTTCCTTTTGGATGGTTGAAGTATTTAAAACAATTTGCTAGTTTCAAAAGTTAATGTTTGTCTTTTGATTTGTGATTTGGACAGGATTTGATATGCTTGATGTGCGGGATATCATAGCTATATATACCATGTTTAACTATTGGCCACTAGGGGTTGCGTGTAAGTTTGTAATTACCTGCTTCTCCAGCGTATGGTGTATTTGTTTTCCAATTATTACGCTATTGAAGAGCTTGATACCACTACGGGGACTTTGTACAACGAAGCAGGCTGCTTCCAAATACAATGTTGAGCCCGGAATATTAAAAGCCTAGGCTTGTCAAGGCTGCCATCATAGTATTGTTTGTTAGTAATAAAGTAATACAGATTAAGTTTGTGTCTCTGTGCCCAGGATTGCCTTGAATATATTTCACGTCCCATAGTTCATTGTTCCCTTTACACATTTTTGATTACACATGTGGCGGGTTTAGACAGCTAAACATGAGGTGCTTACCCTTCCGGAGTACCCGACCTCACTTTCCAGGTGGAAGTTCACGTGTCTTACCTGACTTGTAAGTTTTAAAGTTTTTATACATGGTTAAGTATAATTGTTTTTTATCTTTAATCAGTTTGAAATCAACAAAAAAAGTAAAATGTTATATTGATTACCATGTTCAAATACGCATGTCCTTTCATCCAGGGACAGTTTGTATCCTTCATAACAAGAACAATAAATGTACGGATAGTAATCCAAGTCGTTACATTGCTGTGAACATCCTCCGTTTTTGATCGAACATATGCCTATATCTGCAATTCAGTACAAAAATTTTATGTTAATAAATTAATAATTGATATTAGCACGTACCCTTTCGAAGCACTGTGAGATGTTTTATTATTTTTAGATTAAAATGCTTTTGAATTCAATATAATGAATTGGCAGTAAATAAGAAATCATCATGGTGGGTTAAAGATTTTTAACATTATGCTACACTCGTGCATAAAAATATAGTTTCAGGAAGATTTTATATAATCAAAAACAAACGTACTTGTCCATGACTTCACATATCTCTTCGTCAATGTATAAACTTATAATTTGATTTAAAGTATTTTTTAATATCAGTATGTTCAGTTTCATTATGATAACCAACATTGGTCACGTTATTAATAGAAAAGATAACAGAGTCATCGGTTGTTAATGATTACGAGCTTATTACGTCAGGACGTCATTTATATTAATGCACCATATTATGGTGCCAATTTGATTGTAAGGTTTTGAAAATATTTAATTGTCATTACAATTATAAATATTATTAAAAAAATTAAGTTGTAAGAAATAATTTTGATATGTTTTTAGTTTATCATTTTAACACCAAAACCGATGTGTAAACTGTATAACTAGAGTTTTAAAGTTTACACACCGATTTGGGGGTTAAAATGATAAACTAAAAACATTTCAAAGTTAATGCTTAATAAGATTAGATCACTCAAAAGTCTATACTAACTTGTATTGTAACTGGGTCTATATATATATATATATATATATATATATATATATATATATATATATATATATATATATATATATATTTACAGATAAACGTCTTTATACTACTCATTGTACCTACCACATGATCCATCTTTGGCAGTTACAAACACTCCATCCTTAGGGCAAACACAACTGAATATAGTTCCATATGACCGTAATGTTAAGTGTGAACAACTATTTGTATTCGGACATTTTGTACCTAAAAAATGGGATAATATTTGATATCATTTAAAAATGTAATTTCATAAACAAGCATATTTATCCATGTCCGAACGCCATAAAATTAACAAGATATTGAATATATGAATTTATTATATAGCAATATATACATCACATAGAAATTAAAGGATAAATCCCGAGGTATTAGCGTGCAATAAATATCGATAATAGCACCCAAACTTTGTTGCAGTCCGAGGTTTCCCGAATATTGCATATCCTTATTGCACGCTTTGTCACATAATGCTGTCATTTATGGCGTCATACGATTCTTGTTACATTACTGACGGCGTTATGCTTCTGTTGTTGTCGTATCGCTATAGTTCTTAGTCCATATACAAGAACTAATGCAATATTTATTTATTGTCAGAAAAGATGGTATTTTGAAATAAAATACTAGTTGAAAGTAAACGAAATTTATTTTGTAACATAATGAAAGGGTTATTGAACTGATGTTGAAAAATATTGTTCCTCGTTGACTCGATATTTGCACTCACAAGCTTGTGCAAATGTTTAGTCAACTCGGGACAATATTTAATAATATCAGATCAATAACCCTATAATATACTTAAATTAAAAGTATGATATTGTTTTTGTAAACAAATACATATTATACCAGTCTTAATTTTTGAGCACCAGACGGTATACAATTCCTCATTAAAGTAAGTGAGATTACAACAATTTAAATCTTGATTGAATTCTAATTTCCAGCTCAAAATTGAAACTTTTATTAAAATTACGTGCACGCATTTTCCCATGCAAAGTTATTTGGATGTATTATTCGTCAAAAAATGCCTATGACATTGTCGAATTATTGATCATGGGGTCGTTTATGCCGTGACAGATTCCTTATCGTATTAACTGTATGACTTTGATAATCTGGAGACGCTGTGTAGGTTTATTTGTTGAAAACGTAAGGTATATTTTCGTTCCAAATATAGTATGTTTACCCCATTTCTTGTCTGATTTTCCAAACAATCCTAAATTTTGAGACTATGTAAATGTCATCAATCCTTGTGAGTTCGAAATAAGAGATACGACGGACTACCCAAGTTCTGCTTCATATTTAGACTTACTCGTACCTCAATTATGACGCACACGAAGGCTACATTTGAAAATGTACGACAAAGGTGATAATTAAAATTTTCTATTGTCAACTTTCCTTTTTTATGCAGCAATATACCTGCTCTTCCTGCTTATGGTGTATTTGTTTTCCAAAATATACGCCATAGTAAAGCTCTTGCTTTTACTATGGGAACTTTTCACGACGAAGGAAGCCGCTTACAAATTAATTGTTGCCCGAGAGATATTTTTGATTACATTTACTTAAACTATCAATTCCATGTTGATAATGTAATCTGCTCATTATTAGACTTGGCGTGATTTATCAATTGATTTGGTTGGACATCTCTGTGATAAAGAACGTCTATCTATTTTTTAGAATTAAGCGATCAGAATGTAATTACAGTCAAACAAGTCCATAAAGTTCATGAAAGAAACCAGTAAAAAATGCCCTTTATGGGCAGGTGAGCTTTATATATAGGTTCAAATAATATGCATAAATAACAATTTGGTTACAATTCTACTGGCCTTTATAAGCAGATGGTCCTTATATGGTACGGGCTTTTCAGACAGGTTGTGCTGTATAACAATTAAGCTGTCTAGCCTGTGTTGATTGATTTATGTGTAAGAAAGTTATATTACCATAAAACCAATTGGTAGAAAGTGTAATCATGAAATATTATTCAAAACGTATCTTCTACTACACATTCTTCTTTTCCCTCATCGATAAATTTTACAAGGTTCAAATTTTCATTTAAATGGTAGACTTTGTCAGTGAAAAAGTAATACTCTTTATCATCCGGAAAGAATGTTTGTCTTAAACTACGATATTGAAAGTTCTCTGTGGATATATAGTTCAAACCAATAACCATATTTTTGTCAGTAACAATAAAGTTGGTAAATATAACAGTGAAATACAATTTGAAAGTATAAATTTTGACATCAATACTTTCACCAGAATAATATCGATCTAGAAAATGGTTTCTGTGTAGATCATCTTTAGAAATTATTGTACTTTGTTCGTATTTAAAGGGATTAAAGTTGTAACCTTTGATATATTTGTCATGACTAACAAAAGGTTATTGTTACTCCAAGCTACTGTAATCCCGTTAAATTGTTCATTTAGTGCTTGTTTTTTCCGTTGTCCATCCATAGTTCCACACATAACTCTCGAAGATTCTAGCCAAAACATTATTCTGTAAGACAACAGTTACAAATCAATGTAGATGTTTACAGAACAAAAAATATTACTCCAATATGTTTTCAAATTGAGTTTAACCTAGAGTTTTTTGCCTATAAAAATCTACTTTAACAAGTACGGGGTGAAATACACTATAAAAATAATGCGTTATGAAGTAAGAATCAGTTCAAATAAAAATTGTGGTGGTTGTCAAATCCAACATAATCAAAAACAAACAAACATACTATCTATGTCAAACTCAACATACTATTAAAAACTTTTAAATGACATATTAGGTAAATCATGCGAATTTCCACCATAGAAGTGAGGCCGGATGTTCTGTAGGGATAAGCAAATGTTGTTAAGCTAGCAACATTCGTCATTGAGTGAAAGGAATATGGAACTATGGATCGTCGAACATATCAAGGACGACAGACACATAAAACTAATAAATAATACTGTGATGACGCCCATAAAATATTTTTATTATGGATTCCTGATTACATTTAATGTCTATTGTACTCAACATACAGATACATAGATGACGTTCTGTCTCTTAACAATCCTAAATTTGGAGACTATGTAAACGTCATCTATCCTAGTGTGCTTGAAATAAAAGACACGACTGATTCCTCAAGATCTGCTTCATATTTAGACTTATACCTGAATTATGACGCACAAGAAAGGCTAAATTTGAAACTTTATGACAAACGATGATTTCAATTTTTCTATTGTCAACTTTCCTTTTTTATGCAGCAATATACATGCATCTCCTGCTTATGGTGTATTTGTTTCCCATTTAATACGCTATGGTAGAGCTTGTTCCCACTACGGGGACTTTGTACAACGAAGTAGGCTGCTTGCAAATAAATTGTTGACTCAGGGATATTGCAAGCCTAGGCTAATCAAGGCCCTCAAAAAGTTTTATGGTCGTCATCACAGTATTGTTGATAAGTTTGATGTCTCTGTGTCCAGGATTGCCTTGGATATATTTGACGTCTCAAAGTTCCATGTTCCTTTCACACAATTTTGATTACACACGTGACGGGTGTAACTAGCTAAACAGGAGGCGCTTTCCCTTCCGGAGCAACCGGCCTCACTTCCCTGGTGGAAGTTCACGTGTCTAACCTAACTTGTCAGTTCCAAAGTTTTTACTTTGCTTCTGGATTGTGATTCGGAAATGGATAAGTATGTATGTTTTTGATCAAGAATAATTGCTCAATGAGAGGACCATTGAAGAAACACCTTAGAAAAACGGATTTAATATTTATCAATAAATCTCATTATCAAAGATAAGTGCTCAATTGTAAGAAATACGAAATGGCATGCTAAGCCCCAGTCAAAATATTTCACTTATATCGAGGCAATATAATAAATGGGAAAAAATAAGGAGTAAATTTATTGGCGTTAAATACGACATAAATCAATCATATATATTTATTTATATTTATTGGCGTAATATAGCCACTGCAAATATAAAGAAGCCGAGATTGGCATCCTTAGAAAATAAAATATGATACACCCTGGTATCAGTTGTACAGCATAAAACATGCCATTTAAAGTCCTTACAGGGAACTTAAAATCAGTAAATAGTTTCTCCTGTATTCTGTCATGACGAAATATTACACAATTTTCAAAAGTAGGTATATATGTACAAGTAACCTGAAATAGAATGAAAAAACAACAGCAGTAACTGATAAAATGAAAAGGGGGAAAGGTGGGTGAAAATCTTTATAAAACTGCAAACTCCCGGAGATAACACCGTGCTTTTATACAGGGTCATGACATTAGAATTGACCTAAACTAAGGACAAGGACACAGGCGGCACTGCCAAATCACGACGATATATAACACCGTGCTTTATACTGGTGCGTGATATAAGAGCTGACCTAAACTAGGGCAAGGACATGAGAGGCTTTTTAAAGGAGCATCTTACTTAGACGAACGGATTTATTATATATCATTAAATCTCTTTCGCAAAGATAAGTGCTCAATGGTAAAGAATAAGAAATGGCGTGCTAGGCCCCAGTCTAAATATTTTACTTATATCGAGGCAGTATCTTATTATTATTATGATATTACCGGCCAGTAAATGTTATTTGTCATTTTTGATGGATTCTGAAAATCGAATAAATAAAAATTAAATTATATTCGTTGATTTGAACAAGAGACATACAATTCTCTGTTTGAACGTATAAACTAGTGAACTGACCTAATTACGAAATTAAATTAATTTTTTAAATTAAAAGTGATTTAATTCTATGACTGTTTTTTATTTGAATGAGTTTATACATAATAATTTGAATTGTCTTCAATGGTTTTACCACTCTTATTTCCCTGACTTATCTCTTAAAACAATTAGAAAGCTGCATGAAGGACTTATGCAAATCTGGCTTCAATTTGTTCTAAACTTTGTGAAACAAATGTTTATCGTTCATTGTGGTATAATTATATCTAAACTTTATAAAATATATCATTTTGATTTGAAACCAAATTTGAAACCCTTCTAAATACCAAAACACCCACATGTAATATATGGATTTACATATAGGTAATGCGTCTTTCCTCAGCAGCTTAACACCATGTACGTCATCAAATTGGTCGCCGGAAAGCCACGAGCTGTGACGCAAACTATCGAATATTAGGAGTTCGTTCAGGTAAGTTTTTAGTGTATAACAGGTAACTGTAAGGCGTCGGGAACCATCAGGCACATCAAAATTGACAATTCTACCTATAGGGATGCAAAATACAAAACTTAACCATTTGGTGACCGGTGACCTTTAAAGCAAAACAAATGTTACTTTTAGAGTTTGGAGCAAAAATTTTCTATATTATCTTTTCTTCTTTTTTATTAGTTTAACACGAATACATACCCCCTTAAAGAATCTATTTGTAGAAAACGAGGCTGGTTAACATCTCCAAAATATAGTATCTTTGTGTAGTTCCCATTTGAAACACTTATAGTTCCCGGCGCTATTGTCGACCAATAAATATTTTCAAACATCCAATCAACTGCCAGAAACACGTACGTGTCACCAGTGTAAACAGAGCGATGATGTGTGTAAGTTCTACTATCCAATGAAGTCTGCATAATAAATGTTGATTTACGACTGTGCCAGAATAATGTTTTGTTTTTGTACAAAATATCTAAACTGTATACCGGTTCGTCAGTTCTAATTTCTTGAATTAATGACAGTTGTACTGGCGTCTTCATGATACAGTGTTTGATAGCATTTGTTGTTGTTAGAAGTATTTCATATGCCCCTGAAAATGGATTTCAATAAAAACTATGGACTGCTTGTTTTAAAATAGAGTGTGACATTTGTGTTTTACCCCCGTAAAGATTCTTTTACTTATATCGAGACGATTCGGTCTCGGATAGCAGATGAATACAGATTACGATCTTGAAGAAAACCATCGACTTTTGGTAAGAAAACTGACCATGTGTCTGACACTAAAATTTACCCAAGCGGGATTGCAAGATATGCTGTGAGAGGGACTGTGATTCGTAAGTGCACACTTTAGAATCCGAATTGCCCACAGAAAATTTATATATTCAGTCAAACCTGTCTATAAATGCCACCCAAGGTAACCAGTAAAAGAGACCTTTATTGGCAGGTGGCCTTTATATACAGGTTTAAATAATATGAATAAAGAACACTTGGAATACAATTATACTAGTCCATATAGGCAGGTGGCCCTTATATAGAGGTGGCTTTTCAGGCAGGTTGGACTGTATTTCTGTTTTTTGTAAATGTTTCAGTGAATACTGTGAAGTATACATTGTACTTCACTTGTTCCTATAAAAACACTGATAGTGTACTAGTTTTTGCTCAACAGATTTCGCGTGTTTATAAAATAGTTAAATCTTCAAGACAAGATCATGATAATAATTCTGTCTCATAAAAAAAAAAAAAAAAAAAAAAAAAAAAGTTGAAATCTACTTACTTGATATAGAAAGCACATTAGTGTTTTTATAGCTAAATTATCTAGTTTCTTCAAATATTCAAGTGAGTTTAAATCATGAAAATATGTGAGAAGAAAATAGTAAAGATAAACTTATAACTCGCTGTGGGTCTAATGTTGACGCAATCATGTGACTTTGGAAACTGAAAATCTATGAAATTTCAGTTCATATAATTTTTTATTCTAGTCATTAATTAAAAATTATTTCATGTTTTTCGAGTAATATATACAACTGTAGTAAATAAATAAATAAATAAATAAAAATAAATAAATAAATAAATGAATTAAGTGCATTTTTGTCTGATTACGTAATAAGTAATACAAACTTGATGGCAAAGATAGTATGCCGGATTCGATGGAAACGTTTTCCTTAACAAAGTCTTTTAACGTTTGAGTAATGTTTGTCTCAATATATTCGAATGTGAATCAATTTGAAATTGCATTATATTTGAATTTTCAAATTCTAATAAAGGAATATAAAACTAGTATTTTATTCTATTGCAAGTATCTTTATGATTTCCTAAAATTTTACCTTAACATATGAAAAGATTAAAAATACCTTATCAGCAGGTTTTCAATAAAGTGGTCATCTGAAACGGGACACGTGTCAAACTTTGATCTGGAAAAATCAAACTGACCACTAAACTTATAATTCGTGTTAAACTGTAACATCGTGCGTTAGCTCAATGCTTATAAAGACTATTTAATGATATGTTTTCCTTAAATCTATATTTGTCTTTATTTTATCTTTTGAAACACACTTCTTATACAGGAGGGGAAGGGTTTTTTTTATAAAACAAAAACACCTACAAATCACGTCATTTCTCTTCAAATTTGAACAAATCAGGCCAAAAGTGACAAAAGTTTATAAATTAACTTAAAATATTTAATTTTATTAAATGATCAGTTTTTACTTATTGCGTGTCACTTGTTCAATCTAAATGCATTTATAAGTTTTAATTACCGAGAAAACAAGAAAGGTCTTGGCATTTAACAGATGGAAATATGGACTTTTGGTAGTTTACAATTTTATAAATGATAATAAACCATGTCTTTTTAATTGGAATAATTCTCATTATATTAAAATGAAAAAAATAACCTTGGTGTGTTTTATTTACTTTTTAACCGAGCATTGTGTACAGTAAGCACACGTGTTTGTTTCGTCTACGTGATTTGAAACACTAATTTTAAAGATTAATATGTTCATTGTGTTCGTATTAAATTAGAACCCGAACAGTCTATTTATTGGGTAGTTCCTCCTTTATGAATATACCTAATGAATTTCAAGCAGTTGCATATGAAATTATAGAAACTCTAATTATAATATAAATGCATATATAGGAGAAAATCATCACTTGTCTTTCAAGAACATTTAAACCATCCATTCATTGTATTTACGTACTGAAATATGTCTGTTCATAGTCTTTGTCTAAATCATTTACCATCTGTTCTTTGCAATATTTTCCACAGATAAAAGGGAGTTTCTCTGAACAATTTCTATATTCCACGTAAATCATGGATCCGTTAACAACAATAACATCACATTGAGCACTATCATTTACCATCCTTTCTGATGTTTCATTAACATCACTTTCTTGGAACAATTGATGTATTCGTTTGTCTGACTTTATGTGATACACCCCCGATTCCCCTGCAAACAAAAACAAAACCATCACTACATTTTTAGTGGCAGTATTTTTAGGACCCTTAAAAAGTTGTATATACGCCATCACAATATTAATAATACCTATTTATCCAAAAACTGCTGGGTATATTTGAACACCAATAGTTCCATATTTCTTTTATAATAAACATGGATGTTGTCACTAGATAGACATGAAGTTATAATAAAAACAAACATTCCAGTTTATGCACAAATCACAATCTAATGAACCTCGAAACTTGCAAGTGTAACTAAACATGTAACCTTCTACCAGGAAAGGTGAGTTTGAATGCTCAGGAAAAGAAAGTTCCTCCTGTAGAGCAAACTACATAGTAATTTTGCTGAAACTACATAACATATATGAGGTAACTAAAATACCTTATAACTATGCAGGTAATGATATGCATAAAATTGTAAACTTTTCTTGAAACACAAGAAACGACTTCTTCAAATTCTGCTTAATATTTGACTTATACCTCAATTATGACGGCAACGAAAGGATACATTTGAAGCTGTATGACAAACGTGATGACTTTATTTTTTTAATTGAAAATTTTTCTGTTTATATACTTTGGGATTAAGGTTTGGATATATTTAATTTTAATTAAAGATGTCAGTGTTAATAAGCGTATTGAAAAGATAACTCTTTTATAAAATAGATACATGCTATTATATATTTCTGACCCCCCTGTATGCTATTATTCTTGAAGTGGCATTTAAATATTCACCATGTATAGATAATTTATGTCCATCATATCAAACTTACTTATTATTTTAAGATAAATGCACGTTTTTACAATCGTAAAAAATATTTAAAAAGTATATTTTTGAAAATAAGCTAAATTATTGCCCTATATTTGTCTCGCACTTTTATTTTAAGTTTCCATCCGAAAGAACCGTGAATTTCATTTAGTAATGTCGAGTGTTTGGCGAAAGAACAGTCACTACTCACTTTATATCTTGGATCATACCCAGACGGGGTTAAAATCCATGACATTCCACTTACAGAGCGATAACACTCTACCTCTAAGCTACTGTAGCGGTAAGCTAATCTTTGATATTTTCTCATATTCGACTCGAATTTCATAGTAGATCACCGTGATGATAAAGTATAAGGTTGTATTTTTGTTAATGACTTACTAGGCAATATTCGATATTGGGCGACTGGAAATGTTTTTAGGATCACTGATTATTATTTAGAAGTACATTCAGATAAACATATTATTCATTTTATTGTATAGTGTGTAAAGTTTAAAAGTGCAAGATGAGTTCACCCTCTTCTAGATTTATGCCTAAAACATTGCAACAAATAAGACATTTTCTCACAAACGCACATTAAATCAAGTAGATTTCACAGTAGACCACCGTGATGATAAAACATAAGAGCGTGTTTCTATATAAAAAAACTTACTAGGCACTATTCGATTTACATAGCTGTATTCATATAAAGTAGATACAGATAGAAGTTGTATATGTTTCTCTTCACAAGCCTTGACAGCTTCGGCATGTTGCACTCGTTCTTCATATACTTTATAGTAAAGATCAGCTTCCTCTATCAAGTCATATCCATCAACAAAACAACCTACAAATGCTCATTAGATACGTTGATACAGAAGAAACGTGCTAATGTGCATTTTAATAATGAACTAAAAATCGACACCATGTATTACATACCATGTAACACACGTGTTATATCAATTATATTTTTTTGGTCAATGACGCAATTCTATTGTTGTAATTATGTATGACGTCATATTTG
Organism: Anadara kagoshimensis; assembly: GCA_021292105.1. Classification (NCBI taxonomy): domain Eukaryota; kingdom Metazoa; phylum Mollusca; class Bivalvia; order Arcoida; family Arcidae; genus Anadara; species Anadara kagoshimensis. The sequence continues at coordinate 20,117,519 of CM037872.1, read as the reverse complement.
AGCAGGCATGACTTGTGCTTTTGCAGTAATTTTGGCTGTTTTGTAACACATTTTACATAAAGTCGATTTAATCTTAAATTATACAAAAAAAGTCTTTGCCCAGTCTTTGGCCTCGGGCCAATATAACATACATTGACCACATAATTGGGCCAATATGAAACACCTGATTAATAATATCATACAATTATGGACTGTTTAGTGGTTGTATATGGTGTGATATTCACCGGAAAAAATAAATATTGATCGAGGCGACAGCCTTCTTCTACGAAGAACGTCAAGAAAAATCTATGACGTACATCGGTGGTACGTAAAATCCGTGGTATATGATGTGAGATTCAATGGTCACGTGTTACCGTTTTAGCCAATCATAAAGATGGAACTTATTTATTATATAATAAAATAATATAGCTTGTGAATATAAACTTTAGATTCAATTATAAATGTAAAAATGGTTTTAAGAAAAAGAACTTACTTTCATTAGGTACATCATCTTCTAAACCGACGGTTGCGTTATTTCCACATGTGCATATAAAATTCAGTCGATGGTTGCTGCAATGTAAATCATGGACCTTTCTACTTGTACACTGGAACATACCACAGTCTTCGCCAATATAGAAATCATCCGGTTGAAAATTGTCCCAAAAAATTATTGTGACATTAGTTCCGTCTATCCATTTCCATTCTCCTTCATTTTCTATATCACTCATTCCAATCCAAATATGCATATTATCCACTTAGAAAAGTAAATAATTAAAACAATAAATACATTTCTATCTGTATGAAAGTATGAACAGACATCTAATTCTTCCTGGTTTCTATCTATCTACTAGGAGCTTTGGTATTGAACGGTATAATCAAAAAACAAACATACTAACCCATCTCCGAATCATAATCCAGAATCAAAGGAAAACGTTGGAACTGACAAGTCAGGATAAACACGTGAACTTCCACCAGGGGAGTGTAGCCGGTGCTCTGGAAGGATAAGCATCTCATTTTTACCTAGCTACACCCACCACGTGTGTTATCAAAATTGTGTGAATATGCGTCCTTACAAATTATATGGCCTCTAGAAGCGTGGCTTCAAATACCTCTCCGGACATATCCTAGTGTTAGAAAGTTTGTAATTTCCCCTGCCGAAGGTCAGTCGTTTTATGCATGTTCTCCTGTTTTTCACCATCCCAAAACTGGCAACTTTTGTAACAAGTGAAGAAAATCTTAGGTGTAAATTTAACTTTATCATGTAATATTGAATTACCTATCAGTTTTGACTGGTATAATTGTATTAAATCAGTAAAGATGAAAATAAGTAGCAAATCATTCTATTTAGATAAAGACAATAAGAGATTTGTAAGTTTGAAACATACAACAAATTACAATGAGCACATAAAAAACAATCCTGAAATGTCCCACTCCGGTTCGTTCTATAAAGATATTATTGAATATTTGTGTATAGAAAATGCAAGATTTTCAATTGCAAACAGTTTTTTCAGTTTTCCTTGAAATATTGGAACTCGGTGAACTATTGTCAGTAATAATAACATGTTGATTCGAAGTTACTGTAGTAGAATTTTTACAAAATAATTAGGAATTAGTTTTATATTGCATTTTTGGCAAGTTTAGAGCACGCATATTTACTTAAACAATAGAATATGTCAATACATAACCGGTATAGATAACATAAAACATGACAATAGATACAGGATGTGAAAAACGTATTCGATCACCTGGTAAAATCCTTCTTTATTTCATATTAATCCATATAATTTAAATATTTATAACAATTCCTTCAAGTCTATATCTTAATCATTTTTATAAATTATTCAATGATAAATCCAAACTAATTACATGTATTGTTTCTTTCAAAAATTTTCAAAAAAATTGTTTGTCTTATAACATTTAAAAAACATAAGATGTACATCATGGTAAATTGTCAAAAAATGGCATATAAAGCATGATTATTAAGGAGGTTTTATTTTTAAAAAATACATTGAATTAAAAATGTTTATCTGTTAAAGTCAACGGAATTCCATTTTATAATTATTAAATAAAAGTTCAACTAATTTTACATTTTATAGTAAAAATCATGGAAATTAGTCAAAAGAATTTTTTTGCATTGTATGGTTTTATTTGAAATAAAAGGGATTTTTAAAAGTGATCGAATATTTTTCACATCTTAATAATAACATAGTGATAGACTTTCGGGTCGTTTTACTTTAGTTTCTTGCCAAAACTGTTAACATTTCTTTTAAGAGTGCTGATCGCAAAACATTCAATACTAATTCTTACTCAATTGAAAATGATTTCGATAACATTTTCAAAACAATGTTGTTATGTTGAATATAAATATTCAAAACTATTACTAACTGATGAAGTCATAATCCAGCGTTTTTGTATTGCGCAAGATTAGCAATTCTGCACTCTCGCTTTCGCATTTAGCTTTTGCCTCACTCCAAGTTGATTTATCTAATGGATCATCATATTGTTTGTAATATATATTGTATTTCTTGTCATATGTATAGGTATTAGGACAACCTCTGTCTGAAAGTAAAAAACAAGTTTATTTTGAATAAATTGAAAATACTTTAAAGAAACATTTACTCCAGTCTAAAGAGTATGTTTGACGTTGAATGTTTATTTTTGTTGATTTTTTAAATAAATTGATCAAAGATATTACAAACCAAGTCTCATTAGTTTTATTACTTTCATCACAAAATTGTTAATAGGCATGACGTATCCGTTTCCAAAATAACCCTACATGTGTTTGGTTTTAGGTAGATAAATGGGAAGTGATTACCTTTCTGGAGCACCCGACCTCACGTGTCCGATGGAAATTCACGTGTTTATCTAATTTTGCCAGTTTAAATGTTTACCTTATCTGGTTATATGATTATATGGACTTAAATTTGAATGTTTTATAAATATATATTATACGAACTAGTGCAATATGACAACAATACAGCGATGGTTTCTTCAGCTATGTAACAACAATCGTATGACGCCATAAACGACAGCGTCATGTTACAAACATGCAGTATAAAAACTTGATTTGGGAAACAAGTAAGCGTGTAAATATCGATATTTATTGCACGTTAACACCCCGGAATTTATCGTTTAATTTCTATGCGAAGCATAAAATATTGATATATAATTATTCGAATTAATAGTATATTCTTCCTTGACAACTGCCAAAAATCGGAGACAACACCAAAACGTCAATCAACTTTCGATTCCTTCATCGATTACACCAAAAGAAATTGTTTCAAGAATTAAAATATTGGGACAAAATATATTTTTGACAAAATGTGAATATAATAAATGTTGTTTTGTCAATGGTATTTTAAGAGTCAATGCATGATAGTTGGCTGCTTTCAGTGTTAAAGATAGAAGATTTTGTCGCACCTCAAATGGCTTTATAATACATTACCCATTTAAATAGTTCTTGCATAATGAATATTTCTTATTTTAACAGGTTTTGAATAATACCTGTATTCTTTATACTTAATTTACGTTTTATACTAGTTTTAATTTTACAGCACTAGACGACCGTTTTGGAATACAATTACTCATCAGTAGTGCTTCTACCAAAATTATAACATCAAAATTGTTTTCAAGATGTCGAAAATATTACCAAAAGATCAAAATTATTTTATCAAATGAAGCTAAGGAAATACTTTGCATGAGGGAGTATACCGTAGTTTTTGAGGAATTTTAAATTTTAACTTACAGCAAATTTAGATAGTAGTATATTTCTGACAATAATACACTATTATTACCTATTATATTTGAGGAACTTGTTCTTGACACGTTATCTGAATTCGACATTCCGTCTGTACGAGGTGTCTTGTCCTGCCATCTGCCAACAGCTCAAGTGTTAACGCAACAGTTCTAATTGTTTTTGTAACAAACAATATTTTGTCAACCGACAAAAGGCTCCGTTCATCACAGTATTTTTCATTACATGTCCGTGGATGTCCTCGATAACTTTCTGATAAAAACACCCATTAAAAGAGCTTTTCATGATATATTTAATCGTTTTCTTTAAACAAAAAAATATGTTCTAATAAACGTTTAAGATGAACATGCACACAAAATATAAATTTTACACTAAATAGTATTCGGTGTGATTGAAGATGTTGATCCAGACAGTCGTGAATATTGTTTTTATCTAATTTGCACTTTTATATTATGTAGTCGGTAGCAGTTTGGTTTGAAATGCTCCATAATATAACGATATCCTGGCAATAAAAGTATATTCGTAACCAGGATAGTTCATGGTTACCAAACGTGGTCGGTAAAGTTAGCTGGGATTACCCTTCAAGAGTACCTGTCCACACTTTCCTGGTGAAAATTCACGTTTTCAACTTAATTTGAAAGTTTTCAAAGTTTTACTTTGATTTAGGATTGTGATTCGATCATTCGTAGATCTTTTAATATAATTATGTATATTGTTTTCTTTCATAATGCGTTTTATATGTTACATGGTGTTTAAAAGCTAAACATTTTTAAAATGTGGAAATGAGAAACAAAAATATTCTGTCAAAGTAAAGACACTAATTAAAAATATGTTTTCCCAAAACAACACAAGACAATAATTTGAACGATTAATTTAAGAAGCAGATATTTAATGACCAATCCTCATCTGACAATAATATGTATTTATTCCTTGGTTAACAATTGACATTGGGATTAAAGTCTACTAGCATGGATAACTTTTCGGGAAATTAATAACTTCTTTACATTTTGGCACTCACGACCTTACTTCCTTTTTGAGCATGATGGAGCTTCACGTGTTTAATATTATATCCAAGTTTCCAAAGTTTGCTTTGGTATAATTGTGATTTTGACATTTATAAGAATGTTTACTTTTGAATAAATAAATCATTTTATTGCATAATGTACCTGTATCAGTTATCAAGATGGCATTATGATCTTTCCTATAAAATGCAAACACATCTGACTGAAGACTCGATCTTTCAATTATCTCATAAACAGGGCTATTTGAGAATATCAAACTAAACTGCAGCGACTGAATCTCAGCATACACATTAAAAGAAAAGTCCCATATTTTCATGAATAGTGTCTGCAACTCTGTATCTTTGGTTCTGGAAACCACCAATATAAAGTCACCTCTTGCCCTATTTTGTTTTACTGATTCAAGTAAATCTTTGAACATCTGTAACAAACGAATAGCCTTTTTAGTTTATTTGAGAATGTATTTGTTTTCCAATTAATACGCTATAGTAGAGCTTGTTCTCACTACAGGGACTTTGTACAATGAAGTAGGCTGCTTGCAAATAAATTGTTGACACAGGGATATTGCAAGCCTAGGCTTATCAAGGCCCTCAAAATTTTTATGGCCGTTATCACAGTATTGTTGATAAATTTGATGTCTCTGTATTTAGGATAGTCCTGGATATAGTTGAGGTCTCATGGTTCCATGTTCCGGTTCCCTTCAAGAGCACTCCGCCTCACTTCCGTAGTGGAAGTTTACGTGTCTAACCTAACTTCAATATTTTTGATAAGTACGCCTTAGTATCCAGGTTTATTTGACAGTCCTTAGGTCTATGATCTTTATATTTTTAATGTGGGTCACACATGTGGCTGGTGTAGCTAGCTAAGATCTCACTTTACCAAAAAAAACCTATCAAATAGTGCACGGGGTTATAGAATAACATTCCATAACATCACTGGATAATTTATTCAAAGGTTACGTAATTATAGATTATAAACCATACGTTATTAATAATAAAAAATGCCATCAACCCCCTCCTGAAAACTTTTTACAAAAACACATAAAAAACAATGGGTTCATTTCAATAAGGTCAGATAAAATTTAAATATTCAATTTTAATAGTTACCAATTGATAAGTGTAATGTCCAATATCTGTGCTCTGTGCATTTGGTTCAGAATTAAAATTCAAGATGGATTCTAAAATTATGACGCCACCAAAGTTAACATTTTTGTCATATTTGTTTCTTTCTTTTAGGTAATGTGGAACCCATACATTGACAAAATGTTTAGCCCCTTGACAACAACGTTCCTGAGATTGATCATCTGAAAACAATAGTGTATGTAACAGTTATTAATTAATTTTTTCAAAGAAAAAATCTAATGTTCTCTCACTCTGAAAGAAATGTAATGTTAATATAATTTCACATAATAGATTCTTACTCTCTCTATTAATTCGAAATTCGATTGTTATACTCTTAAAAACAAACATACTAATTCATGCAAAAATCACAATCAAGAAGAAAAGTAAAAAATTGTAAATGTTAGTTTGAACAAGTGAATTCCATCAAAGAAGTGAGACCCGGTGCTCCGAAAGGGAAATCATCTAACGTTTAGCCAGCTACACTTGCCACGTTTCAAGTCAAAATTGAGCGAAAGGAACATGGAACTATTGGACCATAGATATATTCATGGTAATCTTGAACACAGAGACATTAAACGTATCAAATTTAACTGTGATGACGGCCGTAAAACTTTTTAAGGCCTTGAAAATTCTGGGCTTTCAATATCCCTGAGTCAACATTTTATTTTTAAGCGGCTTGCTTCTATATATAAAATCCTTTTGGTAGAAAGAAGGTCTACCATGGCATATCAATCGGGAGACAAACACATTATGAGCAGGAGAAGCAGATATATTTTTGCCTAAAAAAGGAAAGTTGACAACAGAAAAATTAAAGTCATCACGTTTGTGGTATAGTTTTATATGTAGCCTGTCGTGGGCGTGATAATTGAGATATAATTCTAAATATGACGGAGAACTTGAGGAATCAGTAGTGTCCAAGCTCTTAGGATTCACATAGTCTCCAAATAAATTTTGGATCATTAAGAGACAAAACGTCATCTATATATCTGTATGTTTGAACGAATTGGCGACAGTCTTCTCTCATGAATTAAAAAAGGTTCTAGAAACAGACCAGCAAGCAATTTTGCACAGTTTGATGTAATGGTGTAATGTCCTAGTCAAGATTATTTCAAAGATAGCTATAAGCGAAGATGCAGAAATCGTGTCTGTGCTCTGTGCCGTGCCACTCCTACCGTTACACAGAACCTCCTTTATTTACTTTCCAAACCGAGTGCTTCGCGAAGTACAATCATTACCCACTTTAAAGTCTTGGGTTACACCTGGTTTGGGATAGAACTCTTGACCTCCAATTGAAAGAGCGAGCACTCTATCAACTGAGCTACCCTAGTGGTATAAAGAGATAGAGGAGAGAAAAAAGAACTAGTAGCAGCATTAATTGAATGATTATTATTAGGTGTAGTAATAGCGTTTGTTGCTGTGAGAATAGTGGAAACAATAATTATGATATTTTTCGAGTGTTCATCATTTAAATACCCACATGAATGGAAGTTACCTGTGGCATGTAAATCAAAAGCAACAAGTAATTGTATTATTCTTTTTACCCAAACCATGGAGAAGTCTGGCTGCTTCTAACATCGCCACAACACCAGCGCCGTTCACAAATATTCCTATAATTGAATAACAGTAAATCCATGACAACATCAGTGTAATGAAACATCACTTTACGACATCCTATATACGAAACAATCACTCTTCCATATTACCTACTGTAGTGTTTAGATAAGGTTAACTTCCTGGTGTTGCTAGATAATATGTAAAATGTTTATACCCAGGTATAAAAAGTTAAACGGCATTTGGTTGCAATAGCTCATCTAAACCTTTGGTAAAAGTACATTTTAAAAACCTAAAGTAATACATGTATTTGTGTAATTATCGATCAGAAAAGATATTGATGCATGTTCAAATAACAATCCCAAATAGAAAAGTAAAAAATAAAACGGACTTATAAAATCAAATACGCAAACTTCCACCAAGGAAGTGATGCTGAGTTCACTTGAGAATTCAGAACAAAGTAAAATTGATGAAAATAGAAATTAAAATCAAACTGTTGAAATGGTAAAACAATATAGAAACGTTTTTTAGAGAGGTAAGGTTTTGTTTATTTGGTATATTTGTGAACTATTCTAAATTTTTATACAGTATTGTTTTTTTAGTGTCATCATATTACCATACTGTACAATTGTGTTGAAGACAGAGTATATACAGCATTGCTTTAATTCCACAATGGGTATACATGTATTAAAATAAAACATTGTAATCCTGACAACTACAGACATCCTGTCTTTAAAGGTTACCTGAGAAGACCCAGTAGACGTGTGTTTTATTAGCAGGTGGCCTTTATAAACAAGTTCAAATAACATGAATAAAGAACAATTGGATACAATTCTACTGTCCTTTATAAGCAGATCGCTCTTTTATAGAGGTGGCCTTTATTGCATGTTGAACTGTATGTGATTATGATATCCCACAGCAGAACAAGAATTACAGTTCGGTTTAGGACTGTCACAGGCGTAATTTAATAGTAACAACTTCAAATTTCTCTGATAGCATCTATATGACAATGATATTGTTTTTGTAGCAAAAACTTTTCTCATTTGTAATAATAAAGATGTATGTCGTACAATTGCGCAGGGGAGATTCAACAGTCACGAACTAAGAAGAAAATAATGAAGCCTTCTTATCAAAGCTTATGAAAAGCAATAGATTATTATAATTTTAAGGACCACCAAGATACTAGACGAGTGATTGACATGCACATTACCTACTCGTCAAAGTTATCGTTTTTTTTTTTTGGTTGTAAATCAGTCTTTTAGATATTTAGTTTTATTACTTTGTGCACACTTAAAGCAGTATGTTATACATCTAATATGAGAACTGGTAAAGATTTTAGATATCGTAATAAAAAACAATACCATTTAATATAAATATATTTAAGCTTCAACAAACGCTCGTTCTTATTTAAAATAACCTTAATTTGCTGCTAGTTAAAATCTAAAATACCTCAAATAATAAGGTATAATCCATCAAGCAAAGTATTTCCTTTTTTCAATTTGGTAAAATATATTTTGCCCCTTTGGGTATCTTTTCAACATCTTGAAAATAATTTTGCTTTCAAACTTTTAGTCCAGCCAGTATTGATTATTAATATTTAACCGAAATGGCCTTCTAGTGCTATAAAAATAAAACTGGTGTAAAGTAATATGTAACATTAAAACACACTGGACGGGTTATTATATTATGGCTAGTGTATGATACTAAAAAATTTAAAATTTGAAAACCATACCTTCTGACATGCGACTTGTATCATAATAGGCCCCAATCATGTAAATAGTATCGGTGGAATCATTTCTTGGAATTCCAGGAAGAATGCCAATGATATTAACACCAGGTATCTGGAAATGTAAAAATTAAAACATAACGTAAATAAATAATAATTAACAAAATTCATGTGAATTGGAAAGTAGGTGCCCTGTGTGTACAGGGTTGGTTGTTTAAGGCAGTTTCGACTGTATCGAACTATATCGAACATATGAGCGTTTTACACATTATCTCGAGTTTCCATTGTTAATACAGAGAACTTCGGATTGTAAAGATGCCGATTTAATTATCTGCATATCAAAATAGCACAGAAGTGTCATCCAAAAATAATGTGTTTGCCTTGCATCGACAAATATATCCATACAAACGACACGCTATTATAAATTACTGCTTTACGCGGTGTACGAAGATGAAACAGGTTACATATGTAATGGCATTTTTGATTATAACACTCAGTGTCAAATTAATTAAAATTATTTTAGTTTCTAAATTAAAATAAAATACCTTTAAGTTCTCCGAGTAGAATTCGTCATATTGTACTGTTAATGATAAACTTTCAAAATGTTTTGCTATAAATTCTCTAGCTTTCGTTTTGTTGCCTTTACCAGTTATATGGTGTCTTGTTGTTCCGAATGTTTCAATAAGCACTGATCGAAACCATGTTGTGTTGACACCTTCCAAACTTAATATTTCTTTTGTGTTATCTGTAAAAAAACAATGATTGTTTTCAGAGAGTTTTAATTTAATGTTTATGTGCTATAAACGAAAATATTTCCTTTTTAATAAAAAATAAACATACAAATCCATGTCCGAATCACAATACAGAAGCAAAGTAAAAACTTTGAAATGACAAGTAAGTTTGACACGTGAATTTCGATGAATTCTAGGATAAGGTTTGTAACGACAAATATGTTGCAGAACGTTCACATTGAAAATAGCGGAACAGCGAACGACATTTAAGATATTAATTGACTTTATGTGAAAAATTAGATGTGTAGAATTCTTTGCAGAAAAGTGAAAAAGCATCTCAGCAGAATGAAAAGGCAAGGAGATAACATATGTTTTAGTTTATAATATAATTGTCTGATAAAAAATATTAAAGTTAAAGATGTTTCCGAATTGACCGTGAAGCGGCGACCTGTACTTTGTCAAATATGTTTATTTTTATTGGGTGGTTTCGAATATAAGAGAAGTCGGCCCTTCAATTTTTAACATCGTAATAATTTTACAAATACTCCATTTAAAAGACAGGAGATTTTATATTTATCACAAATCACATGATCCTCATTGTATCACTCAAATAACGTTCATTAAAACATAGTCTGTCACATTTTAGTTTTATCAATATTGTTTTTTAGTGTGGTGCAAATTGGGGGACAATTTTTATTATTATTATTATTTTGTATATTAGAATTATTTTATTCATATAATAATAAGTAAAAAAGTAGAATAGGAATGAACATTGTTTGAATTACAACCATGATGTTAAGACATTATAGCTTATTCTACATTAAAGCAATACAATTACATGACAAAATTAAATGTTTTAACAGCCAGATTCAAGATAAAGAAAAAAGTCAGATTTAACTATAATCATGTGATTACAGATAATATCAATGCAACTTGAACAATATTATTAAATTTTAAATTCTGCAAAATGCTATATCTTATCCATTTCAAAAATGATTTTAGGATCTGGTCGTTATATTTGAAGTATGTTGTCCCAAAAGTGGCACCACAAAAGATCCATGTTCCTTTCACTCTCAATTTTGATTACACACGTGGCTAGTGTAACTAACTAACAGAGGGGGCTTACCCTTTCGGACTACAAGGTCTTGTTTCCCTTGTTGAAGTTCATGTGTTTAATCTGGTTTGCCGGTTTCGCCTTGAACGTGATTTGGAAATCGATCAGTACGTTTGTTTTTGATTGATCCAAACAACAAAACTTATATCATCCCACCGTTATCTTAATCAAAACATTGCTGTGTTTGACCAGAGTATTGTTTTGATGTTTGGACTACGGACTTGGGTTACACATAACAACATATCATGTAAATATCAACATTTTAGAATGTACAATACACATGTCCCTTGTGACTTGTAACATACCTGAACTTAAACCGATGGCATACAGACACAAAAGCAACAACCATACCAGCATGATTAAACTGACGACTGAAATAAAGAAATAAAGAGAGGAAAAATAACAGTTCAATGCATAACAAATACCTACTGTAAACGTAATATTTTCGCTGTGTACTAATTTTCGCTTATTTCGCGGTCGTTTGTTTTGCGCGAAAATTAATACCAAGCGAAAATTATATTTTGCATCTTCTGTTATAGTGCATATTTCAAAAACGCGAAAATGCAACTACGTGGATATATCTGAATTCTCTTTACGGCGAAAATAAATACAAGCGAAGTTTAATGTGTTTACAGTATTCGTTGAATGATTACGGATCATTTGACATCCCATTTCGTTTCTATTCAATTTTAATCACACACGTGGTGGATGTACCTAGCTATGCAATTGGTAAGCTTACCTTTCCGGAGTAATCGACGTCACTTCTGTGTTAAAAGACAACATGTTGAAATTAATATGCTTTGTGATAATAATTTTGACTCAAAACAAACAATGTATATGATCTTTCAAACGTTTTGTTTCTAATACCTAAAATAATGTGCTACAACTTCTCAATAGCAAATATTTTTGTGCATAACATTACACTTTTAGCAAAAAATAAATGACGTGATTTTTTAATGATGTTCCCTTATTTCTAGACCAAGAATGAATTAAATATATAGATTTCCCTTTTGATACCGGCCTCACTTCCCTGGTTGACGTTCGTGCTTTTTAACCAAACATGGATTGGTTCGTGTGGCTTTTTTATCAAAACAATATAATTATGATTTACAAATAAGTTTTTTTCTTGACGGGTACTACATGTAAATTTGTTAAATCTTTTGACTTAGATTGAACAACACTAATTGGATCTTTTTGAGAGCAATTTTTGTATCTAAATATAAAAGACCTTGCGAATTTCGAAATAACCAGCTATAAATCTAAGTTGTGAAAATATCGAGCATATATATGTCACTAATAGTTAAAATATTTACCCGTTGACATTGTAAACAATTGAGAGTGAAAAGAATATGGAGCTTTGGGAAATCAAATATATCCTGTCTGAATAATCCTGGATACAGAAAGATACGTATCAACAATACCGTGATAAAGGCCACAAATCTTTTTGATGGTAATGAAAATTTAAATTGTATTATTTGTAATGTAAAACACTTACCTTTGGTCACTGCTAAATTCTGATGTATATTAAATTACCTCAAGTTTCTAAGGATGTAACAGCTGAAGGAATTTTGAATGTTGAATGTATACGATGGATATTAAACTAACCTGAAGTTTCTGAGAATGTTGGAGCTGGAACAAATCGAATGATAAAGGTATACAAAAATATCTTATTTCATCAGATATATTACTTCAGAAAAAATTGGAATATCATTTGAGTTTTACTATTTATATCGGATGCCAATGTTCAATATGCACATATTATTAAGAAACATTAGGAAGAATGTATGTTTAATGTTCATCGTAAATTGTTTTTATGTTGAATATAAACATATATACTTCATGCTTTGTTAGTTTTATCGATGAAGGAACTAATCAGGCCCGTCTTCATTAAATGACTCGTGCATTTCTCCGTAACTAGTATTATTATTTTTATCGTTTTAAATGCTAAATATGATCAAAGGAGTAATAACATTTCTTTTAAAATAGATATTTGGTTGATGTCATGTAACAAATACATGTAGACTTATTCTATATCTATAAGTACAACTTTGACAGTGCTTTTTTCGCATTGCAATATTAAATGATAATGAATACGTATACATGATGCATGTTGTAGATTTATTGTTCATTATAAACTGTTTTTGTGCTGACTATAGACGTATATGCTTCATATATTCTTAGATTTATCGATTACAGATCTAATCAGGCTTATCTTCATTGAATGACTCGTGCTTTTCTCCGTTACTGTTATTTCATTCTTTTTGGGTCCAATTAAATATAATAAAGGGAATAATCAAATTTATTAGAAAAAAATATAGCTTTCTTTAGTTGTATTTTTTATTTCGTATAACAATGTTAAATATTTACAATCAGATACAAAAATACCAATACATCTCCAAATTATACCCCAAACAAAGAAAAAACTTTGAAACTGACAAATTAGGATAAAAACTTGAGCGTCCACATGGGAAGTGAGACCGGGTGCTCCGGAAGGGTATACATGTACATGTATAATATAGTTAAAAGTTATGAATTAGTATTCATTTTTTTAAATAAAACATTTGAGGAAACACTCATATTTTGGTCATTGTTTTATTGAGATGGATGTTGAACTAAACTCAGTTTCTCTAAAACTGTGACATGATGGTTAATGTATACGAAAGTTTCTTGTTCTGGTCCATAATATCAGATATATAACTAAACATTAGAACATTATCTGTGGTTTATTATTTATTTCGCATTGCAATATTAAAATTAATGATATTAAATACGTATGCTAGGAGGAAGGATGATATCTTTTATTCTTATTGTTCATTATAAAATGTTTTTTGGTGACTACTGACGTATATGCTTCATACATTGTTAGTTTTATGATGAAGGAACTAATCAGGCTTATCTGTATTAAATGACTCATGTATTTCTCAGTAACTGTTATTCCTTTGTTGATTTTATCGTTGTAAAAGCAAAATATAATAAATATAAAAAAGCAAAATATATTAAATATAAAAAATGAATTATCATCAAATTCAAGACAAAGTGCAGTTTTCAAAACATTTAATAAAGTGTCATAACATCACTTTTAAAAATTTAATTTAATGTTCATTATAGGATTGTTAAGATGTGTTTATTTTGAAACTTTCTCTTAAATCCCTTAACATAATTTTTTATTCATGTAAAGTAACTGACTACTACTATGTTTCTAGAAATTGTTTTTACAAAGATAATTCTAAATATTTTTTTAATGTTAAATTAGTTAATATCAATACAAGATATCTAGTTATTCAAAAATCATTGGCCTAACTAGTTTATATTTTTTAATTATTAAACGTTATCAGGCTTTACTGAACATTATTGAAATTGTAAAAATTTCACAAAATTTAAAGAAATTTACGAAGCTTTGAACCTCATGCAAAATTACATCAGGGTATTTAGAGTAGAGGCACGCAGGGTAATTTATATGCACATGATAATTAAGTTTCCCAATATTGACAGCGTGTTTCAGGTATGTGTGTTCCAACACTTGAGCTCATTACATCACATTTGATGTATGTCAATATTTGAGTTGCAAAAGCAATTATTTGAACATAGATTCCTGATTGATAAAGTTATTAACATTATAATTTTAAATTCTTTGGCGTAGTTCTATTATTTGTCTCAATAAGATCAGGAGATATTCACGTTTTCTCACAATTTGGAATAAAATTTTCAAAGTTTTATTTTTAATCAACAATTTTCTTTGTGTCAACACATTCTGGAAAGCCAGTAAAGCCTTGCCACTGCTGCCAATTGGCAAAATAAGGGGTCAATGACCCAATTGGGGCCTTTTTAGAACGAACATCCTTTGGTCATTTATGACAGGGGCTCTTGATTTTCATACCTAATAGCGACTATACAAAAGATGTTCAGAAGATGCTGTATAATGTCAATAACATTCGTTTTATTCAAATATTCTAGCAATGCGATAAAATTTCATTATGTTGGCAAAACAAAATCTAGTTTGTGTGATTAAATGTGTCACTATATCATTCAAAGGTGGGTGACTGAACTTAAACTTGGCAGGCAGAGGCATGTTGATGACCCAGGTACTGGGAGGTATGTTACTGTTACAACCACAGAAAAGTTTTAGCACGTAGGGTACCAAGACTTCTGACAGTTGGCCATATCACACTAGGAATGGTATACTTTTTTATGCGTACTAGTCTAAACATTTTAAAGGTAGACCCTGATAAATTGCTTCAGATGTGTTTCTATGAATGAAACGTCGGTATTTCATTAAACATAAAGGCCAAACAACAGTCTAAACAATTGAAGCATCCTGGTTTATCCCGCCAATTAAGACAAAGACTGTTCCATCAGGTAAAAAGGTTATCGCCTTGGTTTTCTGGGATGTTGATGGTATTGTGATGGTAAGTTATCTAAGAAATCATTTTCAATACAATGCCTCGCCTTTGAGTCGTGATCTGCGGAAAATTTCGTTGTTTCACGAGGATAATGTGCCTGTTTTGGTTTAAAATTAATAAAACAATCCTGCTGATTTCGCTCTATGAGACTTTCGTCATTTTCTAAAATTGAAAAAGACTATTTCTGGTACCGCGTTCAGTCAAATGATGACGACATACATTCATAGAGGACCTTCCAAACGTCAGGAAAAGGACTTGTTTAAACATGCAATTTAGACCTTTAAACATTGCTTGCAAAAGTGCATTGATACTGAAAGGGATTATGTTCTAAATAATGCATAATGCCCACTAAAAGTCAAACCATTACACAAGAGGCTTATAAAATATCAATCAGTCCTCATAACATGTCAGTTTTCAAAGTTTTGAGTTTGTGATTGTGGTTTGAATCACATGTTTGTTGTTTAGCTTATAGGTTAATGTCATATATGTATGAATACAATATAAACGTTTTATTTTAATGGCTATTTACATAGGTCCCACGCTTGACTTCATTCAAAATTCTCTGTTGAGTAGAGTGGTAAGGATTATGCTGGATGCACATGCATGCCCTCAACCAATATCAGATCTTGGTATATAGCCTTCTGTCTGATATCGAAATATTGGCCGATACGGCAAGTGATATGGATTTTACCATGCTTTACATATCATACCACTGCGGTAGCTCAGTTGGTAGAGTGTTTGCTCCGTAATTGGAAGGTCGTGGGTTCCAAAGGTCTGACTCAAGACTTTAAATAGGGTAGTGACTGTCCTTTTGCCAAGCACGCAGCATTACGAAATGAAAGTCGCTGTTCTTTTGGATGGGAGCTTAAAATAAACGAGGTCATGTGTCACGGTAAGTGTTGGCACTATAAAGAACCCTGCTTTATAATGCCTTTAGCACAAGGCACAGGCAATATTTCTGCACTTTCGCCTGTAGCTGGCGACGCCTCGATATAAGTGAAAAATCGTGACTGGAACGTTAAACACTCAATTAAACTATTTAATATCGATATATCAGTGAATATGTACTACCAATATTATAACCACAAAACCATTTTCTTCCAACCTTTCTTACTAAAAAGACTACCCTAATGCCACTCATTTATAAAATTTACTTTATTAAAATCAAATAACTTTAAAGAAAAATATAAGTTTAACAATCATCAAAATTATGAACCAAACTTGTTGTGTAAAATCGTGAAAAACGAAATTTAACATTTAGTGTATTGTTGCCCTGTCAAATGTACAAGCCACAATGTGCCATGAAGTTACCAATAATGTTAATTGTCATTATCTGTACTTGTAAAACAAAATGCTAGTAAAATTATTTTCAAATCATACACTGCTCTCCATAAATTATCATACATGTATCATAACACATTCAAAATCTTTACAAAATTAAATATTAATATATAATTACAATAAAGCTGTGAATTTTTCAGCTAAAAAGCATTTTCATCTTGAAAAATATAATTTTCCCCCAAACATTCAGAAAATTTCAAGAAAAAATGTTTTGAAGAAAATCAACTTTATTATGTACATTTTGATCATAAATTTAAGATATCACTTTCAAATACAGGAAAAACTTCAGTATTTCAAATGTATAAACAAAATTTGATATGGTGATTATAATGTAATAAATTTGTAAAGTTATTTATGGATGGCAAAGTATTTTACTTTAGGTCATGAAAAACATTTACATAACTGTAATATTTAATATTTAATTTCCCATGTATTTATTTCCGCGGTACAAGAAATTTAGACATATCCGCTTAGTTGATTTTTCACGTAAATGAAATATGCGCTATTACACAATACCCATAGTATATATTTCGCTGGGTATTAATTTTTGCGCAAAACAAACAACCGCAAAATAAACAAGAATTAGTACACTGTGAACATAAATATGTTTACAGTACCCAATTTTTATTGCATTCAATTGTCCAAATCAATCACAAAGTTTCCATATTCTGAAATAAAAATGAGCATAAACGGGACATAACTCTGAAATATTCTAGCAGTACCACAATACTAACAACAAAACAAAAAACTATTACAAGTTAGCACCAATATTTTTAAAATATGCAAACTTTCAATTCATTTAAAAAACATATAGTAAATATTTAAAAATTTTAAATTTTAAAAATTGTAGCACATATTCAATATGTTCCATTGGGGAATTGAAAATATTAAAAACAAATAAACATATAGATGCACCAAAAACATAAATTAAGCTTCCCGTTTTCAAAAAAATCATTTGTAAAAAACAATTAAATACAGGTACATGTAAAAAATGAATTATCATATCATGGAATGCTTCAAGTTATATGAGTAAACAAATGTAAATAAGAAATAAAATTATATAACATTGAAATTGTTGAAACTGCTTTGCGAAAATGATTTATCAAATGGGGTTTATTGGTATACCACGTGATCAACACCTCTTAACACGTGCAGAAAGTTTTGGAAAATATTTTAATCTCATGGTGAGCTTGGCACGCTTAAGAACCCTGCTGTATATTGTCATCAGCGCAACACACAGGCAAAATTTCTACACGTTTGCCTATCGCTAGCGACGTCTCGATATATGTGAAATATTCTTGACTGGGATGTTAAATAACATTACTCAACTAAACTAAACTTGAGTTCGTGAAATAAAATAGTTTTTAGCAAACAAACATGAACTGATATAATTCTATATTAAATGAAATAAATAAATAAAATAAAATTTATTAATAAATTAAATAAAGAGACAAATATACACTGTATTTCCCTTATATGTATGTACATAGTTGACATTGTACTCGGTTTAAACAAGTCAATTTATTATATTTTTTTTTCAAAAAATAAAAACCCTCTATCTATTACCAGTAAAACCAAAATGTTACCTTGTGCTCCATACATATAATTGCTCACTCTCTCTCTCGCTCTCACAGTCTTTCTCTCTATCTCTCTTACCAACACCAATCTATCACCAATTATTCCCACATTGTTTTTAACAATGTTTAACATCACTGTCGCTTTCTCTTCCTCAAACACACAACAAAATCTAGTGATATTTTATTTGTATATTGCAAAATTGTTGATCAAAATAAATATACATGTATAATTATATAAAATAATACAAGCGAATAGTGGGCATAAATAAAAATACTCCCCCTTAATAATCCTTGCATTGATAATTTACATGTATAATTTGTATTTGTGTTAATTTATTATCTTTAAATATATAAAAAATCAGTTTGTTTATTGTATAATTTCTACATTTCTACTAAAACATAAATGTCCGACATCATAAATCGTCTGTTGGTATCCGTCTGTACATTAACATACCACTTTTACGACGATAATGAATACATACACCAGTTAACAGGATGATAAAAATGATTACAGCCAATGATAACACAGAAATACCTGCCACATAGTCTGAAATAATAAAATATAAAATTTAATTCAATATATGACAAGCAAATTCAGTGAGTTAGACTCCCCCATCAGCAGATTCGTTTTTTGAGATTTGCACTTAGGTTCAAAGAGACAGTACTCCAAGGAAAATAAGCAAACCAACTCAGGTTAACAATATGCTTATCTCCTATCTATGTTGATACTTTGCACCAAGTTTTGTTAAATAGTGCTTCATAGCTTCGGAGAATTTGCACAGACAAGAATTTTCGGATCGACAGAAGAAAGGACAGATGAAAGGAAGGACGGAAACTGCATGGAATTTAGTATCCCCCTCTTTCTTCGAAAGTCAGGGGATAAAAATCAAGATCTGTTAATTACCTTAGTTTAATTCATAAAAGTCAAGAAATGATGGATGGTGTTGGAAAACTAGTGGAGACAAAAGTGTGACACATACATGGACAGACATACAGAGGGCATGCATTACTATGTTTCTCAGTGAGGATAATAACATCATAACACAGTTTTGTAATAGCTTTCTGGACCCAGTTGTTCAAAGCTTTGTCAGCTTAACCAAATGCTTAGTGAAATGTCAAACTTATCAAAATTAAAAATATTAAATATAAAAATAGTTTATACTTTAACTGCTTCTATTTGTTAACAAATGTGTACATTAACTTTTGAACAAAAATTTCAGAAATATGCCTAAAATACAATATACACATTTTAGCCAATGAACTGCTTAAACTTGCAGAGATTATGTTACAAAGAGCAATATAGAGTTATGGTTCTTGTGTACTGCAGTCTACCTTTTAAGTGGCATGCTTATACCTCATAAAACTTGAGTTATGGTCTAGAGAAAAAACAGCAAAGGGCGATAACTCTTACAGTTTGCAAAATAGAGTAATGGTTGTTGTGTACTGCACTTCTCCTTATTGACCTCTATCTACCTATAATATTCAGTGTCACATTTTTACAAAAGGCAATATAGAGTTAAGGTTCTTGTGAACTGCAGTCTACCTTTTAAGTGGCATGCTTATACCTCATAAAACTGAGTTATGGTCTAGAGAAAAAACAGCAAAGGGCAACAACTCCAACAGTTTGCAAAATAGAATTATGGTTCTTGTGTACTGCACTTCTCCTCATTTAGCTCTATCTACCTATTCAGTGTCACATTTATACATCATTAAACTTGAGCTATGCTCTAATGTAAGAATGAAAAGTAACAAAGGGCAATAACTCATAAAACTTGAGTTATGGTCTAGAGAAAAACAGCAAAGGGCAATAACTCTTACATTTTGCAAAATAGAATAAAGGTTCTTATGCACTGCACTTCCCTTCATTGACCTCTATTATACACGTAAACGGATACCTACCTGTCTTTATTAACCAGCCAGTATCTACACCACACTCCGATTTGACATCTGTTGGTATCATGTCATGTAAAACCTCTATAAATGTTTCTAGAGGACAAGCTGGACTAGAACTGGGACATCCTAGAAAACAAAAACCTAGCATGGTAAATTACATAATATGGCTGACAGTGTGACCATTAAGAAAGCGCAGTAGACAAAGTTCTATGACAGAAGGTTGTATTCTAATATCAGCATAGGCCAAATGCAGATTATTTACCAGGTCAAACCTTTCGAAACTCTAATTTACTTTTCTATATTTCTTTGGAAAATTCTGAAATAACACAAATTTTTTCTGTAACAGACAGGATATGCATAGTCTGTTTTTACACTGTTAACAGTTGTGCGCCAGACAGTGACTGCATCTCTGAAAGGAATGAATGCTCTTGCCAGATCCTGTTTTGTTCATGTTTTAATATGTCGACGTATTGCTAGAAAGTCCAGGAGAATTTGACACAAATTTATCAAATCACCAGATTTATGGATTTTTGTGTTGGATAAATGAACTTTTTGTAATTTGATTGATTTAAGAATTATATACAGACTTTGTTTATAGTGAAAGCTTCGTTTTCTATTATACCAGTTTTAGTTTCACAGAACTAGACGACCTTTTCGGAATACAATTCCTTATCATTAGTGCTTGGTTCAAAATTATGAGACCAAAATTGGAGCAAATATGATATACCGGATTATGTCACCCTTCATAGGATTTCTCTCATTGGAACTGTGTCAATTTATCTGTTGTGCACATAAACACATACAATATTTAGTGGTAAAAGAGAAGCAACTCATATTGCCAATGTCTAGTAGCAACAAGCTACACAAGTCATGCAAAATATGAAATCTGCTTTGAAGGGTGAAAAAAGGTACACTTGCATTACTTATACCAAGTACAAGGTTTTAGACTGCCTAAATGCATTTGTCCAAAGTACAAATTTTAAATCCAGTTAAATTGTTTTGCAGGCCAAATGTTGTAGATTTCGATTAGAAATTATTTTCTTGATGTGCAGGTATTGTCCTATTGTTCTGACAAATCTTTTAAATATGTACAGAAAGTCTACATCTGTTTGATATTATAATATATGAGTACCAAACCTCATTTCCTTGGTACTCCTGACAACATACATGCCAAGTTAAAATTCAAGTTTCACTGCCTGGGTTCTGGAAAAGAAGTTGTTTCAGTGAAACTTTTACAACACTGCCAGTTTAAAGTTGAAAGTTTTACTTTCAAGTTCACTCAGAAAATCCTCACCTGGTATATGGGGTCTTCTTAATCTTACATTAACACTGCTATCTGAAACATTTTTGTGGTATATCCGTACATCAAATTTGTGTGGTTTTGTTTCATGTAGCTCTATCATTACACAGGCAGAATATGGCGGCTGTTTATTATCAAAAACACCCAAAGCTTGTAATAATGCTATTATGTTGGAATCATGCTTCAAATAAAATAAAATAAAAAATAAATAAAAATCAAATAAAGAATCATATAAAATAGGGCTGATAACAAGTACTCAATCAGAAAATTGCAAACCGGTTAAAATTTCCTAAACAAATACTCACTGTAATTTTATCATTACAGAGATCATTCTGTTTATAACGAGTACATACTCGAGTTCTCAATCGAAAAAATGTTTGAATAACTGGTAAGTGATTTTAATCTGAGTTGACATCCCTAATATAAAATGTTAATTTTGTTTTTCAATACAGTAAAGTAAATTTGTTCATAGGTCTAGACGACATTAAATATTGAATAATAAACCATTTTTTCCTAAACTCAACTAAATTGATTTTGTTTATACATGGAAGAAAAAATGTTTTCATCATATACTGTGTATTGCTTTATTTTCAAGGTGTCAAATTTTTGCGGTTTGATGATGACTTGTGTATTCACAGTGTCATATTTTCGTGGTTTTATCTGATTAAAGGAAAACTACTCTAACAAGATTCATGAGATTAATGGGCTAGTAATACCCATTTATTTTCACAGCGTTTTTTTTTTTTTTGTGGCAGTTGTATTTTCACAGTGGTTTTATTTTTGTGGGAATACACTAAGTTGAGTTGAGTAATGGTGTTTAATGTCCCAGTCAAGAATATTTCACTTATATTGAGTCTTGGCCAGCTATAGGCGAAGGTGCAAAAATTCTGCATGTGCTTTGCGCTGATGGCATTATACAGCATGGTTCTTTAGTATGCCAAGCTCACTGTGACACGGGACCTTGTTTATTTTAAGTTTGCATTCAAAAGAACTGTGACTTTCATTTCGTAATGCTGAGTGCTTGGCGAAAGAACAGTCACTACCCACTTTCAAGTCTTGGGTCAGACCCGGCCGGGGTTCGAACCCACAACCTCCCACTTACGAAGCGAGCACTCTACCGAGCTACCACAGTGGAGGGAATACACTGGACCAGGAATATAGTGAAAATAAAACCACAGCAAAATATAAGATATAGATAGATATGAAATTCATATTGTGATGTCATTGCATGTGGAACTTTACAATTATGAAACAGGGTATTTTTTAAGATGGATATATATACATATACTGTGAAATCATTAATTTTCGTTGGGTCCAATTTTCGTGGAATCGGTAAAAAATAACATTTCGTTGGGACGTAAATTCGTGGTTTTACTGTTATGTCAAAAATGTAGTTTGTCCTTTGAGCCTTGATAACGGGTAGGAAGTCATCATTTGTTTGTTTATCGGCACCTATAGAAAAAGTTATTTGTTGAAATAAGAAAGCAATAAACCGTGACAGAGACGCGGATTAATGACTAAGTCTCGGGTAGGCGCTTATTACCTGTAATCATTATATCAGTAACAATTAACTACACAAGCGATGTGACACCTGGCCTGAGTAGATCTACCTGTTACGTTGTACAAATAAGCGGTAATTAATTTAGATTTAAAAGTTTATGCATAGAACATCAATCACAACGTGTTTTATAATCACTTTACACGAAACTGAATGTTTTTCTGTGACATCGGCAACTTTATAAAAATTCTAATTATTGACCTCTGATGACCTAATCAGCTGTTTACGGGAGTAACAATGGCGGCTCTTACCGATTCGAATGAAGTTTCGTTTTTTAGAAATCAAACAACTGACTTAGTAATCATAAATATAAAACAGGTTTATAGAAATTGTTAAACTGCTTATTTAATTAATATGTAATCGGATTGGAATTTAAATGAGACGGGCCATAATTGATGATGAAAGTTACGGTTAGAAACCTGTCTGTCCCTATCGTCCCGACCAGTTCCTAATTGAAAACAACCCTTTAAAAAAATTAATGAAGAATTTATAAAACATAATATATGTACTTAAATAATTTTCATAATTAAATCAAACATCCACGCATCTTTACCTCGTGAAACGTTTGTGTTTATGTGCGAGTTACGCTAGAGCAAAAAAAAATATGGTACATATATGCATGTCCATTAGTTATCATATATCTTGTCTTTTTACTTGAGGTTAATATTTCGTGGTAGTCGTAAATTCGTGGTTCAGACTGTCCACTAAAACCACGAAAATTGATCCCCAACGAAAATTAATGATTTCACAGTATATGTTTATGTGTGTGTGTGTTGATTGACTTAAGGCCTCAGGCCCATATCACAATAAGTTACAATCAATGGCGGTATAAATGACAAAATGTGAATAATTCACAACATTTTCACTCTAAATACAGATATAAAATGGTCTCAATTCTGCTTTTTATTTATAATAAGACTAGTGTCCAAGATAAAAATGGTTTAATTTCCTAGATGTATATGACAAAATTTTAAATGACTAGAACAATTACCCAGTTTCTTACTCATTCATGCATGTAGAAGTCAGGGGAAATTGGATCTTGAGCTCCTCTGGGCTAATCTCTCAATTTTTTTCAATTATTTCTTTTCTTTCTCATTCAATAAAACCTTGTTGACCCAGACACATATACATTTGCTGCATGCAATCATGCATACATAGCTAAAACATTCTCTTTTTCTTTGTTTCAATTTTTATACTTAGAGTGAAACCTGTGAATACTGAACACTGATAAAACCAAAAACCTGTCTAAACTGAACCAATATTTGTTTAAGGCTTTGCATGTTGAAAAAAAACAACCCATAGTAAAAAGGCCCCGATTTTATTATTATTTAAATTTTTCATAACTTAAACTGGCAAATTTGAAATCTGATATGTTTGTTTGTCAAATTCAGTTGTCATTTCGAAGATCATACTAAACTCATTACATCTTTATTTCAATTTTGTTGAAATAACATTGATAAAGAGCAACTGGGATAACATTTGTTTGACCTTTAAAAGCAGGCCCTTAAATTGATGCCACCCAAGGGAAAAGTAAAAGTGGCCTTTACAGACAGGTGGCCCCTATGTACAGGTTCAAATAACATGAATAAAGAGCAACTTGGATAAAATTTGACTAACCTTTGAAAGCAGGGGTCCTTATAAAGAGGCCACCAAAGGGAAAAGTAAAAGTGGCCTTTATTGACAGGTGATCATTATGTACAGGTTCAAATAATATGAATAAAGAGCAACTGGGACAAAATTTTAACTGGATTTTAAAAGCATGTGGTCCTAATATACAGGTGGCCTTTAAAGCAGGTGCAGCTGTACATGCATATTATATAAATTTTTCATTTGGCATAATTCATACAATAATCTGGAATATCTAAACACATGTACATGCACAGAAATTATTTTTATAATATTACCTAAAGTTTATTACTAAGTCTGCAGAAGGGATATAAAGAGGTTAAATTAATTACAGTGTAATGTGCATAAACCATACTTTTCAACATCATAGAGACATTGCTCCACGCGCTGACGTCAGATGTCAAATGCTCTCTTTGACTGACAGGAGACGACCCATTTTTATGAGAAGGTGTACACCAACAGTACATTTCAAAATGTTTTCAAATTAACATGAAAAATGTGAGACAGAAATAAAATTAATTTTTATAAATAATGTAAATATAAGAAATAAGGTAAATGTCCAATGTGTTTATGAACTTGCATAGTATTATACATAGCCAGCGTGCTAATTACTAAATATGAAAGCTTGTCTATTTCTATAACGCTGTGATAGAACAAAGCTACATCGTAGATAATGGAAGACATGTTAGAATGCAATATTGTCAGAATTTTTTTCTTGTTTTTAAAAATAGGGTGTCATTAACAATGAGCAATTTTAAATTTAAGGGGTCATAAAATGTTGTAAAGGGAGAAATTTTTATTTATTTCGCCTTAAAAAATTACCACGGAAATTATACCATACAGGTTAATATATAATAAAATGTAGAATATATGCCTACTTATTTTTGGTTACGTGAAAACAACACCCACATGAAATGCCAGATTTTAGAAATCAATAAATTTTCAGCTGCAGAAATAATCCCCTTCACAGTAAATTCTCGATTTTTTTAAATTTTGACAATAAAGATAACAGTGTACAACAAGAAAAACATAAATGTTTGTTAAGCAGATTTTCATTGAATTATCATGTAACAATGACTTTTGATTTAATTTCAAGTAACAAAAAGGAATAAATGTTGAGTAACAAACAGAAATAGATTTGAGTAACAAAGAGGAATAATTTCAAGCAATAAAGAGAAATAATTTCAAGTAAAAAAGGAGAAGAATTTGGAGTAAAAAAGAAGAATAATCTTAAATAATTTTGAACGATAAAGGGAAACAATTTCAAGTAACACATCTGAATAATTTGGAGTAACAAATAGGAATAATTTCGAGTAAAAATGGAGATTAATTTAAAGTAACAAAGGGGAGTACAAGTTATAAATAATTGTCTAGCAACAAAGGAGAATTGTTTCAAGTAACAAAGGGAGATAACTCTGTGTTACAATATTTACTTACTGCAGAATACATGTACATGAGGTATCCTGCTGTAATATTTTGTGTTTTTGTCTGCATCTGATTTATAAATGTTTTCAGCATGGCTCCTGTAAATATACAGAACAAACATACATTGAAGCTTGATTGAGTCAAATATCGTTTTCTCCATCTTTCTGATTTGGTAAACATGCAAAAGTACTTAAGCATATTGTCATAAAAGTTCTTATATGTTGCCATTAAATCATAATTTGAAAAATAAATAATTAAAATCTCTTCAGTAAAAGTGTTTGCTTATCTAAATATACAGCCTTGGTGGTTCAGTGGTCAGTATGTCCACTCTTGACTAGAATAGATGAAAAATAGCTGATGCAGGGTTAAACAACATTACAACCAAAAAATGAAGCTTAGCATAAACCTCCCTCACAGTAATGACCTCAATATAAATTATGTAAAAAACACCAAAATTTAAATATAAATATATATATATATATATATATATATATATATATATATATATATATATATAATACAAAAGCACATAATATGGACAAAAAACACTTGTTGGTTTACTGGAACTGTGACACTCTGCTAGTACACAGTTTGTAAGTGTGCAGTTTGATATAAAAAGTAAAATGAACTTTTATACCTCCTTTGAGTCTTTTTGACCAGTATGTTGTCATAGATATACTTGCAGCAAAATCTCTGTACTGAACTATATTATGGAGGAATGTTGAGTTCTTTATACAATTAGGTATACTTTTTCCATTCCTGCTCTAAATATAAACATCAAGTATAAACTATAAAAAAAACTAGAACTGTCTCTTAAAAGCCAAATACTCTCCGCGCCCCGCCCACCAACATTGACCTCCTGGCCTTGACCTTTGACCTATGCACATGAATTTAGTATGTGACACATTGTCTCATGTTGGTTAACATTTGTGCCAAGTATGATCAAAATCCATCCACAGACATGGAAGATATGGAGCGGGTACGATATTAGGATGGACAACCAGACAGAAAAACAGACATGGTGATTCTTATATCCCCCTATAAACCTCGTTTGTGGAGGTATAAAAACATTTGACATCAGCATCCAACAGAACTAGGGTAAAGGGTGTACCATGTAGACTCCAGACAAACAAGTCTGATTCCATATTAGAAATTTCTGGTCACTTCATTCGCCACTGTTACTGACTTACATAATCAAGACTTTTCATATCTACTATTTACTGTTGTAATTCTGAAGCATTTCACATGTTCCAAATTAAAAAAGTAACATTATCTCCATCTTTCTTAAATCCAAAACTACATATTTACAATATCACTGTATCTTTCTCTCTGATGAAACATGTAGAAGCAATTTTATTGCAATCCCTGTTGAAAGACAATTGGGGTCATGACCCTTGATACGTATGGATACAAAACTTTTTTATCATTGTAAGATTATTTATTACTACTCAATCCCTTACCCATCAGCAACTTGATTTCTCATTATCGTCTAATACAACTTGGATGTTAACAAATTCAACTTTTGATAATAGAAAACAAAGTTGGATATTCTAAAATCCTAGAATTAAAATTTGAAACGCATTGAAAATTTCTGAATGACATGCCTTAACATGTTAAGACCATTAAGATTATTCATGTGAAGTTTTATGACAATCGTCCAAGGCAATTATGACATATGGCTCGAACAGGATTTTACATGGACAGACAGACAGACATGGTCATTCCTTTATATCCCACTCAAACTAGTTTGCAAGGGCTATAAAAGAGACAATGATTCCATTTTCAACCAATAGCATCATAATCTGAACTGCTGACATGACAAAGTGATATTTATTGTGTATATAACTGGTCTCTACCATACACGGGTAAATCACACAAGTTTATTTTGTTCGATACCATATAACAAGAAATATTTGTGTACAAAAACTTTTGTGGTTTAACATTCAGAAATGTGTTCCATTGTACTTTCACAGTTGACCATCTGGTAGGTAAGCCCATTTGTATTTTTAAACATGTAGAAAACTCAGTGGTGTACTTATTTTAGCAGTTGAGACTTAACCATGAAAATCTTGAAAATTAATACATCTTGAGTATTCCTAGTTATACATTGGAGAAAAAAAAATGTCAGTATGATTAGGAGAAATCAAACTGTATTTAGCCTTGTGGTAGAATGCTCGCTTTTCATCTGGGATGGCCATTTTCAATCCTCTGCCGGGGCACTCAGTGAGGAAGTGGATTTTTCAGGTGTTTCCTCCCTCCTGTTAAATGTTTATATACATGTAATTAAATTAATAAGTTTTACAAACCTCACAAAATATAGGATCCAGAGTGCTAAGAAATCCATCTAAATCATTATTTACTCCTGTACACCTATGCACAAAGTCTATAACATCCTGAAAAATAAAATTAAACATGAGGTACATGGGCCTTATTGCTCACCTGAAGATATGTCACATATCCCCTGCAGTTGTTCAATAATTGATAGCATTAATTGAAGGGACCAGCAAAAATTTCCAAGTGTAAGCAACAATGCCAAGATATTTCCATACCACAACTACTTTCATTTCAGTACCTTGACCTTTGAACCCTTAACCTTCATCTATATACAACATGAGCATTATACATCCATATCTACAATATTCTAATATACATGCTTTTACACAAAGTTTAGTTTTACAGATAATAATTCATGTGTCTTATGCATCTGTATTTGAACCTTAAACCCATAACCTTGTATTTGAACTTTGAATCCCTAACCTTGTACTTGAACTTTGAACCCCTGACCTTTATCTCTATATCAAATTGACTTTCAATGTCTATACAAAATGTGTATATTTTTTCTGATAATTAACCATTTCAATTAACGTACACATGATACAATGTTCTAATAAATCCTACCATTCATTACTTTCTGTGAATTTCATTTGACAACATGTTTGCCAAGTGGTGACCTAATATAATCCATACTTGGCCAGATTCTTTTCATATCTAGTCAGCTAAGAGTTATCCCCCTTGATCAGCATCAATGGTGGCAACTTTGTAGAAAAATGATATATACATGTATCATGTGAATTTAACCATGTTACAGATTTCATCCAAAGTAATAAAGGAAAACAAAAGTGTCCGACATACTGTATAGTTGCTTTTATTCACTGGGGATTTAATTTCGCCGTTTGACTAGATAGCGTGAAATTAAATTCAAAGTGCACTACAGGCCTGTCCAAAGTTTAACATTGAGCTTTTGTCAAAAAGAGACGGTGCTCAATTGCCAAATGCCTGATATATAGATAGCTAGAGGCAGAAAAAGCTGCCGAGAGATAGATAGCAGCTGGCTCGATATAGCTACAGAGGAAATTAGGTGATCTGCCGAATCAGCACTAATTTGTTAGCTTTGTGTTAAACTTTCTACAGGCCTGTACTGTAGCATTCATTAAATGTAGACTGAGATAATTCATACAGAAAATTGTTAACACTGGCCACTGCACCACAAAATTTTATACCCATGAATAAGCTCCAGTGTCTGAATGGCAAATTTTTTTCCCTGCAGAATTAAACAACTATACAGTACCAAGCCATTTTTCCCTTTAATATGATTATGATACACTAAAGTTCTATTGTATATATATATATATATATTGTACCTGATATCTGTGATTAAACTTCAACTTTTTCTCTGCAAAATCTTCATTTTCTCCTTTTATAGATTTTTGTATATTTGGACAATGATCAGGAACAACTCGCAAAAACTGATGGAATAAAAAAATAATTTAAGAAAACAATATGAACTTGACCTACCTGATGTTTCTGATAAAATACTCTCTTTTGGGTCTCAATAAACTCATTTTCCCCTTTCTCCTTTTTTCCAAAATTTGGACAATTTTCAAGGAGCAATAACTAAGAAAAATAAAATAAAATTAAATTAAATAAAATAAAATTAAATAAAATTAAATAAAATTAAAATAAAATTAAATAAAATTAAATAAAATTAAAAAAAAATAAAATAAAACTAGAGGTTCCCAGGAGCCTGTATAGCTCACCTAGGTAGAGTTGTTGCAGAATGAAAATCAACAGATTGTCTAATGTTTAAATAAATGCTTGAAATTTATTACACAATATTTATTTCTATCACAAAATTTCAATATTATTTCCTTTCAAAACTAAACCATATTTCAAAATTTTGAGACAATACATACCAAGTATCATCGACTTTTTATGTATAATACCTGAGAAATTTTCTTTATCCAAAAACTGGTCAATGGACGATGAAATTAAGGTCAAGGACAAAAGCCATAAGGCAGTCTGACTGATGTACTATGGTGGCCACCTTGGATTACGTGCGAACATGTCGGACACAATATTTCAGGTAGACCATACAAGGACTATTGTCACAAAGTTTGGTTGCAATTGGCCAAGTGGTTTCAAAGGAGTTGATTTTTAAATGCAGATGTTATTTTAAAATACCAAATGTAAAGACCCAATGACTATTGTGGCCAAGTTTGGTTCCAACTGACTCAGTAGTTTCAGAGAAAAATATGTTTGAAGGTATTTTCCCATAGGGTCCAATGTTAAAATATGTTCTCCATTGACGGCCATCTTGGATTTTGTGTGGCCCTCAGAAACACCAATGTTGTAGGGGGCCACCCAAAGACTATTGTGGCCAAGTTTGGTTCCAATTGGCTTCAGGGTTTTAGAGAAAAAGATCTTTAAAATTGTTCCCATAGGGTCCAATGTTAACCTATGTTTCCTGTTGTCAGCTATCTTAGATTAGGTGCAGACTTAAAAAAAAAAAACACCACCCAAAGACTATTGTGGCCAAGTTTGGTTCCAATTGGCTTAGGGTTTTAGAGAAAAAGATCTCTGAAATTGTTCTCATAGGGTCCAATGTTAACCCATGTTCCCCGTTGGCAACCATCTTGGATCAGGTGCAGACTTAAAAAAAAAACGGTTTCAGAAGGTACCATCTAAGGACTACTATGACCAAGTTTGGTTCCACTTGGCTCAGTAGTTTCAGAGAAAAATATCTTTGAACGTATTTTTCCATAAGGTCCAATGTTAAAATATGTTTTCCGCTGGCGGCCATCTTGGATTTGATGCGGTCCTCAAAAACCCCAATGTTGAAGGGGGCCATTTAAAGACTATTGTGGCCAAGTTTGGTTTCCATTGGCTAAAGGGTTTTAGAAAAAAAGATCTTTGATATTGTTCCCATAGGGTCCAATGTTAACCTATGTTCCCCGCTGGCCGCCATCTTGGATTAGGTGCAGACTTAAAAAAACACCGGTTTCAGAAGGTACCATCTAAGGACTACTGTGACCAAGTTTGGTTCCAATTGGCTCAGTAGTTTCAGAGAAAAATATCTTTGAACGTATTTTCCCATTAGGTCCAATGTTAAAATATGTTCTCCACTGGCGGCCATCTTGGATTTGGTGTGGCCCTCAAAAACCACAATGTTGTAGGGAGCCATCCAAAAACTATTGTGGCCAAGTTTGGTTCCCATTGGCTAAAGGGTTTTAGAGAAAAAGATCTTTGAAATTGTTCCCATAGGGTCCAATGTTAACCTATGTTCCCCGCTGGCCGCCATCTTGGATTAGTGGAGACTTAAAAAAACACCGGTTTCAGAAGGTACCATCTAAGGACTACTGTTACCAAGTTTGGTTCCAATTGGCTCAGTAGTTTCAGAGAAAAATATCTTTGAACATATTTTCCCATAGGGTCCAATGTTAATCTATGGTCCCCGCTGGCGGCCATCTTGGATTAGGTGCGGACATGTCGGACACAATCTTTAAAGTAACCACCTAAGGACTAATGTGACAAAGTTTGGTTGCAAATGGCCAAGCGGTTTCTGAGGAGTTGATCTTTAACGACGGATGGACGACTGACGATGACGACGGACGCCAAGTGATGGCAAAAGCTCACATGGCCTTGTAGGCCAGGTGAGCTAATAAAATAAAAACTTAACCTTCCTATAAAAATCATAAGTGAGCATGGAGTTAAAAGGCATGTTTTTAGTTTTATAATAAAAAAAACATTTTCTTGTAGTTAGGAAAACACTTTTTGAACTTGTGTTTTGTGAAAAATTATCTTATTAATATACACATGATAGAGTCCTTGGTAGACAAAATTTTTTGTTGAACGCCGACAAACATTGGTGACTTTACATTATTACTATAATATGATTCAATTATCTTTCACCCAATTTTAATTACACAAGTGGCGAATGTAGCTAGCTTAACAGGAGGTGCTTATCCTTCCGGAGCACCCGACGTCACTTCCCTGGTGGAAGTCTGCCTGTTTAACCTAACTTGTCAGTTTCAAAGTTTTTACTTTGCTTCTGGATTCAGTGATTTTGTTTGCCTAAATTTACTACTGAATAAAGGTAGTTTTCTCTGGGGAAAATTTCCAAATTTGACCACTAAAATTCCTCCCAAAAAAATGATATACATGTACTAGCGAATTGAATTTAGTTGTCCTTACCCTCAACATGTTAGATATTGTGACAATATAACATATCTGCAATGAATACCTGAAGCAATTGCAAGCATGTCATAATGCAGTTTGCTGTATTTCAGACCTTCAAATTTTTCCCAGTTTAAAAGACAGAAGGTAGTTTCTAAAAACTGTAACAAAATCACTGGGATTGTGATTCGGACATGGATTAGTATGTTTGATTTTGATTATCTATTTGACTTACATAATCGTCACTATTAGGTACTGTGTGTACTGGTATAGGCTGCCAGGTGATATTACCATTCCACAACTGTGTGTTGTTAGGGGGATATAGGCCACTTAATACACAGTAGGCACTCATCAATGCTCTGTCTATATTTGTACTTCTCACATAAATCTGAAAATAACAGAAATACATGTAGTTCAAACAAAACTGAACTCATTCTCACATAAATCTTAAATTGACAGAAATACATGTAGTTCAAATAGCTCATTCTCACATAAATCTGAAAATGAAAGAATTACATGTAGTTCAAATAGCTCATTCTCACATAAATCTGAAATTGACCGAAATACATGTAGTTCAAACAAAACTGAACTCATTCTCACATAAATCTGCAAATAACAGAAATACATGTAGTTCAAACAAAACTGAACTCATTTTCACATAAATCTGCAAATAACAGAAATACATGTAGTTCAAACAAAACTGAACTCATTTTCACATAAATCTGCAAATAACAGAAATACATGTAGTTCAAACAAAACTGAACTCATTCTCACATAAATCTTAAATTGACAGAAATACATGTAGTTCAAATAGCTCATTCTCACATAAATCTGAAAATGAAAGAATTACATGTAGTTCAAATAGCTCATTCTCACATAAATCTGAAATTGACCGAAATACATGTAGTTCAAACAAAACTGAACTCATTCTCACATAAATCTGCAAATAACAGAAATACATGTAGTTCAAACAAAACTGAACTCATTTTCACATAAATCTGCAAATAACAGAAATACATGTAGTTCAAACAAAACTGAACTCATTTTCACATAAATCTGCAAATAACAGAAATACATGTAGTTCAAACAAAACTGAACTCATTCTCACATAAAATACAACATTTATATATAACTTTAAGAGAATCATTCTCTGTTAGAAAAACATTACTCTATATGTACCAAATGTACACACAGGGAGGGCGGATGCAAACAGATAGGATTTGTGTTAAGTACAATAACAAGTCAATTTGATATAGTTGTTTGTAAACATTTAATCTGTATGCATGAAATGGAGATACAGGATGGACTCATACATTGGGTGGGACCAGACAGGATGGGTAGGGGCAGACAGGATTTGTGTTAGTTACAATAACAAGTCAATTTGATATAGTTGTTTGTAAACATGGATGAAATGGAGATACAGGATATGGCCACAGGATGGGTTGAACCAGACAGGATGGGTGGGACCATACAAGATGGGTAGGGGCAGACAGGATTTGTGCTAGTTACAATAATAAGTCAATTTAACAAATTAGTTCTTAGGAATACTTTAAGGTTAGACTGTATAGACGTACAGAACTGACCAACAGGATTGGCTGGACAAAAATGGAGTCAAGCATGATAAGCTGGTTGTAATTCCAGTCTGATTTAAACTAGAACTGTCTCATAGGAGCCAAATACCCCCGCCCCCAAGATTTAATGTTTTCTGTGACCTTGATCTTTTCGATCTGACCTTGGTTCAAGGTCATAACACACCTTTGTACCATGAAGATTTTCATGTCGAGTTTTATGACAGTCAACCAAAGCAATTAAGAGATATGGCATAGACAGGATTTTACATGGACAGATGGACAGACAGACAGACAGACATGGTGATTATATTTACCCCCTAGAACTAGTTTGCAAGGAGTATAAATAATTCATTAAGATTGTGACCATTAAGACGTTGGACAGACTTTCTCAACATACCTGAGATCTTTCATACTTTTTATCCATAAATCCAGAATTAATATATCTCCTCCTTAAAAACTGTCCTAATTCATACTCCTGCTCCATACCTGTCTGTAAAAACACAAAAATTGTAAAAAAAAATTAAATCATAAACACATAATAAACATTGACTTATTTTTGTGTGACATCAATGACATACAATCATCTGTTGCCAAGTTACTGTAAACGTATCTAATTTTGTGCGTATTTATTTTCGCTGTATAGGAAATTTAGACATATCTGCATAGTTAAATTTTTCGTGTTTTTGAAATATGCACTATAACACAATAAACATAATAATTATCACTCTGTATTAATTTTCGCTCAATACAAACAACCGCAAATTAAGCGGAAATTAGTACACCGAAAATAAATACCTTTACAGTATTATATAAATAAACACTGTATTTAAAATCACAGGTTTTTTTTTCTTACATAAACTTATTTTGAAGAAAACTATGTTAACATTTCAGTAACATAGCATGACCTGTCAACCTCTCATCAAGTTTGATTTTGTTTTGGTTTGTTTATTGTGACAACATTTTGATGCTTTGCACCAAATTTCATGACTTTATTGTAAGTATCTGGACCACATGTGAATATTTTGTCATTTGATTTTCAAGTTTTGGTGTCAAAGTCAAAGATCATGTTTATGACCTAATTTTTGCCATTTGGACTTTTCCTGTAATCATGGTAATTGTACAGGTCTATTTCTGTAAATGCAGATAGAGTTCAACCTGCCTTAA
Source organism: Anadara kagoshimensis (assembly GCA_021292105.1). Lineage (NCBI taxonomy): Eukaryota > Metazoa > Mollusca > Bivalvia > Arcoida > Arcidae > Anadara > Anadara kagoshimensis. The sequence goes on along the minus strand of CM037872.1, from coordinate 20,082,216 downwards.
AGGCCACCTGCTTATAAAGGCAAGTAGAATTGTATCCTGATTGTTCTTTATTCATATTATTTAAATCTGTATATCAAAGCCACCTGCCCATAAAGACCACTTTTACCAGTTTCCTTGGGTGGCCTTTATAGACAGGTTTGACTTGAGGTTCTGAAGCATTGTATTCCTACATGATCAAAGGTTAAATTCATGACATTTTTAATGATGAAATCTGAAAATTTCTATATTTTACATGGAGGTTTAAGTCATAATGTCTTCTAAAAGCAAACTAAAACCCTGTAGTCAGATTTTTTCTTACCCAACCTGAATCAACTGACTAAAACCCTGTGGTCAATTAGATTCTTTGTTGTAAACCTACTTGTCTCAATTATCTAAACCATGTGACCAATTAGATTCTTTCTTAACCTACCTGTGTCAGGTGACCGAAATCTTGTGGCCAATTAGATTCTTTGTTTTAAACCTACATGTATTATGACAACTATCCAAATCATGTGACCAATCAGATTATTTCTAAATCTACCTGTGTCAGCTGCTCAAAACCTTGTGGCCAATTAGATTCTTTGTTGTAAACCTACTTGTATCAACTATCTAAATCATGTAACCAATCAGATTCTTTCTAAACCTACCTGTGTCAGCTGACCAAAACCTTGTGGCCAATCAGATTCCTTGACAGGATCACCTTTATATGGTGTAATTGTACTTCTATCTCCATGTCTGTATAACTGAAAATAAAAAAGATTTAAGTTTGAATTGCATAACAAACATAATCTTTGTAGAGACTGTTGTCTCATGGTGGCTAAGGTTACAGGATTGTGGCATGTGTGTAAATGTCAGTGTTTTGATTACACTTAACGATTGTATTGAAGTTTGTCAGTTCCTTCAGTACTTTGATTTTTTATTACATTTTTGTTATCACTCAAATAGAGTGCTCTCCCTTTGTGTGCGCATGATCTTTAATAGCATTTCCGCCCAGCCAAAACGGCATGGTTTAACGATACAGGAACGATTTTAACGAATGCAAACTCTAAATAGCAACTTGGTCAGGAGAATAAGGTACTAAACGATTCTAAAACACTATTATTAACTCTTTATTCCCTGTCATTTTGTACAATTGCCATTTGATGCAAGTTTACTAGGATATTCAGAATCGCACTAACGATCCATGTGCTCAGGGCCCCTCCTTTTGTTTATCTTGTTTAAATATTTGTAATATTCACTTTGTGTTAGTTATACACGTAAAATAAACGTGTTTAGTGTTTATTCTGTGTTTTACACTTAGCATAACCAGTTGTTATTAGTATTTTACTTGCACCTTACTTGCTATACATATAACTGATGGGTAATTTTACGATATGGTACGTCCATTTTGGTCGGCACTGTTACATTATGGTACGTTAATTCAACTATAAGAGTTACCTCTCTTTTATGGTAAATATTGAAATGTCGTCTAAATCGTACAACGTTTGTTTAGATATAGGTGTATTTTTTATGTTTTGAGAATACACCACTTATGATGTTTATTATTTGTATTTTTCAGTTCTTACGTTGATGTTGAGGTTGATGTATGACACTAAACGAATTAATGCTATATACTGTCAAAAATAAACTACCAAGAACATCATCAGTTTTTTTTATTGAACCTTTCATTGACCAAGCCTGCTACAGTAAGAACTTACTTCACATGTCAGTATGCATGAAGGTAATAATGCAAGTGATTTAACGAAAACTGATAACCCTGAAAAGGGAAAACTTAGTGCTAAAAGTGATACTGAGGATCATGATCAGAAACCAAACAGTGAACAACTGCATGATTCAACTGTAACACAGAGAAGATCACAACGTGAAAGATTCCCAACTGAGAAAATGTCAGATTATATGAAAGAAGAGACAGTGAAACGTGAAAGGAAACTTCAATTGATTTATGAAGATTGGAAAGTAGAAATTCGTAAATGTAAAACAAACCTTAAGGAAATGTGTGATATTTCCGAAATGGGAAATATGAAAGACATGATAATTAAACTTGAAAAGGGTATATTAAGCTCATTTGAACATTTACGTTATGTTTGCACTCCATGTTCAGATATAGTGCGTAAAGTTGATGCTTGCGTATCAATTACTGGTGATATTGTAAAAATCATTGAGGAACAGATAGCTGGAATTGAAGACTTTGATATTCAACAAATCAATGTTTTAAGAAAATATGATTACACCTTTTCTATCTTTGGTGATTCTGTAAGGGGGATAGATAAAGAAAAAAATACCGGTAATCAAATTCAAGATAATGAATCAGTTAAAAGCTATTCCGACAATTCCTTGAGGTCATGTTCTTCAGCAAACTCTAAGGTTGCGGAAAATTTTGCAAGTGCTGCAGCGGCGCCTGCTCACCCAGAGACCACTACTGACAATAATTCGCTTGCGAAAGCTCTTGCTGAATCGGTTAACTTGAACAGACTGCCAATTCCAGAACCTAGTGTATTTACTGGCGATCCACTCCAGTATATGGAGTGGAAAACTTCTTTTGAAATGTTAATAGAACGGAAAGGGATACCGTCCAATGAGAAAATATTCTACTTAAAAAGGTATGTTGGCAATCCAGCTCGCAAGGCTCTTGAAGGTTATTTCTACAGCGGTAGTATTTCAGCTTACGACAATGCTAAGAGGATACTGGATGAGAGATATGGACATCCTTTTATTTTGCAAAGGGCCTTTAGAAACAAAATCGAGAATTGGCCGAAAATTGCTCCTAAAGATCCATTAGCTCTTTAGAGACTTTGCTGATTTCCTCCAAGGTTGTCGAGATGCCATACCACATGTACCTAGTCTCAACATACTTGATGACTGCAGTGAGAATCAAAAGCTCCTCAGTAAACTTCCTGATTGGGTGTCAGTTCGTTGGAATCGTGAAGTGACACAGAGTCTTGATGATAGTGGTACATACCCATCCTTTAAGAAATTTGTGGACTTTGTTACCAGAGAAGCAAGGATAGCTTGTAACCCTGTCTCGTCACTATATGCACTTACTGATCAGAAGACAACAAAGGAGTTCAGGGGCAAAGGCAACAAAGTCAATGTTTTAGCAACAAATTTAAATGATGACAGTCACAACAGAGCCTTTGCGAAGGATAAGTCTAATGTCTGTAGCTATTGTAACAAGGAAGGCCATTTCATATTTAAATGTAATGAATTTATTAAACTAACTATTGACCGCAAGCGAGCTGTAATACGGGAAAAGAATTTGTGTTTTGGTTGCTTGCGCAAGGGCCATCATAACAACGAATGCAAAAGGAAACACACCTGCGGCACTTGTAAAGGCAAACATCCAACTTGTTTACATGAACAGCGCTCTCCTACTACTTCCGATAATCAATCTGAAACAAAACCAGCAAATTCTCTCCGTGTAAGTCAAAATAGCGGTCAACACACTTCCATGATCGTGCCAGTATGGGTTTCAACTCAGAGTAACCCATCACGTGAGGTATTAACATACGCTCTTCTAGATACCCAAAGTGACACCACCTTCATTTTGGATGAAACTGCTAAAGCACTTCAAGTTCCTGGGGAAGCAACTCGTTTAAGCTTGTCAACAATGACTTCTCAAAATACAGTTATTGATAGTATGAGGATATGTGACCTCAGAGTAAGAGGATTTAAATCGCCTGATACAGTGACTATCAATTGTGCCTACACAAGGAATTTTATTCCTGCAGATCGCTCACATATACCTGTGAACGAAACAGTTAAAAACATTGCTCATCTGCAGTCGCTTAGCGACGAATTGCCTCCTCTACAATCATGTGAAGTTGGTCTGTTGATAGGATTTAACTCTCCTCAAGCACTTGCTCCAAGACGAATACTTACAGGAAAGGATAATGAGCCATATGCTGTACAGACTATTCTTGGATGGAGTGTTGTGGGATATTCTGAAACTAATAACTATAGTACAACAAGTGTGAGTCATCGTATTTCTGTGAAGGAACTACCTCATTGTTTGCCCAAAGATGTCATTAAAGTTTTGGAATCGGATTTTGCTCATGATAAGGTTGATGATAAAAGAGTTTCACAAGAAGATATTCACTTCCTTAATTTTCTTGACAAGAATATTTCTCAACGATCTGATAAACACCTAGAGATGCCACTGCCATTCAAAGAACGACCTGTGCTTCCAAACAACAAACCTCTTGCACTGATACGGTTAGATCATTTAAAACGTAAATTCAAGAGGGACTCCAGATATCATGAACACTACAAACAATTCATGAAAGAAATTTTAGATCGTGGTAATGCGGAAAAGGTAACATCAAATGGTGAAAATGGAGAAGAATGGTACATACCTCATCATGGAGTTTATCAACCACGAAAGCCCGACAGGCTTCGCGTCGTATTTGATTGTTCAGCTAAGTACAAGGACTCTTTCTTAAACCAACATTTACTGAATGGTCCTGATTTGACTAATAAGCTTACTGGCATTCTTATGAGATTTAGACGGTATCCTATAGCTATCATGTGTGACATTGAAAAAATGTTTCATCAGTTTTACGTTCAGGAGGCAGATCGGGATTATCTACGGTTCCTATGGTGGGAGAATGGTGATATCAATAGTAAACCCATAGAGTACCGCATGTGCGTTCATTTATTCGGGGCAACATCCTCCCCTGGGTGCGCAAATTACGGTCTGAAGTATTTAGCCAGGATGCAAGAAAAGTCACTCCCTCGTGCATCTGCTTTCGTACAAAATGACTTTTATGTTGATGATGGCATAACAAGCGTAGAGACTGAAGGAGAGGCTATTCAATTGATTCATGATTCGCGAGAACTGTGTTCAAATGGTGGATTACGTTTACACAAATTTATCTCCAACAATAAAAACGTCATCGGTTCCATTCCTGTATCAGAAAGAGCAACAGATATTAAGGATTTGGATTTGACTCTCGAACAACTACCTGTTGAACAAGCACTTGGCATTCAGTGGAGTGTAGAAGATGATGTCTTTAACTTCAAAATTGCTATTCAAAACGCTTTACCTACTAGAAGGAATATGCTATCTATTGTAGCATCGATATTTGACCCTTTGGGACTACTTTCTCCTTTCACTTTGATAGGCAAGCGGATTTTGCAAGAAATGTGTCAGGCGGGTGTTGGATGGAATGACATGCTACCCGAGAGTAAGAAAGTTGATTGGGAAAGCTGGACAGATGATATCCATAAACTAAATGCTGTTAATATCCCAAGATGTCTTATACCCCGTACGCTTGGCGAACCATCATGCATAGAATTGCACCATTTCTCGGATGCAAGTTACAAAGGTTATGGTCAATGCTCATATCTACGGATAGTTAGTGTTACAGGTGTGCATTGTGCACTCTTAATGGGAAAATCTAGAGTTGCTCCTTTGAAGGTTGTCACCATACCCAGACTTGAATTGACTGCAGCTGTTTTATCAGTGAAAGTTAGCTTGTTTTTGAAAGCTGAATTAAATTTACCTGTGCAAAGAGAATTTTTCTGGACCGATTCCCGTGTTGTGTTAGGATACATCAATAATGAAGCCAGGCGATTTCATGTTTTTGTGGCGAACCGAGTTCAAATGATTAGAAATGTTACAGAACCAAGTCAGTGGTTTTACGTCGATTCTTGCAACAATCCAGCAGATCATGCTTCCCGTGGACTCTGTGCGTCTGAAATTGTTTCATCATCATGGTTGTCTGGTCCGCCATTTCTCTGGGAACATGATATTACAATGGAAACCACTAATTCTGAACTGCAACTGGGAGATCCTGAGGTCAAATCTGCGAGCTCACTTTGTACAGACACAAGCTCTTTTCCAAGTATTCTTGATCGACTTAAGAGGTTTTCATGTTGGACCAAAGCTGTTTCCGTGTTAGCTAGAATAATACGTTTATCAAATGGTGTAAAGGGAACGCACTCGCCGACAGTAGATGAAAGACAAAATGCAGAAAGAACAATAATAAAGCTTGTTCAACTTGATACATTTAAAGAATCTGTGAACACACTACTCAAATCAACAACACTTCCCAAGTCTGATACCCTCTATTCTCTAGATCCGATTCTGCAGGACGGTGTATTACGAGTTGGTGGCAGGTTAAGAAAGGCAGATTTTCCATCGCTGTACAAACATCCAATTATTTTACCAAAGGATGGTCATATCACTAAACTGATTATTTCTCATGCTCACATCCGTGTTCAGCATCAAGGCAGAGGAATAACACTGAACAATTTACGTTCACTTGGTTACTGGATTATTGGAGCCAGCAAAGTCATTGCAAAATTCATAAGAGGATGTATAATTTGCAGAAAGCTTAGACGGCCTACGGAATTACAAAAAATGGCAGACCTTCCATGTGATCGGGTAGAGCCTTCACCACCATTTATGTTTTGTGGCATGGACTGTTTTGGTCCGTTTCTTGTTAAGCAGGGTCGAAAGGAAGTAAAGCGCTATGGATTACTAATTACCTGTATGTGTTCACGTGCCATTCATATTGAGATGCTGGATGACATGTCAACTGATGCATTCATTAATGGGTTGCGATGTTTCATAGCTATTCGTGGTGCCGTAAAACAAATTCGATCTGATCAAGGATCAAACTTTATAGGTGCAAAAAATGAATTTGAAAGGACAGTGGATAAGGTCAAATTGAATTCATTTCTCACCGAAAGGCAATGCAATTTCATAATGAATGCTCCAGATTCAAGTCACACAGGTGGGGTGTGGGAAAGACAGATCAAGACTGTTAGAAGTATACTTGACTCCGTTCTTATGCTTTGTCCAGGAAGACTAGATGATTCATCTCTAAGGACTGTTTTTTATGAAGTGATGTCAATTGTAAATTGCCGTCCTCTCACTGTGAGTGAGATAAATGACCCCAATTCATTGGAACCGCTTACTCCAAATCATATTCTGACTGCAAAGTCTATCATTCCGGAACCACCCCCTGGTGGGTTTATTAAAGAAGATCTATATTTGCGAAAACGATGGAGACGGGTTCAATATTTGCTCGAACAGTTCTGGGCTCGATGGAAAAAGGAATATATTGCTCAGATTTCACTTAGACAAAAATGGCACAAAGTTCGTCGTAATATGCGTATAGGTGATCTAGTTCTTTTAAAGGATATCGACCTTCCACGAAACCAGTGGTCTCTTGCTAAGGTCGTTGAAGCTAATGCCGACGATGATGGTCTTGTCAGAAGAGTGAAGATTCAATTAAGTGCTAAAGGAGATCATCGCCCGTCCGTGTTAGAACGTAGTATTCACAAATTGGTACTTTTAATAGAAAGTGATGCTCAGTAGTTATTATATTGTTTAGTGAACATGTTAGTGACATTTTTGTGACTCTTTATTTTATTTTGTGTGGTTAAAATTGTTGAACACTGAATTTTTTGGGTAAAATCATTTTTTGTGATTTTGGTGGGAGTGTAAATGTCAGTGTTTTGATTACACTTAACGATTGTATTGAAGTTTGTCAGTTCCTTCAGTACTTTGATTTTTTATTACATTTTTGTTATCACTCAAATAGAGTGCTCTCCCTTTGTGTGCGCATGATCTTTAATAGCATTTCCGCCCAGCCAAAACGGCATGGTTTAACGATACAGGAACGATTTTAACGAATGCAAACTCTAAATAGCAACTTGGTCAGGAGAATAAGGTACTAAACGATTCTAAAACACTATTATTAACTCTTTATTCCCTGTCATTTTGTACAATTGCCATTTGATGCAAGTTTACTAGGATATTCAGAATCGCACTAACGATCCATGTGCTCAGGGCCCCTCCTTTTGTTTATCTTGTTTAAATATTTGTAATATTCACTTTGTGTTAGTTATACACGTAAAATAAACGTGTTTAGTGTTTATTCTGTGTTTTACACTTAGCATAACCAGTTGTTATTAGTATTTTACTTGCACCTTACTTGCTATACATATAACTGATGGGTAATTTTACGATATGGTACGTCCATTTTGGTCGGCACTGTTACATTATGGTACGTTAATTCAACTATAAGAGTTACCTCTCTTTTATGGTAAATATTGAAATGTCGTCTAAATCGTACAACGTTTGTTTAGATATCGGTGTATTTTTTATGTTTTGAGAATACGCCACTTATGATGTTTATTTTTTGTATTTTTCAGTTCTTACGTTGATGTTGAGGTTGATGTATGACACTAAACGAATTAATGCTATATACTGTCAAAATAAAACTACCAAGAACATCATCAGTTTTTTTATTGAACCTTTCATTGACCAAGCCTGCTACAGTCAGATTCCCAGTATGTGGTATATTCCTCTTAAAAGTTACTGTACATGTAACAGTAAAAACTCAATTTATTGTTCGTTAACATTTAGCATTACAAAATAATATCGGGGGTGATTTATCAAAAAACATACAGGAAGACGAAATTAGAGAACTTAAAATAAATGTTGCAATGGGAGCAAGGTGGCAAAATCATTGAGACATTAAAACAAGGTTTCTTGTATTTAGTCATTACCCAGTTTATAAATAAATGGGTAACAGCAGAAATACTAGTGACCAACAATGCAATGGATTGCGTTTCCATCTAACATGTGTCATGAACATGATGAAGGACACCTGCACCCCCAAGTCACTTCCATCTCAAAAAATGGGAATGCAAGGCACAGGCAAAATTTCTTCACAATCACCTATAGCTGGTGATGTCTCGATATAAATGAGTCATTCTTTACTGGGGTGTTACCATTACTCAACTTATAATGAACCACTGCGGTAGAGTGCTCACTCCGTAAGTGGGAGGTTGTGGGTTTGAACACCCGACCGGGTCTGTCCTGAGACTTTAATGTGGGTAGTGACTGTTCTTTCGCCAAGCACTCGGCATTAAGAAATGAAAGTCACGGTTCTTTCGGATGGGAACTTAAAATAAACAAGGTCCTGTGTCTTGATAGACTTAGCAGGATACAGAACCCTGCTGTATAATGCCATCATTGCAACGCACAGGCAAAATTTCTGCACCTTCGTCTGTAGCTGGCAACGTCTCGATATAAGTGAAATATTCTTGACTGGGACGTTAAACACCATTACTCAACTCAACTCAACTTATATAAATCGTAGTTACTCATACATGTATTACTGCATAATATTTACATTTATTATGTTTGATTGTATTAAACTCTGTATAGGACTATGATTACATTTGATAATGTGACATCACTCATTACATTTTCCAAAAATGATGTCACTCATCTCCTGCTTACGCCTATACTCGTGACATCATTGATTGGTTGTTCAAGCAATTGGAATTGCATGTCGTACATGACAGTGTTTAAAAATTATTTCAGGATTCAATACAAAAATAAGATTTTCAAAACATGTAAAATATAAATATAACCATTGAACTGTCGAGAAATGGCGTTTATAGTGCTATAACTTCCATTGCCGTACAAAGCAAACTAATCCTAACGTGCTAGCACAGGTTATTCAGTTTGCTTTGAACTGCAATGGAAGTTATACCACTTTAAATGCCATTTCTAGACTGTTCAATAGATACATGTAATTAACTCCTGCCCAAAATTTACAGGGTCGTCGCAAAATAATGAGCACAGAATTAGGATTCTCCGCCAGCAGGTTCTTTTTTGCGATTTGTATTTGTGTTAAAAGGGAAATAACTCTTAGGAAAAAGGGAAATAACTCTTAGAAAAATGAGCAAATCAACTCAGGTTAACAATATGCCTATTTCCTATCAATGTTGATGCTTTACATCAAGTTTAATGAAAGAGTGCATCATAGTTTTGGAGAGAATTTTCGACGGGCAGACTAAAGGACAGACTGAAACATTTTCTTTGAAAGGCGGGATTAAAAAAAACTATGAATCTATGAACATATCCTTCACATACCACATGTACTAAACGCAGTGTTGATATGTCGGCCACTTCCTCAGACAGAGATAAAGTTACTAGATTGATGATCACCAACAGTGTTGCATTAATATAAAATTTTACTATGATCAGTGGCTGTAGTCTTAATCCCATTTCCCCTGTCTTTATCTTAATCCTAACTCTACTGATAAATGTCCTCTGATACTATAAGTGACCTTTGACACTGCATGTGGGATCCATGTGACACCGAAGACTTACAAATCTGAAAGAAAAACAAAAACTTTATTCCCCATGACTGAGGAATTCGCAGTAAGCGCGAGTCATAAACTTGCGCTGATTACGTCCCTGCCCTTGGTTCATAACCAAATGGGGACTAAAGGTGTCCTCTCATTCCTTCTGTTCCTTTGTTACAGTCATTTCAGCCTTTCTGAGCCATACCACCCTTTCATTCTTAAGCTTCAATCAATCCATTAAGTCTTGTTTTCATATATCCCAATGAGTTATGATCTAAACCTCAAAGTTATGGAAAGTATTTAAAAACTTTAAATGTAAATATCACCAAAATCTGACCAAGAAAAAAATAAAAATGATGGAAATGAATTCAACATTGTTTTACTGTACAAAAGTTGACTGAACAAATGGTGGCAATGGATTGAGGTTTTACTGTACAAAATTTGAAGACAAACAAATGGTGGCAATAAAAAAGTGGCACTGGCAAAAAGCAAGGTATCACTGAACAAAATCTGACAACAAATGGTGGCACTGATCAAGGTTTTACTGTACAAAATTTCAAGACAAACAAATGATGGCAATTAAAAATATTTCATACTGAACAAATGGTGGCAATGAATCAAGGTTTTACACTGGAAAAATGGTGGCAATGAATAAAAATTTTACTGTATAAAACTTGAAGACAAACAAATGGTGGCAATAAAAAAAGATTTCATTCTGAACAAATGGTGGCTATAAAAGATGGTTTAACATTGAACAAATGGTGGCACTGAATAAAGGTTTTACACCAACCAAATGGTGGCAATGAATAAAGTTTTTACACCCAACAAACAGTGGCACTAAATCAAGGTTTTACACTAAACAGATAGTGGCACTGAATCAAGGTTTTACTCCAAACAGATAGTGGCAGTGAATCAAAGTTTTGCTCCAAACAAATGGTGGCAATGAATCAAAACTTTATTGTACAAAATTTAAAGACAAAAAATGTTGGCAATTAATAATGTTTCATACTAAACAAATGGTGGCAATGAATTAATAATTTACTGTACAAAAAATGGTGGCAACAAATCAACTTTTAAACCAAACAAATTGTGGCAAATTCAGGTTTTACTTACTATATATAGCCATACATGTCTGTAAAAAGTTTCAAATCTCTCATAGATATAGGTTTGTGTTATAACAATTTGTATACTACATTTAAAATTTCAAATTAAAATGATACAGACATATATATATATAATATGATAGTAACACATGTTTAGATTATTAACCATTTGTTACTATAGTTCACTGGAAATCAATAAGTTTCATGTACATTATCCTACGTGTATGTTAAATATAACTTAAAGCTATATATATATATATAATATATATATATATATATATATATATATATATACAGTCCAAACCTGTCTTAATGGCCACCTCTATATAAGGGCCACCTGCTTATAAAGGCCAGTATAATTGTATCCCAATTGTCCTTTATCCATATATTTGAACTTGTATATAAAGGCCACCTGCCCATTAAGGCCACTTTTACTGGCTCCCTTGGGTGGTCTTTATAGACAGGTTTGACTGTATATATATATATATGTATATATTTATATATATATATTATATATGGTTGTGTGTGTGTGTGTGTGTGTGTGTGTGTGTGTGTGTGTGGTGGTGTGTGGACAGAATTACAGAGAAAAGAGAGATAGGGGGTCTGACATGAGTTTTTGTTCTATTGAATTTATATAGTTGGATAAGTTTACGTGCTCATTGTATAAAACTATGGAAAAACTAGTTCAAAAATATCAGAAATTCAATATTTTCTAATTAATGATGAACAAATTAATTTCCATTGTACTTGTTACATGATCAATTATTTCTGATTATTAGTCAGGGCAGTGCATTAAGGTCTGTTGGCTTGTCTGGTACCAGTCAGTTTTGCAGATGGTAAATTTTAAACTTGATAATCGATCAATTTGTCCAGTAGGGAGTCATTGTCAAAGTAAAGAAGTTCCAGGATCTTCTTGTATTCTGCATATTTGATGCAATTTTAATCATCAAAAAATATATCGGAACTATGTGCAGTGCTTTACAATCATTGCAATGTTTGTAATAAATGAATTTTTAAGTTTATATTCAAAGCATTTGAAGGATATCATAGTTGATACATTGTAATGAATCTCGCAACATTTCTTAGAAATTAAAATCTGATTTTATAGTCACAGCATGTAGTCAATTTGTTTAAATTTATACACACATAAACAGCCAGTAATTTCAGTCACATAATTAAGATATATATATAACAAAATTTAAAATGAAAATTTAGTTGTACTGAAATATTGTACAAGTTGTACAAGTTACAGTCAAACCTGTCTATAAAAGCCAACCAAGGGAACCAGTAAAAGTGGGCTTTATGGGCAGGTGGCCTTTATATACAGGTTCAAATAATATGAATAAAGAACAATCGGGATACAATTCTACTGGCTTTTATAAGCGGGTGACCCTAATATAGATGTGACCTTTAAGGCAGGTTCAACTGTAATTTTTATGTTGAACCGGACAAGTTGGAAAAATGTTTCCTTGGGCAAAAGTAAAAGTTGCTTAAAGTTATTGTACTGTCATGTTAGTTACTTGAGCAATATTCCCATTATTACAAATAATAAAACAATCCAAACCAGAAAGACTAATTATAATACATTGAATAATCGCTGTGTTAATTGTTAACAAGAGCATCGTTAAGCAGAGCAAAATATCCCCGTCACTATATGAGCAGGGGAGGGAAAATATGTAAAGAGTATGATAAAATATTGATAATAGGAAGGATATACAAGTTATAAGTTGACTTTCTATCAGAGGAAATGTTAATTACTGCTACAACCCAGCCATGATTAGCGGACATTTTGAATTTTTCAATCTAGAAAAAATGTACACAGCATCCTCAAGTCAATAGTAACAGAACTGCAAAGTTTCAAAACATTTGCTTAAAAACTGTTAAAGGAGTTTGTTGTACAAGCAAAACAGTTAATAGACAGACAGACAGATGGACAGATGGACGGTATACCATAATACGTCCTGTCAATTGACAGGCATGTAAAAATTAAATATAGCTGACTTTTACAATACAGAGACAAAAAACAACAACAAATAAATCAATTTTATTTCATTAATATTTGTAAACATCTGCTGTACAAAACCATGTTGCATATGCTACACGTAAAACAATACAAGGCCAATACTAAAATATTCTTTGTTTGCTGTTGCCAATTTTGACTTCAAACAGATGGTTTAGAAGGTATGAGTAGAGTCAAGATCTTTTCATTTATATCGAGACAATTAGTCTAGGGATGGTGGAGGAAGCATTTATATCGAGACAATTAGTCTAGGGATGATGGAGGAAACCTGAGTGCCCAGAAAAACCCACCCACCTTTCTGCAAGCAAACTAACAATCTTTCTCACACGAGATTACTCACACTAGGAAGTAGGGCTGCCATTTATTAGATCGATATATCGATATATCATCGATAATAGTCATCAATATGATTTCTCGTACCTCAGATAGAAGAATCTCACGCGCACACCAGTGCTAGATTTTTCTGTCTTGTCCAGTTTGTCTGGTACTGCCTCACAGGACAATTGAACAATCAGGATGATGTATCTGATTGTTGTTCTTGACGTCATCAAAACAAAGCGTTTTTTATTCATTTTTCAAATATGTGTTTTATTTTACTTTTCTTTCAAAATATTTCATTGTCAGGGTTGTTTTGTATTTGCATTTAATACAAAATCGTTGATATTTTAAAATTACAAAGAGTTGTCAATGGGATTATTTTCAAAAGGGCAGATTTGCATGTAATGCAATTGGGGCGCAAAGGAATGCAAGAGGCCCCATGAGGGTATGTTTTATTTTGTATGTATCAGTTATAAACACTTTAATGGTTCGAGAAATAGAATCTGTCACCTGTTTGTGACCGATACTGGTTGATCTCAGTCTCGGATGATGTGATGTAACATATCCCAATCTCAGCATAGCCTCGATTGGGATATGATACATCACATCACCCTCGCCTGAGATCATACAAACAGGTGACAGATTCTATTAATATCGATACATTTTTTTGAGTATTGATATCAACAAAAATGGCTGTCAGGTCATGGCTGAGTTTGGAATAGTCAATGATTTATAGATAAAACTAGATGTAAATGCATAATAAGTATAACCCATCATTTTAATGCATCTTAAAATCAACTGACATACAAAAAAAGAGTTCATATTATATTGGAAACATTTAAGATTACAACTGACATGCCAAATATCTATAAAAGATTCATCAAAAAATACAAAAAAAAAAAAAAAAATATTTTAATCACTTTTCCAATAATTCAAAATATCAATTTATTATATATTTTTCAGTTGATATATAGATATTCAAATTCTCATCATTGACAGCTCTACTAGGAAAAAGAAGAGATTTAAAGCTAGGGGATGAGAAATGCTATGAACTGCAAGTGTGTGTTATAGATCACTCACCCACCAATACCCCTTAGAAGGTTGGAATTTATTTTTAACTTACATACATGTACATGAACATGTATATGGTGTATTATTTTGACACCATAAACTCTTATTTTTGTAATTAGACTGCTTACTATATAATAGATATTCCTCCGATAGTTGTAGTTTTGAATATTGTAGAAACAATATCAGGACTCTCTCTCTCACTCTTATGTGAATGGGGCCGGGGCCCTTGCATTTGTGAAAAAAAGCATCATAATGGCCAAAATTGTGAAAAAGAAAACTCCAAATATACTGGTTTTAAAACTGAAATTTCCAAAATTGTTAAAGTTAGCAAAATGATTGTGAAAAAAAAACCATAAGAGTTTGAATTGTGAATGGGGCAGAATATCGGTCCCAAATATGACCCAGTGAGAGCCCTGAATATGATATTTAAGTCTTGAGATAGTTTTGTAGAACGCTCACTTTTCAACCGTAAGGGCATGGTTAGATCCCCAGCTAGGGTACTCTGTGAGGAAGTGGATTTTTCAGGTTACTTATCCTCACAGAAAAAACCTCATCTTCATTTTTGCCACTAGTATTTAACAATGTTTACCATGACCTGTAACTCCTGAACTGATAAGCTAAACTAGGTTACACAATCCTTTATGATTAATTGATTAAATCATGGGTTTTATGCCCAGTCAAGAACATTTCAATTATATCGAAACGTCACCAGTTACGTGTGAAGTGGCAAAAAGGTTTATCTTTGCAGTGAGCACAGAGCAATAAAGGGGAGATTCTGTAACATGTCACACTTGCCATGACATGGGAAATCTGTTTTAATGTCTCTTCTAAAGGACACAGTGGCTTTCATTTTTAAATGCTGAGTATGCTGAGGTTCCATCCCAGCCTCCAATACACGAAACAAGCACTCTACCAACTGAGCTAGCCTAGTGGTCATTATCACTAGTGGATCTATTCCAAAGATCTATGCCGTTCCATCCAAAGAGAGGTGGAAACTATAGAACAGAAAAGATCCAGTCAGCTGACATGTGATCGGCAGGGAAGAGAAACAGGATATGATTTATGTAGATGCACTATGCATGTTTGATATATACATTATATAAACTTACAATACATGACACTCACAATAATGGAAAGAAATCAAAGAAATTATGTATTATCCATCACTAACAGTGTCCTGACAATAAAATAATAAAAAAAAAACTTAGGATCCTACGTTGTATCACTGTACGGGCTTGTCAACATAGAGAAAATGAAACCGGAACCCACTAGTAATATCTAAATTCTAAAACGGATATGAACCTTGATCCGTAATCCTGCTGACATCCGACTTCCAAACGGGCGAATTATTAACAACCTGTTTTTTATTATTATTTTTTTTTTAATTTATTTATTTATTTATTCACTAACACCTGAACTTATATTTTATCGTTAAAGTCCATTATCATGGTCACACTGTAGCTGTAAGTTCATATGCCTTGGTTGCAAAATTGCACGTGTAAATGTAAGTTTACGTTCTCGATTATAAGATGTCATGCATCATTAGGATGCAGCATCAATTGATCAAATATAAATTCAAAGAATTTCTATACTCGAATTCTATCAACCTGTGTATGTGTTCATTGACTTGTTGACTTGTATAATTATTTCAACTGTAGAAGTTTCTTTGTATAATATTTTCCAAGTTTAAAATCAGCCTACCCAGTTCCTTCTACAATTTGGGCTGTTCAGCTCAGTATATATGCATTAATAATCTATGAAATATATCAACTTTTCGCTGAATATTACTCCTAATTATAATGTGGTGGGAAGTTTGCTACTAAAAACTGAACGTGTCGACTTTTTAACAACAAATATCACAATACAAGTATTCAAAACAAGAAAATATAAGTTTAACACATATGCGGACATGCTCAAAGACATCTGTTACTCACCTTTTTATGCCTGTGGTACCAGGGAGGTACATAGGCCACTGACAGCACTCCTCCATCTAGTTCTATTCTGTGCTAGTCTAATCTTGCCATTTGTATCTCTCTCTGTCCATTTCTGTTTGAAAGTTTCTTCGCCAGATGTTTCTTGGCCTTCCGACTTTTCTTTTCCCTTCAGAGTTCCACTACAGCACCTGTCGTGCGATTGAATTTGTTGGCTTTCACAGTGTGTTTCCTATCCGTCGCCATTTCCTTTTTGATAGCTCCATCTCTATAGGTTGCTGTTTGGTCTTCTCCTATAGCTCAAAGTTGGTGATGTTCTCTGGCCATCGGATCTTTAGGATTTGTCTTAGGCAGTTGTTAATGAAGACTTGGAGCTTGTTAGGGAGACATTTTGTTGTTTTCCATGTCTCGCAGCCATATAGAAGTATAGTTTTAACATTTGAATTAAACTGTTTAAAAAGACACCTGTACATGCTATTAATATTAAATTTTAGGAGAAAAAAGTGTACAAGCTATATTACGTGATACAACGTGTATGGTATTTGACAAATTATACAGTCCAACATCCCACCTTTATATAAGGACCACCTGCTTATAAAGGCCAGTAGAATTGTATCCCAATGGTTCTTTATTCATATTATTTGAACCTGTATATAAAGGTCACCTGTGCATAAAGACCAATTTACTGCTTTCCATTTGGTGCTCTTTATAGACAGGTTTGACAGTATATTAACTTTTACAAAATCATAAAATGTACGCGACATACACTGATACATTCGTACAGATGTGTATTGAACATCGGTCTTATTGCCGGCTTATTTTGTCTCGTTGATTTTTTCAATTTTGCAATTGTATTGTGGTGTTTGAACCTTTCTTAGTTGGACGTTGCTTCAATAAAGACAACGTCGGACAAGGCTTATAATGATGTCAAAATTTTTAAATACATCTTTTGTTTGACCTGTTGAAATATTATGGATCAACAATTTATTTGTAAGCAGCTTGCTTTGTTGTATGACATTTCTGTAGTGGGAACAAGCTCGATCATTGCATATTTATAATGAAACAGATACACTATAAGCAGGAGAAGCAGGTCTATAGCCACATAGACTGAAAGGAAAGTTGCCAATAGAAAAAATTGGATTCATAGCATTTGTCATATAGCTTAGAATGTAACCTTTCGTACAGTGGCGTAGCGTGCATATATGCCATTAATCCAGTACTTGCAGGTGAATTTTTGATATTTTTAAACATTAATCCAATATGTCATTTGTCAGTTACAATATACAAATACGTTCCTGTATTGACAAACTGTACACATAAAATAACCCAGCAAAATGTATCGAAAAGGAACGGATTCTTTTTGCAATCTAAAAGATTACATTTCGCCCTCAGTCTAGTAGTATGGGTCAATGTTTTCGTCTTACTCGGATGATACGACGTGTACAATTCCCTTGAATACACGTGGGTTCAAGTACCAAGACCCAGCTTGTATTTCTACTTAGGATATGAGGATGAAAGCATTAAACTAGACCTTTAAATGGTATATGTATATTCAGCTTGAGTAAATATTTTCTGTTTTAAATTTTAAACCGATGCCCTATATGAATTCAGAATAGAATAAAATAGAACAATAGAAAGTGAACTGATATTCTAGTTGTATCGCCGTGTCTTTGAATAACAATAGAAGACAAACCGAATTTACATTCACTTTTTGCTCTTTAGAATGCAGACAAAGTTTACTTCATTTTTTTCTGGATGGGCATGTTCTCGAACCTAGTTCCGTCGACGCACTGGTGCCAGGCTTGCACATTAGTTTTGCTGGCTACGCCACTGTCGTATAACAGATTTGTTGACATCAAATCCAAATTGCTTAATTAGCTTGAAAATTTGTAACTCTTCTCAACAGTGCTGGTTTGGCCATTTGGAAAACATGGACCACGCGTACGCTGGTTGGCACTTAGAAATCAACCAAGGTTTTGAGAGTAACCCTATCGAACACACTGACGTTTTGTAACATTTGCTTTAAAATTTATTTCAGATTTTAAATGGTAAATGCTGTATATACTGCCTCGATATAGTCATGTAATCTTAATACGGATGTTCTGGGTTACCGTTTTCCGGGCCGGTTCTTAGCCAAGACTGAAAAATGACAAATGGATTGTCTATCTTTTGAGTATGATATACTCCCTGATCAACATTTATAATTTGAGTTATTTAAGTGTTTGGTGGACAGATTGGTAAGGTATGGGTTCAAGTTTATATTTTGATTGACTAGAAATTATATAGGTTGAAAAAGATATTGACTGTAAAATCTGAAAATGTCAGATGACAAATACAGGCAGGGGTTCCATTGACACTATAATCTAATGGCAGTCCTGTGTGAGCCAAACGCCCTTATATTGACCGCCCGATGATCATTGGACATTTACGCCCTGATGTTTATTGACGGCTCGCTGTTTAATGGACAGAAACGCCCTTATATTGACTGCCCGCTGATCATTGGACATTTACGCCCTGATGTTTATTGACGGCTCGCTGTTTAATAGACAGAAACGCCCTTATATTAACCTCCCGATGATCATTGGAAATTTACGCCCTGATGTTTATTGACGGCTCGCTGTTTAATGGACAGAAACGCCCTTATATTGACCGCCCGATGATCATTGGACATTTACGCCCTGATGTTTATTGACGGCTCGCTGTTTAATGGACAGAAACGCCCTTATATTGACTGCCCGCTGATCATTGGACATTTACGCCCTGATGTTTATTGACGGCTCGCTGTTTAATAGACAGAAACGCCCTTATATTAACCTCCCGATGATCATTGGAAATTTACGCCCTGATGTTTATTGACGGCTCGCTGTTTAATGGACAGAAACGCCCTTATATTGACCGTCCGATGATCATTGGACATTTACGCCCTGATATTGACTGCCCGCTAATCAGTGGAAATTAGCGTCCTGATATTGACCACCCGATGATCACTGGAAATTAGCGTCCTGATACTGACCGCCCGCTGATCAGTGGAAATTAGCGTCCTGATACTGACCGCCCGCTGTCCAATGGACGTAAACTTAACTTGATATATTAAGTGGAAATATTCGCTGTATTGTAAAATGCCGGCGATATTCCAAACAAACTTGAAAATCTATGTAAAAAGGTATATATAAAAGATTTCATCTTCTATATAAGAGCCATTTATTATTTAAATAAGAGTACAACTTTATATCTGTTTACACAACATCTTAAATTTTACATACACACATAATCAATGTTGCTGACCTTGAAATTCCGACCATACCCTCATTCCTGAAGAAAATGTTTTAAAATTGTTTTCTCAAAAATGCCTAATTTGTATACTCTCTCCCTCTATCCATCTTAATTAATTATTAGGTGCCTTTTTAAAAAAAATAAATTGCTTCTTTGAGTATGGTACATGTAAATAAGTATCTTTTAGTTTAGCAACAATATCACTTTTCTCTCTCTCTCTCTCTCTCTCTCTCTCTCTCTCTCTCGCTCTCTCTCTCTCTCTCTCATCATCATCAACTTCATCATTTTTAAGTAAACCCCACAGGGATATGTCATAAGTAGATAAAACAGCAAACGAATTTATTTGATTGTCACTCTTAAAACTATTATGATTTTGTATTTTAAGTAGGAAAGTATCTCATAAGTACATGTATAAGGAAAATCTCTCTCTCTCTCTCTCTTATAAGTACATGTATAAGGAAAATCTCTCTCTCTCTCTCTGTCTTATAAGTACATATATAAGGAAGATCTCTCTCTCTCTCTCTCTCTCTCTCTCTCTCTCTCTCTCGTATCTCTCATACGTACATGTATAAGGAAGATCTCTCTCTCTCTCTCTCTCTCTCTCTCTCTTATAAGTACATATATAAGGAAGATCTCTCTCTCTCTCTCTCTCTCTCTCTCTCTCTCTCTCTCTCTCTCTGTTACACACACACATACACACACCGCGTGAGATATCATCCTTTGATCACTGTTTTTATGGTTCTTCGTTTCTCAGTGGTGAATATCCTTCCTTGGACTTTTTGGCTTTACGATGACTCTTCCAGCACACATAACTGACCACTGTTAGAGCAATCACTGACACCAGAGTCCCGACTGATATTCCAATCATTGTGTGGATACCAACTGGCTCGGTCCAAGCTATACCGATCTAAGAAAATAAAACAAAGATACAAATCAATGTCAAAATCACAATCCCAAAGCACAGGGGACCAGTTTCATAATATAGTTTGAAAAATGACAAATAAAGTATATAAAAAAGAGTACTTTTTTTATATATATATTTATATACTTATGGGTATTTTTAAAAATGTTATTATGAAACTGACCCCTGTGTCCCAAATCAAAGTAAAAACTTTAAAACTGGCAAATAACGTCAAACACATTAACTTCCAACAGAGATATAAAGTATTTATAGAATGCATTAGGCCAAAATTGCCGCTAAACTTAACATTAATAGAAAATTAAACAAAAATACAAAATACTCGCATACTACACACAAACACCACCGAGAGTTTTTGATTTGCAGGTCCAAGTTTAACAATAATTTCCTGCCAAAGATTTGGCTTAACTTAAACATATAATAGCAAATTATGGCAATCTCTTGTTTTCGAACTAAATATGAATATTTTTGGAAATAGTTAAACGTATATTTAAAAGATGCGATCTTCAAAATAACATCTTAAATTAGTTTGAAAAATCTTAAAAATTGACAAAAATATTAAGATTTAAAATTTCCCAGAAGATAAGGACAGTCTTTAGTCAATATACGGAATGGTTGTGAAACTGGAGCCTCGTCTGTCTATAAAGCAATTATGAATGATAGTCAATACGACACAGGCGAAGGCTTTGTTACACGTATGTTGAATTCAATCAATAGATTGCATAAAAACGATCAAGTCATTTTGATGCATTCACGTCAAATTGACAATGCTATTTAATTTCGACATGATAATATTACGATTATGATCATTTTAATCACAATATCGTAGTGTGTATGTCTTATCGATAGAACAGCCAAAACCATCTACTAAACCTGTTACACATACGTTGGGCTCTTGGTGTTACATTCGCAAGAAGACATGGTTTTTTTTTAAATATAGATCTGAACTCCTACAACTTCGTTAATATCCCATACTTCATATACCTATCGTACTGCTGATCATCGGAGCTAATGAACGATAATCCAGATAGTCATATATATAGAAATATATAAAAAAAACCATTATACTGAGAGTGTCAAATTTCGGCGAATTATTGAGAGAGAGAGAGAGAGAGAGAGAGAGAGAGAGAGAGAGAGATGGTATTACTATCATCATTATGTAGATTAGAAAAAACCAATACACTGTAATACCAATCTCTGAATGGGAGTTTCAAATTGGAGAGAGAGAGAGAGAGAGAGCATTACCTGGTGTGTGTTAGCTTCAGTTGAACTGATTGTTCTATATTTACTGATACAGGTGTCATCTTCAAAATCACACTCATCTTGGAGTACCCATACATCCGATGTGAACCATTTCCAACTTCTAAAGCTGTAAATAATAAATATTCAAATGGAATGAAAATATTGTTTGATTGGTAAGTTGATTGATTGATTGATTGATTGATTGATTGATTGATTGATTGATTGATTGATTGATTGATTGATTGATTGATTAGTTGGTTGGTTGGATGGATGGATGTATGGGTTGACTGATTGATTTCTTTCTTTATTTTTTTATTGAGTTTTCCGTCCAAGTTCAGATTAGTTCACTTATATCGAGCTTCACCAGCTATAGGTGAAGTGGCAGAAATTTTGATCTGTGAAGTGCGCTCAAGTGCGCTAACGTGTCCTGCCTGCTAATGAATTGTTTTGAATATCAAACATCTATGCCATAGATCTTTACACATCCAAAAAACATTCTACTGACCGGTATTTAAATTATTTACCATATTTCGCGAGGACATTAGAATCACGAAAAAATGTCTCGATGGCGTTTGATCATAGAATACGACATACAGAGACGTGCAAGAAGTATTCGGACACTTTGTAGGAACCTTCTTTGTTTCATATAAAACTATATATAAATGTTTTAGAACTTATATATATATGGTTTTATATGAAACAAAGAAGGATTTTACAAAGTGTTCCAATACTTCTTGCACGACTCTGTATATTATGTATTTTTCTATTTTGAATGATATAGAATATAACTGCTGTCGTGTAATTACTTACTTTGCTAAATCAGCCGAATGTCCCGGGCATCTGTCCTCAAGACAAACAAATGTTTTGGACATCTGAAAAAAAAACCAAAATAATTTAATTTTTCTTAAAAGAATGATTCCCAAAACGCCGAGCTATCCGCCTATAGGAATATATACGCAGGAAACTACGTTACACCCTTTTCGGGCCTCTATACCCGTCACTACTTCGAGGCCAAGTACAAATAAATCTCTGTGTAAATGTATACGTTGCATATGAATAACATTTTTCTTATAATTATAATGGCGTGTGTCGAATCTGACTTTACCGGTTGGTTAGTTGTCTATATAATTTAAATATTTGTTATTCTGCACCAAAGTGTAGCGCTTTTGTCAGAAATTGCTAGCACAAAAACGAAAATAATGCGTATGCGTTGTGTCTATTGACGGCATGTCAATGTGATTTCATAGCAGAATACTTTGATTTAGGCCGTCATACTTGTATTTAGATAAAATCAGTGATAGACAGCATTCAAGAAATAGTAAAAACCCGTTTGAAGCTTTGTCAAGAGCAGTCCTAACGCAAAGCTTTTAGACCTTAGTGTTGTGGACTGATATACTGTAAAGGGGGAAATTTTCGCGTGGGTAAAATTTTCGCTTATTTCGCGCTAAAGAAATTACCGCGAAATTTGTGCCCACGCGAAAATGACAACTATACAGGTTTATATATCATAATATACAGAATATACACCCACTTATATCAGTAACGCGGAAATTATACCCACGTGAAATGTCAGATTTCAGAAATCGCAAAATTTTTACCCCGCGAAATTAATCCCCTTTACAGTAACCTTTGTTACCAAATGGTAAGTCCAGGCAATGTATAATAGTTATCATCAGAAAGGTCATTTGTATAATCGAAATCAATTTCTCCACTTTTACTATAAAATATTCTTATTTGGAGATTGTTTGATAATTCGGCAATATTCTTATTTGGAGATTGTTTAATAATTCGGCGATTTCCGTTGTATGTAAACTTGATGAAATTTGTTTCATCTTTGACATGTTTGAAGCATCAAAGATTACTGAAGGTATGATATCTTGTTTAGATAAATGAATACAGCATATGCGAACACCAGATCGGTAAATTAAAAAGATACCTTGTTTCACGAAAATGTCAGTTCTTGCCTGAATTGGTGCAAGTTTCATGACAGAAACTATTTCTTTGTAAATAAAGCAAATGGCAATTTATTTGCCGCAGCTCAAAATGGTTAGGTCTATACATGCAGATTTCAAGTCTATTCGACCAACCGCAGGTTCATGATATTCAGTCTTGTCCAACTAGTGACATTCATCACATATGAAACCTACCCCGACTTTTCGTCTATGGCCTTTCTCCGTGCGACGAATGCGCTTAGAAAAGTTAATGTTTTGGCATTTTGTTTACTAGTACGTGTTCAACGTACCCGAAACGCACGGGAAATGACAAGTGGCCTTAAGTTGGATTGTAATGTCGTTGTATGTATAAAACAAATATGTGTGCATGTCTTTTTTTCTATTATTTTATTTGCGGCAGAAATAAATTGATTGCATTTAAACTCTAACACAAAGATTAAAAAAGAAATAAGGCCGTAAAATATACATTTTATTAAAATAAAATAAGTTGAAAAATAAAATTGTAACTTTGGGATTCGAACCAACAACGTAAGATTTACTAGTCCTAACGTATACCCACTACACCACGCAGGTAATTGTTTACAACAAGGGTTTATTAATATCAAATACGAGTATAGTACGGTATAAAAAGAGGTTATATTGGGGTAACTCTCTAAACATTGATTTTTACAAAATTCAGTATCAGCGCATATCTCTCCATTAACCATACTTTGCATATCTAACAGTAAAATAATGTAGATTTTATATTCAAAATATCTTTAATGGAGAGGCATGCGCTCTATGTGTATTTATTAAAAACATGTTGATTTCTACTGACTTATTCCATGTTTGTATAGAGTTATACGGAGACAAACCTAATTGATTACATGTGTTAAACATATAATGCAATATTTTACTGAGATTTTTACCATATAAACTTTTACATAATGATAATAGCTTTAGGTTTTTTCACTATCAATATGTATTCAACATAC
This sequence comes from Anadara kagoshimensis, assembly GCA_021292105.1. NCBI lineage: Eukaryota > Metazoa > Mollusca > Bivalvia > Arcoida > Arcidae > Anadara > Anadara kagoshimensis. The sequence goes on along the minus strand of CM037872.1, from coordinate 20,057,321 downwards.
TTTTAAATTTTGAATCCTATAGGCGGATAGCTCGGCGTTTTGGGTATCATCCTTTAACAATTTCAATAACAATTCTACGGTGGAGCAGGAGTGACATGAAGTATATTTCTATATAGCATGCGCACGTATACGTAGTACATAATTGCGCACATAATAGTTATTACGTTGTCACGTAATGGCTGATAGTATGCACTTAGTAGTAAATATTACGTGTAAACGTAGTAAGTTACTTGATAGGTAGTACGTGCACACGTACAATTGAGTAACATAATTACCAAAAAAAAATAGAAAAGCATGCTTTCATAGAAAAAACCAAAACGAAATCAATTACATGTATTGTGCGATTTAGACATATATTAGGGTATATGTTGACGCTATATGTTGGAATAGAAAGGTTTCGGGACAGAATAAAATTTTAAGTTATATGAAATCAAATGATGATTTGGTTAGAGCAGTTGGGGTTTCTTTTCAATAACGGTTTCTGGCTTTGGATATTTTTACATATAATCTAGGGTAATGTAGACAAAAATTAAAATTCTCCGGAACATATTCGTTAACTATAGGTGGTCCATAACGAAGCCAAAAATCACACATTAGGTGAAATGCGTTAATATTTAATCTTTGTGAAATGATTAAATTCATTTTACAAAGAATCAAATACTAACACGCAACAGAGATTTGATCTGTTGGGTGCTAGGCTTCCATCGATAGAGCACCTAATCTATAACCGAGCTGCTTGGCCAGCTAGTGCTTAACTGATCAAAGTTTTATCATAAGACACGCTTTTGCTGTAACCCCCCCCCTCTCTCTCTCTCAATTGTAAGCAAATTGCACTGTAGCAAATCCTAATGAAGTCCAACGCCCAATGAGGTCCGGTCTTCGTTAGGCTGTAGACGACTTTGACAGTAGAAGTTGTTGCATTGCACCGATCCTGACACTTACAGTTAGTTATACACTAGTATTTTATATAGAGTTGAGCGATGTGTTCGGATTTGGTGTATATACATGTTTTACTTACCTGGGTCTCGGGTGTTTCACACGTATCGTCCACAAAACCTGCTTCCACTGTCTGCTGCAAAAGCAAAAAGGGTATTTAAATTATTACACCAGTGTTATTAATACTGTTTATTTCCCATCCCATGCGTTTTGTTGTGAATTATTTTTGATGTTTGTGTATTTCAAAGTGAATGATACAGCTTGTACCTGGTGTTTGGGTTCGTATTTTTTGTGATTCTTAATGGATTAGAGGGGGTGTTACAAAATTGAAAAGTTTAAAAAAGAAGTCATGTTTTTTTTTTTTTTTTTGTTATTTGTCTAGTACAAACCGGATATCTATGTTGTTCCGTCTACGTTTGAGTTTTTTTCTTTTGTTTGTTATTTCGTTTTCTGTGGCGCTGCTTCGGGCATTATCTTGTGTTTTTCTTATCTGCTCAGTTTTACAGTAAATAAATTCTTGCATATGATGCATTACCCCATCCAAAGTCAACATTTTTATTATCAGTGGTGCCAATATGGTCCCAATGATGGCCGAGTACTGTCACTCCCTTTCTAAGTCAAGGGTTGTGGGTTCGAACCTAACTCGGGACTTTGGAAATTTTCTGAGAAGATTTTTATCTCCTTTCCATACTAGAGCTTGAAAAAGCTTAAAGTACTATAATAAACTTTTGGATGAGACTCAAAACCGAGATCCCATGTCTCAGTGCACGCTAAATACACCTTTGTTGAGTTCGAAAAAGAGTAGACCACTTGTGGCCGCTATAGAGGGTGCTTACAATTAGAAGCAAGTAAAACAGACTGAGCAAGATAAGAAAGTAAGAAAGAATATGTGATTATTTGTCTTTTCTGGTTTGATATGAATCAAGGGTTCTTTGTTGATATGACTAGTGTCAAGTGCATGTTTTTCAGTTAACTATGGTTAATACCAAGTGCATGTGCAATATCTTTTGTTTTTTCCTATCTGCCTAGTGTTACTGTATCCAAAGTCCACAGTTTCATTATCAGTGGACCCAATATGTGATAATTCTTGTCTTGTCTTGTTTGGCTACTGTGCTACTGGCGTGTTTGATAGGTTCTTTGTTGGGATGACTTGAGTGCACGTTTTTCAATTTTAAAAGCCTTTCTTCTATTGTTAACTTTGGTTAATACCAAGTGTATGTGCATATGCAAGTGTGTGTAAGCATGGTGTTTGTGGTTTTGGTCTCAGAGTAAGAAATAATATGTGATTTTTTTTTGTTTGCTGTGTCAAGGGTTCTTTGATGATATGACTTGTGTCAAGTGCGTGTTTTTCAATTTTGAAAGCCTTTCATCTATTGTTAACTTTTGGTTTGTGTGCAAGTATTGTGTCTATCTTACCTGTTTGTGGTTTTGGTCTCGGAGTAAGAAATAATATGAGATTTTTGTCTTTTCTTGTTTGGTTGCTGTGTCAAGGGTTCTTTGTTGATATGACTTTCAGTGAATTTTTTTTCAGTTTCAAAAACATTTTATCTATTGTTTACTTTGGTTAATACCAAATGTATGTGCATGTGCATGTGCATGTAAGTATATTGTCTTTCTTACCTGTTTGTTGTTTTGGTCTCTGAGTATATCAACAACAGTTACATGTAGTGATATTAGCAACTCTTCAAAACAGTTAATATCCAAATCCACATCCTTCTTCAGCTTACATATCAGATCAATAGCCTCTTTAGTGAAATTTGTTCTCTGAAATAAAAATAAATGAAATTTGTAATTAGACCAACATTTGAAAGTACGTTTGTTCCTTTAGTGACTGTTGGCGCCAACCGATCAGAACACATATCACAGCCTAATCCATATTCATTATTACTATAACCTCATTTTTCAAAGGTTGTGGCCACATTTCACAAAAATTTACAATTTGTTAATTGTTGCATAATTTTATTAGGAAGGGACTCAATGCACAAAGCCAGTCTTTGCTCAAAATCTTATTTCAACAATCTGAACACTCGGTAAAATTCCCAATTAGTTTGAAGTGAAAATGAAAATTTTACGGAGTTTGCAGACATTTTGAAATAAGATTTTGAGCAGAAAAGGAAATTGTACATTCAGTTACTTCCTAATAAACCGATGCGACTAGAACAAATGGTAAAGTTTCGTCAAATGTGGCTGAGGTATTTGAAACATGGGGTTTTAGTAATACATGCATATAGTTTAGTTTCGACCTTCACTATGGCCAGATCTTGTGTAAAAAATGTCAGTTCGGTTGCTGAAGGTCAGTGGTCTCTGGACACTCCGGTTTCCCCAATCAAACATGAAGTGATTGCCGGGATTTTTAAATGCTTCGTAGTAGTTTCAGTTCGTAGGTGTTGTAATACTTCAAATCGTTACACAGAATGCCGCCATTTCTATAATGCTTCTATAGAAGGACTGTACGGTCCAACCTGCCTTAAAGACAGCCTATATACAAAGACAACCTGCTGATAAAGACCAGTAAAAGTGTATCCAAATGTTATTTATTCATATTATTTTAACCTGTATATAAATACCACTTCTACAGGTTCCCTTGGGTGACATTTATAGACAGGTTTGACTGTATATATCACCTACATTGTTGATTGATTGTATAACCAACGTGACAGATCAAGATTAGAATAATATTTATAAATGGCGTTTGTACAATATCAGAAGTTTTATAATCATTGATCTGAACGAGTTCTAAACTTAATATATTTTTCATTATATACAGTGGTGCTGGTTCAAAGTCGGTAGTTTTATAATCGGTTGTCTCAACAATGAGCTTATCTGGTCATGTTTTCTTATTTGGTCAATATGTCCAGTGTACGTTCAATGTCTGGATTTTATATTCAGTTGTCTCAATATGTGTCTATCTTGTCTTGTCTTCTTATTTTGATCAATGGGGTTCGAAACCACTGCGGTAGCTCAGTTGGTCAAGTGCTATCTCCGTAAGTGGGATATCGTGGGTTCGAACCCCGGCAGGGTCTGACCCAAGAATTGAAAGTGGGCAGTGACTGCTCACTGTTCTTTCGGATGGAAACTTAAAATAAAAGGTCCCGTGTACCGGAATAGGTGGCACGATAAAGAACCCTTCTGTATCATGCCGTAAGCGCAACGCGCAGGCAAAATTTCTGCACTTTCGCCTATAGCTGGCGATGTCTCGATATAAGTGAAATATTCTTGACTGGGAAGTTAAACACCATTACTCAACACAACACAAATCAACTCAATGGAGTTTGACTGCTAAGTGTGAATGTTTTTGCTGAACGTAATGAAAACGTAAATAACGTCGCAAAATCTTGGAATAACGAAGTTTGTTGAAAATGTTGACTTTCAGAACGCCATATCCGATGTGAAACCCATTACCTCTTTTTGTAATAATTAATAATTATAGCAATCGGATAGGGATTTGCATCATATGACTTTTTTCACATAATGGCATATGTAATGTAAAACGTTATTCTTATTCATGCAGTCATTTGGCAACGGTAGTTTCGCGTGCACGTTTATTTTTTTGAGGTAGCACGTGGAACGCTGGCGAATTCCGTTAATCTTTAAAATGCCAATGCTGAATTTGATAATGCACATTTTCCAGAAGCAATCTCAGGTAAATTATATATGGTAAAGACTATTTGGTGATCATAGGTTCTTATATTTTTTAGCATTAAATATTTACCTCGTATGTGGAGCAATGTGACGTCATATCGACAACACTCTGCAAACATCTTCCGGTGACTTCCTGACAGACGTCTGCAAACACCTCTGACGTCATAACCATTTCTGTTTTCTCCATCAATATGGCTTCAAAATCATTAAACCTGTCTTTTAAACACCAATGTCCACTACTACAATTCATTAACAACGCTTCTAATACCATGTCTGAGAAAAAGGTGTAATATATATCCCAAAAGCTTAAAGTTGACACTGCTGGGGGTAGATCCGGGCAGTATGTTGAAAGGATGTCGTCTGCTTCACATGTAGGGTCAAATGTAGGTACAGGTGGAAGTAGTTCCGTACTTGTGGTAGTTTCCAAGGGTTTCGACGTTGTTTTGGCTGTATCCTCACTGGCTATTAAATACGATGACGTACTGGTTGGTATCGATAAGTCTCCATATTCACCAATTCCTGACACATTGGTTAAATATGATGGTGTTGTTGACGGCACCACCTTATTCGCTGTTGATGACACTGCTTTATTTGCTGTTGATAACGGCGCCCTACTCGTTGTTGGTGACGCCACCTTGATGGGCGTTGTTGGTGGTTTGATTGTTGTTGATGTTTGACTGTCGTCTATTGGCTCCATATATAAGTTTGTTGTTTTGATTTCTGGTCCTTGCGTTGTACTTTCTAAATCAGGAATCGGCATCGGTGTGTTTGCATCATTTTCATCAACGGGTCCAAGTATTTCTGCTAAGTCGGTACCGTCGTCGTCGTTGTCGTCGTCGTTAGGAGTTGGCGCGGTCGTCGTTTCGTCATCAAACTGTCCAAGAATACTGTCAAATAAACTTTGTAGATCTCTTTCCGTCCTTTTTTCATTATGCTGCGAACAATCACAAAAGTCCAAAATTAATAATATTCCAAAAACCAAAATCTTCGTTTTCATATTTTCACAAATATTATACAATTTAAATTTAAACTGAAATATACGTATATATATATATAACTATTTAACAAAAGTGCGTAGTTTCTTCCTAAATTTTCACCTCAGACACTAGATAACAACATCACGATGGCAACATCTTTCTAAATATAAGGAGTTGGCTGTGTTAAGTGACAGGGGTTTTGTTTAGATAAAGTAGGTATGATTCAAACATCTTATACTTTTCTTCCATTTGTTGTAAGTTTATTATTGGGTATTAAAGATAAACGTAACAGCTTGGGGATGATTGAATTAACTTTATTTTTCTTTACAAATAATCGTGTCCATGGTCGATACTATCATATGCAGTCATGTTTATAAATATAACCACAGGATGAACGTGTCAAAACCACGCCATGTTGTCAGTATGTGGTGTCCCTTTGAAGACCACAAAGTTGTATAATCAATTTTCTAAAAATGTAACCACTGCGGTAACTCAGTGGGTTCGAACCTCGACCGGGTCTGACCCAAGGTATGAAAGTGGGTAGCGACATTTCTTTCGCAAAGCGCTCGGCATTAAGAAATGGAATTCACGGTTCTTTCGGATTGCATCTTTAAAATAAACCAAGCTCCAAAACAGTGTCCACCTCCTAGCTCCGTATGTCATAAAAGAGATACGAATGTGTTGGCCGCTGTTCGGAGCTTGAAAATAAACGAGGTCTCGTGTCGCGCACTGCTTTGCATGATAAAGAATCCTGCTGTAAAATGCCATCAGCGCAACGCAAGGCAAAATTTCTGTGCCTTCGCTGTCGGTGTCCATAACCCAACTCAATTCTAAAATGTGTGTTTTATGTGGGTTTGCTTCCATATAATATGGAATGTTTGTTCGTTTGTTGTACGGTCCGTTTGTTCATTTGTTCTGTGACCTGAAAGTGTGTCGTATGGAGTGATTTGTTTGTTGAACAGTATGTTAGTTTATTTTGTGGTTATTGTAAATCAGCAGATATAGTATTTCTTGATTTAAAAGAACATAGAATATGCAACTGAAAAAAGGTGAAAATATATACAACTAGGAACTTGTCTCAACGAATTGATTGATTGATTGAATGAATGGGGTTTTACGCCCCTGAAACGAATATTTAACTTATATCGAGACGTCAGCAGTTGTAGGTGAAGTAGCAGATATTCTAAAATTAGCTATGCGCTCAGGTCTATGTGTAGAGAGTGTTCGTTAGCGTGACACGCTTGTGCAGTGGCACGGGCCATTGGTTTTCAAAGTGTCTTTCACAGGACACTGTAATTTTCATTTCTAAATGTCCAGTGCTTGCCGAAAGAACAGTAACTGTATATTTCAAAGTCTTGTTCAGAACCCGACCGGCAAGTGTTCGAACATACAGAGTCAGCACTCTACAAAACTCAGATACCTCAGTGCTTTCACAACAAAAGGAACACAATGAAACAAGAACAAGATGGACGATGAAACGAAAGTATAGAAATCTGCAATTGAATTAAATTTACTAGATAAATCCTGTTAAAACCACTCTGTACAAGACTACAAAATGCATGCGTCAAATAAGAAGGAACAATCCAGATAGTGGTAACAGCTTGGGAGATGATCGATAAAAAAACCCTCAGATAATAACATACCAACATAATCTGTGCATTGTTCAATACATAACATGATCACTTTAGTTAAGACCGTATGCGGGAAGTTGTCGTCCTAAAGTAGACGTACGGTTGTCCCGAGGAAAGATGCAAATATGTTTTCTGATCTCTCTTCAACAGATGTTTTTTTTACTTAATAGGGATATTGGTGGTTTTTTTTGCCCTTGACCGATTAAATCATTTTAATTTCTATTTTTTCAATTATCATCTTTGACATGAATTTTTTGTGCAATCCAGTTTGTCATACATTATATAGTCAAACTCATCTATAAAGGCCACACGGGGAAGCAGTAATTTAAGTGGTCCTTATTGGCAAGTGAGCTTTGTGTACAGGTTAAAATAATATGCATAAAGTACAATTGGGATACAATTCTACTGGCTTATAAGCAGGTGACCCTTATATGGACATAGTCTTTAAGGCAGGTTGGACTGTATTTTCGTAACTGCCACCTAAATATACACAACATGCATGTATATTGCGTGTACACAACACACCATGTTGTTCACGGTCAATGACAATATTGATTTAGCTAGGTTTTATATATGTGACATGTAATAATTCATTCTATATATATAATTATTCAACATTTATAGCATACATCGTTCAGATGTTGACGGTGCAGTGCAAATCACAAATACTAACAGAATACGCTGGTTACTCAAAATCAGTCCAAGTTCTATAACCCAGTCTCTAATTTTAATCTAAATTCGCCTGATTTAAATACGGTACAGACATGTGCTACTTTTGAAAAATAAATTATTAATATAAATTTATTTATGTTTTTATTAATTTGAAAACAAGACAAAACTAAATACAAATATCATAATCTTTGAAATGACTTTAAACTTTTGTATATTTCAAAATAAACAAAATTATCATGATAATAATAAAAAAATACTTATTTTTTAAAGCTGAAAGAAACCGAGGGGCATGCAAACTTCAGTGGCGATCACTTAGCGCCATATTGATGAACATCTCCAATCAAACCGCAGATGACAATTTTAAGTGTTGGTCGATACATTCTGCTAAACTCATACGCACAGTGAAAGAAGGTTTGCCACAAGAGCAGGACGGTTGTGACATTGTTGATCCTGGTCGCGTAATATACATAAAACTACCATTTGAGATCAAATAAATAATTTATTGATTGTTATTAATACTTATGAAAAAAATTTAAATAAATAAATAAATAAAGAAATAAATAAATAAATCTTGTAAGTGTTGGAACTTGTTAAATTGTCAAGGTTTTTTTTTTTAGTTTGAGATTATAACACAACATCATTAATATTTGGCAATATCCATGTGGTGGATTGGGCTCGATTGCCGGCCGTTTCCTCATAAGACATACTCAGAGTTTCATGCTTGTATTTGTGATGACCCCGGTTTGACCGCTATATTTTTCCCTTTCCTGTTAAAATCCGTCTTCTAAAACATTTCTATCGATCCATGTCACATGGCATGTAGTAAACAAACTTAGTCTTTGTTTATTTTTAGCATCTGTTTTTCACAAAACATCAATTTTTCTTTAAAAATCAATATTGTTGATAAATATCTCCGGATTTTAAGGTCCGGATTAGAGAGGTTATCTGTCGTGTCTTAGTTAAAACTTGTCTTCTATGTATATGTATGTTCACTGTTTCATTGGTGCAACAAACACTTTCACGGGTCCTTCAAAAGCCCTACTCGATTCCAACCCCGTTAGATAGGCAAAAATGACAAGTAACTGGCTATTATATTCTATACAGGTTTTGTTCACAGACCTGCTGCTATCATAAATGTACAAAAATAGTCTAACATTTACGTTTTTCACAACTTCAATTATTTGAAATAATATTTTTTCTATCACAAAAGATAAATATAGACATTAGACATATCCTCAGGTGAGAAATAGGACTAATGTCCCTCTTGTACAACATGTACATATTTGACGTGATTAACTAAACAGGAAGTACGTATCATTCCGGACCACCCAGTCTCACTTCCTTGATGGACGTTCACTTGTTTAACTCGGTTTACTAGTATTAAAAGCAATTCTGCACCTCCACCTGTTGCTGGTGACGTCTCGTTGTTAGCGAAATATTCTTGACTAGGACTTTAAATCCAATTTTCCAATCAATTAATTATTTCAAAGATAACATTGAAGTATTTAAATTAAATAAAATCGAAAGACGGCAAAACTGGGTAATTCGTTTAAACGAATAACATGTAGTTGACTAAGTGAAATCGTTCGGACGAATCAATTTGTTTCATCTGACCCTTCCACGCTGCCGTAATATGTCTATGTAATATGTCTAAGAACTGAACAATTCAAAAGTATAATTGCAGTGTCAATTCATTTTTAAAAATTCAAATTATGTATTAAACCATCTGAACAGATGTTTGAAGAGAAAAGTAACATTATTAGACTAACAAATGTTAGACATCCAGAGATATAAAATGTAACTGCATATTTCTTACAGTTTTCTTTTGTCATGAGAGCGTAAAATCTGGAAGTAAGATCTCTCTCTCTCTCTTCTCTCTCTCTCTCTCTCTCTCTCTCTCTCTCTTGTTTTCCTTATCATTCAAGACATTAACGTATTTAAGTTATATATTTGCAGTTGCAATGTTATAATGTATAATACATATTTATCCAAAATTCTTGAAATAACGTCCTATAGTATCGACATGATAAAGTTCATTCAATTCTCAATTTTGAAATTTTGATTTGTGGCGGATGTATATTCCCGAACCCTTTCGGAATACCCGGTCTCACTTCCCTGGTGAAAGTTCGCGTGTTAAACTGAATTTGCCGGTTTCAAAGTTATTACTTTGCTTTTGAATCGCGGTTTTGACATGAATTTGTATTTTTTATTTGTACGTTAATTTGCTTTGGATTTGGTCTATATGTTCTGTAAAATCTCTGGTACCAAATATAATAATTATATTACCAAGGTTACATTATCATAGGGGTAGGCTGATTAACCGTGACTGCAACTACGGACGGGCATCTCAAGATGGCGACAATAGATTTAGATTATTTCGACTTTTTAGTCACATGATAAAAGCATGTAGCACTGTTGATAAAACACAGTAGTTTATTTTGAAGCGAACAGGTTAAAGGGGTGTACTATACGTTTGAATTATTCGCATATATGTCCGTAACTAAACAATAATTCGCGAACTTCACCAGGGAAGTAAGACTGGGTACTCCGAAAAGGTAAGCATCTCCTGGAGTTCTTGTTAGCTACGGCTACCGTGTATGAGATCAAATTGAGAATGAAAAGAACATGGTACTATGAGACGTCAAATATATATCAAGGATAATTTTGGATACAAAGGCATCATACTTATCAAAATATGTTGATGACGGCCATAAAGGTCTGGACAAGCATAGACCTGCAATATCTATAAAGGTCCCGTTTTGGGTGCAACCTCTACCATAAGCACCCTAATTGCGAGACATATATAAAACTGTAGAAGAGGCCATTGATTGTGTTAGTGCAGTGGAAGGTGTGTTGTTTCTGATGTGTTCCGGCTCGGAAGAATAAAAAAAGAGTCTATTTCCGAGTCCTGTTTCTGGAGGAATCAGTAGACATATGCATGTATCAGAAAAGGTTATGTTGAAATTTGAAGCCTTTGGTGTTCATATCGATAGCGACCGGACTTTGTTCAGGTCATCAGCTGACAGTGACTGTTCTTTCGCCAAGGATTTGACATTTAGAAACGAAAGTCACATGGTTTTTCTGGTTCTTGAATACCGATTGTCCAGTGTCAAGGAGGCGTGCAACATAAAAGAACCCCTTCAGCACATTAAACTAGACGCACGGCAGAGATAAAAATTTCGTCCACTTCACCTTTAGCTAGTGACGTCTAGATATGAGTGAAATATTCTTGACTGGGATGTAAAACCCAAATCAATCCATTCATCCATCCATCCATCCATCCATCAACAAATCAATCTATCTGCGATTTTTAAACTTTGTTTGAATGAATATTAAAATTTATATTTTCAGAGATGAAGACTTTTGTTCTTATTATTCTAGTATTAGTATTTTTTGCCTATAAAAATGAAGGTGAGTGATAAAGCCTCTCCAACTTATACAATCAATATTATGTCCGATTACTGTCGAATGTCATGCTCTGTCGGCATATGTCATCCGTGTAACATGTGTCTGTTGTGTTGTCAGCGGTTTGTGCATTCGCGATTGCAAAAGTACATCCATTAAAAAAGGCAAGGATGCGGGGGGAGGGGGGGGGGTTTATAGATAACTTTTTAATAATAACTACAAACAAATTAATTTTGTACATATTGTTATATGGAATTTGTGTACAATGAAAAAACTCTTATGAAACATGAAACTATGGATGAGTGAGTGGTGTAATTGTCTTAATATATTATGTAAAATGTTTGAAAAAATATTTGAAATAAATAAAAAATAAACATACCAATCCATGTACAAATCAAAATCGAGAATCAAAATTGGCAGGTTAGATTTTAATTGACATATTGACATAGTGAAATGCATCATGTTCTCAACATTGACTACAATATGGTTGAATAATAAATCAAAAACAAACATACAAATCCATGTCCGAATCACAACCCAGAAGCAAAATAAATTGAAATTTACAAATTATGGTAAATATTGAACTTCCACCAGGGAAGTGATACCGGGTGCTCCGGAAGGTAAGCACCTACTGTTTACCTAACTACACCCGTCACGCGGTGTGCAATAAATGGAAGAATGTTTTTAAAGAAATGTTTCATATGAATCCTGTAAAATTTTAATGCTTAGAGGAAAATGCAAATAATTCATATGGGTTTGTTCTGTTGCTCAATTGCGCCCTAGTCAAGACAGACTTTTGATAAAAATGGTGAGTTCTGAGTTGGATGGTGCTGAATGCCGAAAGAGCCTCAACCTTCAATATACGAATTAACATGAATCTTGGGTACTTTCTTTATGAATCTAAAATATAAGAAAATAGTATAACCAAACGCAACAAATATGTTGTCTATCAAAAACTCTAATTTTCTGTCGATGGTATTTTCAGTATACTAGTATGGTACTTGACAAAATCACAAAAGATCCTTTTCTGCACTAGATATTTGTATCTTGGCTTACCATTTTTGTAAAAGAATGACAAATGAATAAGTTGCTTTTGGCTTTCTTATATTTTCGAAATGTTGAAAAATCAAAAGTTTTTTCATACTTATTACATGGGATAAAGAATTAGAAGCAAGATGTTCAAGTTATTGTTTAGAATATTTTGGAATCCACATTTAGTTTATACAAGATGTAGAATAGACCTTATCTGAATAAGACTGTAGACCATTTTTGACGACTGTCGAAAATTCTATTAGAACCTTAACTATATACATTAAAACCTGATACACATGCGCATGATCTACGGAAGCCCGGTATTGCATGATTGGTAAAATATTTTCTATCTGAGAAAAGTTGCCGCCACAAAATAATTGAGTTGCGGCTTCTAAGATCGAAAATAGTTTCACAACCTTGCGCTGAACGGGCTTTCGTACTGCTCTTGAAACATGCAGAAGCAATTGTATTGCAATTCCCGTTGAAAGCCAAATGGGGTCATGGCCTTTAATGGGTATCAATTTCCCCGCGGTATAACGTTATAACCCACACAGGGGGTGGTCATGTGACATACGCCAATCTCGCATGGCTAAAAACCCTATCTCACGCGAGCAGATATGAAAGAAATAGCGCCAAGGTACAAAATATTTATTAAAAGAAAGAATTGTAAATATAAGAAATGACATTTCTGCTCATGGTATTTCAAGGGGTAATGCAAGATAGTGTGGTGCATGCCAAATTCAAAATGAAGGGCTTTGCCCATCATCGAATGTTGGCACGCGCCATACTATCTTGCATTACCCTTGAAATACCATGATCAGAAGTTCATTTCTTAATAAAGACTACTGGTTCAGTGTTTTAAAGTTCATATTATGCAAGTGTTGATTTTATAGCACTAGACGACCGTTTCATAATACAATTATTCATAATCTAATCGCGTAATATTTCAATAACATCGTCTCTATCAACATCATCTTTTTGTAAATTTTATATTTATAAGGTACCATGTATGGTCTTTATATATATGCTATACTTTTTTTCAGGAAAGCGTCAGCCTTTAGAGGATCAGGGTAGGCGCTTTGGTAAACGTTCAAAAAAATTGTTCATTCGGAGTAAGATACTAGTATCCGAACACAGCTGATTATAAATAGTAAAATTCGTTCATTGGGCCTGCTGGGCTAGTGGCTTTCAAACGGTCAGTTAAGTTGCACAGAAGTCCTAGCACAATGTTCAGAAAGTTTAGAAATTCTCTCTCGCCAGGAATAGTCAGAGTTCATACAGATCGCCAACATTGAATGCAGTCCACATCTGATCAATGCACCATAGCGGAAAACAGCATGCTTCTTGTGGAGGTAAATTTGATAATATTTATAGATTAGTTGATTGACATAGGTTTTGATTCTCAGTCAATCGGAAGGTCATCAGCAAAAGGCAAATTGGCAGAAAAGTTTACCTTTGACCTTAAGATTCATTTAGGTTATTACCGTGCCACGTCTACTAGCATCAGCTTTTAAGGTCTGAAGGACCAAACAGTAGAACACCATGATTCTTCTTTGAAACGCCATAACTTGCTTATTTTAAAACGCTATACAATTTTCTAACAAACAATCGGGTCGGTAAACCTATTGAAACAAACTAAACGCCATTGCTAGATGATTTGTTTCTTGGAACTGTGATTTGGGCATGGAATGGTATAGGCAAACAATGTTAACCTGTCGGCATGACCTTTCTTTAGGAATATTCATATAGGCTGGTCCATCCAATAAATGGTTAATGTTATCATTCCAATTTATACGTACACAGTACAAGTGTCTACTCTAGAAAGTGAGCATCACTCATGATTTAGTATATAAGATGAGCACCTCCAACCCCTACAAATACATAAACTGAACCATGATAAATATTTAAATTAAAGGTCAACCGGACAGGTCAATATTGTTTACCTATATGTATATGTTTGATTTCACCTGTGCTTTTTTAAATTCCATAAAACTGAGTGTAAATCTTTTCTTCATACACGTAAATGGGATTTACAAGCGTAGCGAATGATCAATGTCTCTAAATGTTTTCGAGGAACGATAAGACAATGGATATAATTATTCCAAAACATTGACGAACCCCGCTCGTTGAAATATGCCTTTGTATAATTTTAGATAACTTATGTAATTTATTATTTTCTTGTTTCAGATAGAAGATCGAATATTGAATTCATTTGACAACGCGCGTACGGATTAAGAGTTTACACGGTCTCTCTTTCTCATTTTCTCTTTTTCTGTCCTCCTCTCTTTACCTGTTTTTTTTAAATTCAAATTAAATCAAATCTTGCAGCCAGCGGTGATAGTTTAGTTCTTCAATTAAGAAATGACATTCTGCTCATGGTATTTCAAGGGGTAATGAAAGATAGTGTGGCGCGTGCCAAATTCGATGAAGGGCGAAGCCCTTCATTTTGAATTTGGCACGCGCCACACTATCTTTCATTACCCCTTGAAATACCATGAGCAGAAATGTCATTTCTTATATTTACAATTCTTTCTTTTAATAAATATTTTGTACCTTTGGCGCTATTTTTTCCATTTGCTCGTGTGATATAGGGTTTTAGCCATGCGAGATCGGCGTGTCTCACATGACCACGCGACCCCCTGTGTAGGACATGACGTAATATTGCGGGAAAATTGATACACATCAAGGGTCATGACCCCCATTGTCTTTCATTGGGAATTGAAATACAATTGCTTCTGTATGTTTCATCGAAGACAGGTACAGTCATATTGTAAATATTCAATCGTAATATAAAAATACTATAGTCCGTCAGCGATATATTTTGGGTGCTTATAAACGTGGAATAGTCTATTTTTATGTAAATAGGGGTCACATATGAAAGTTGTTTTGATATAAATGCGTGAGGGGTGAATATATTATAGGAAAACAACATTGACCTGTCCGTTTGACCTTTCATTAGGGATATTCATATAGGAGGGTCCACCCGGGGCCCAATGCATATGTAGTGTTAGGATTCACATCATATAGACGAAATATACACGCGTGATCCCGTTAACTTAAATTTACCTGTCCATAATGAATATTTAAATTAAAGGTATAGCTGACAGGTCAATGTTGTTTACCTAGGCAAACAACATTGACCTGTCCGTTTGACCTTTCATTAGGAATAGTCCACCATATACATAGGTAGTAGTAGAATTCGCAGGTAATAATGTGTACACAAGATAAGTGATTAGTGTTCTTATTATGTATACAGGATAAACCCAGTGTGGTCCCTATATAGAAATGAAGTCGTCCATGATATATATTTAAATTAAAGATCAAACGGACAGGTCAAACACTCTGCCAAAATATCGTTGGGGCTATAGGTCGTCCATGATCTCAAGACAGAGTGTTCATAATCACGGACATGTTTAGGTGTAAGCAGCGTGTAGGTAAACAACAATGACCTGTCCGCTTGACCTTTAATTTTAATATTTATGATGAATCAGTTAATTTGTGTGTAGGGAACTCAGGTATTCATTCCGTCCACTACTCACATCATAGAGTAGACACGTGCACTGTGTATGTATTACCTTGGATCTTTACAGTACCCATTTATTGAGTGGGCCATCCTATATGAATATATTCCTATTAAAAGGTCAAATGGACAGATCAATAATGTTTGCATATGCTGCCACTTTAACAGGGAGTTAAATACAAAAGCTATACTAATTGAGAGCAACACTTTAACGGGGAGTTAATTAGCAAAGTAAAGCGATGAAAGCAACACTTTAAAGAGGATTTAAATAACAGAACAATAACGACGAGAGCAACACTTTAACTGGGGGCATGTGGAATGCAGATGGGGAACCAGATGAAGGGATACAAAACGAAGAGAAAAGACGAACGTAACCTACAATTTTGACAGTCAGCATCAACATGATACAACAAGAAGCATGGGTCGAAGTTAAGAGGTGTACACAAAAGTAATTTTGTTTCATACCAAAAGGGAGAATCTATGTCAAAGCAGTCAGCCCTGGAATGATGGTGGTAATCGCAGTACTCGGGAAAAAAACCGCCTACCTTCCTCAGACTAATTAATATTCTTCATTGTCCTCAAAAACTAATTAAGGTATAGTTCCTCATCGATCAAGCAAAGTATTTTCATCAGCTAAATTTGGTAAAATATATTTTGTCCTTTGGGTATGTTTTCAAAATCTTAAAAATAATTTTGGTTTTATAGTTTTGGTCAAAGCACCACTGATGAAGAATTGCATTCCGAAACGGTCATCTAGTGCTGTAAAATTAAAACTGGGATAATAATGTTATTATCAAAAATTCATTATGTTCACCAAATCCTAGACGGAGAGTAGCGTTATTAAAATATACATCATTTGGACTGAGGCTCTATGTATTTCATGTCCATTAAATACTGGTTACAAGTAACACAAAAAGTTTTTTGCAGTAATTAAATTGTATTTTGACCTAAGTTTTATTGCGCTTTTATACATCGCTTGCTGCAAACAACTTTCATGCAATCCTTGCTGGGACGATTTCAGGAACCAGACAATAAGGAATGCGCTTAAAGGGGAACAATTCAAATGTGCATCTTAAATACCTCGTTCCCAGTAGAACCACTGCGGTAGCTCAGTTGTTAGAGTGCTCGCTCCGTAAGTGGGAGGTCGTGCGTTCGAACCTCGGCCGGGTCTGACCCAAGACTTGAAAATGCGTAGTTACTATTCTTTCGCCAAACACTCAGCATTACGAAATGAAAGTCACGGTTCTTTCAATTGGGAACTTAAAATAAACGAGGTCCTGTGTCATGGTAGGCTTAGGACGGTAAAGAACCCATTCTGTATAATGCCATCAGCGCAACACACAGCAAAATTTCTGTCTTGGTAGGAACCGATCGTGGTGTGAACCCACGACCTACCACATACGAAACGAGCACTCTACTAACTGAGCTACCGCAATGAACATAACAAGAAAATAAGACACAAATTCAGAACAGTGGTATTAAAGTTGTCTATTTGTAAAAGTATGTTTGATACACGAAACATCGGGAATGATCAAAGTTTAAAGACCCAGATGAAGAGAAACAAAACGAAGAGGAAAATGAAAGTAACCTGAGTATTTGGACAGTCAGCATAAACATGATATTACAAGAAGCATGGGATAAAATTGAGTTTTGCAATTATGTTTTATACCAAAGGGAAAGATTAATGTCAAAGCAGGCAGTCTTGGAATGAAGTTGGTAATCGCAGTACCCGAAAAATAACACCGAATTTGATATTGATATTCTTTATTCCTCATAAACTAAGGTGTACTCGCTCAGGCAAAATATTTCCTTAGCTAAATTTCGTGAAATATTTGGTCCTTTGCAATAGGGTATTTTTCAACATCTTGAAAAAAATTGGTCTCATAACTTTGGTCCAAGCACTACTGGTGAGAAATTTCATTCCGAAACGGCCAAATCCTACACGAAGAGTAGCGTTATTAAATCACGACCTAATTAGGACTTAGGCTCCATGCGTTTTATTTTAATGTTCAATAAAATACTGGTTACAAGTAACACATAAAGTTTTTTGTAGTAATTAAATTGTATTTTGACCTAAGTTTTATTGCCATATATACATCGCTTGCTGCAAACACATTTCATGCAATCCTTGCTGGGACGATTTCAGGAACCAGACAGAAGGAATACGGTAAAAGGGAAGCAATTCAAACATGAATTTAAATTGTCTAGTCTCGATCCCAGCAGAACCACTGCGATAATCAGTTGGTAGAGAACTCGCTCTGTAAGTGGAAGACCGTGCGTCCGATCCCCTACCGGGCCTGATCTAAGACTTGATAGTGGGTAGTGACTATTCTTTCGCGATGAATTCCTGCTCCTGTCCCCTAGAATAATAAAAATCAAATACCAAAAACTGCAAAATGTTCATGATGTTGGCAATGAATCCTCACAACCACTTGGCAAATTTGAAATTTGATAGTTTTCAATGAATTGTTATGGTAAAACACACGTGTAAGCATTCAGTACATACATGTACGTTTCCAAAAGAAGGCATTATTCATAATCACGGGTTATATATGTGCGAATTTATCCTAAGGGTAATTTCACATTTTTTTTACATCTTACATAAATTTTAGATTTGGCAAGAGGCTGGGAGGATTCATTTCAAATATCATTTCTAGTTTTGGTTATCATTCTAATTTTTTAAAGAAGCATTTGATCGCCAAAACATTGTGTCATTAAGGCAGTTTTAATCGGTATTTGGTGGCCAAAACGAGATCGAAATCGCAATTAGTGCTCAAGTGAGTCTTAACAGTCAAGTGTTTCAACATAACTCGATCATTTATATTAGTTGATAGAACTGCTCGACAATTTACAAATGGTTTAAACATTTAATCTCTGAAAACCAATGTCTCTATTCGATGTAGGTTCGACCACTTCCTCCAGGTGACATTTTTTTCCTGTCGAAAGCTTCTTTCTTCTTGTTTGCTCGGCACCACTACATAGTTGGATGATCGATGGTCTGTGATTATAATTACCTGCGACATCGAGTGCGAGTGTACTAGTAATTCAAAGATTGTTAGCAGTACGCGACTATTAACTGATTGAATTGGATTTTATATGTAGGCCCCAGTAAAGAATATTTTACTTCTATCTGTCATATACCATTTTTTGAATTTAATCATAAAATACATTCAAAAAATATACCATTTTTTGAATGTATTTTATGATTAAATTCAAAACCCCAAATTTAGAAATTTCATTCAAAATTAGAAACAAAATCAGTAATCACATTCAATATGTGAATAAGATTTATTTTATAATTTTATTTTATTATATTTACTAATTATTTCAAATTTAACTTTTTTTTATTATTTTTATTATAAAAAGTAGTCAAAATTTCCAAAAGTAATCTTAATTGATAAAATTTGGATATTAATTTTAACATGTTTTTACGAGAATAATTCTTGTTTATCACATAAACAAGTAGATTAACTCAGCTTGATGAGTTCGTTATATAACTTTATTTTTACTTCACAAAAGAGAAATTTTTAGAAACTCACAAGTTGTATTATATAAAACAAGTAAATACTTTTTTCTTACATAATAATTATCACACATGCAGATTACCACAGAGGGCTAAGCCACTGAGAAACCCTACAAACAAAGGAACTCAGTTTTAATGTCAACGCGAAACAACGTGTCAACGCGTCAGATCACGCCGACAGTAAACACCACTCATTACCCTTAATTACATAATTTTAGGGCGGTGACCATGTACCCTGAATACAGGTCATTGGCTCAGTAATTAATGGTCAAACCCCAAAAACTGACCATTGGTCAAGTTGTCAAGAGACCCGTCCCCTTACACCTCTGTGATAATCTGCTATATAAAGTGATGCACGACCTTAAAACGGCACTTTTCGATGCCACAGAATAAATTCCGAACTGAAACTTATGAGTGATTGTTCGTATTTATTAATAATTTTAAGGTAAGCTGCACACTTTACTTAATTTAACTTTACTACTTTTTAATTATTTTTATAAGCTTTACGCAGAAAATTTTACTTTATTAAAAACAAATTTTTACACTTCGATAAATACGAAGTTTTAAGTATTTTATAAATATAGAAAAATAAGTTTTTGTAAATATTTCATGTGCATATTAAGCACGACGCTTGGCTAATAATTGTTTTTACGCGTCAGGCACAAAATTTTATTTTATACACGATATATCGAATATCGGTTTTAAAGCGCATAACGCGCAAAAGCTTTAATGTAATTTTATGTTACAATGAACGCACCCTGTTATGTTCGATTATATTGGAGTTGTACATTTAGCATTGCAATATTCGAAATTATAGCTTTGTTAAGTTTTCGTATAATTCGGCTTTTACACGGTAAAAATAATGTATTTGGCAAGTTAAGAAGTGTCTAATAGCGATGCTCTCGGGACAGTCGTTAACTGACGCGCAAGCATCGTATACGGTACACAACACGTAATGCTAAATTAAAATTAATTATAATTAATAAATTATTTAAAACAGGGCGCGGTTCATTGATAACTCATTTGTATATATATATGCTATTTTTATTTTATTGTTTTAAAGTAGATAGAATTAGACTGTTAGTAAGTAGTGTCAGGTAACGGGTAAGAAATATAGAGTATTTTTATTATTTATTTTCCGATTTTACTTTGCCAATCTTAATTATTTTTAAATTCATTTTAATTGAGAAAATTATAATTTTAATGTCATTCGTTAGTAGTTCCTAGGCAGGAGATTAAGTCCAATCAAAAATTTGTAAATTTATTTCAATTACCCTAGTCTTTAGGACTCCTTACATTAATTACTTCATATGACACTCAGTTGGAATGTCCCCAAAAGTGTAGCTAATGACCGGGCACACTGATGAAAAAGTGTAGCAGATAACCGGACCGCACCGAAGCGAGCACACTTGTGTTTCCTTAAATAACATTCCACCACGCGTGTCCTATGACGTAAACCCTATAGCACCTGCGTACGCATCACGATTCGTCATCATGCGTGTTGACAATAAAACACCATGATACGGGCCGCGGAATGATAGCATGCGCAGTTTCAAATAAAACTTATAAAGAATAAAAGTTTTAATTACATATGGCATTCTTCTCAAATAGGAACTACATATTCAAAATTAAATAGTTTTTTCATAATATTTTCTAAAATTTACAATGCTTTTGAAATACTTCATTATTTTATAACATTTTATTATTTTATTATTTTTATAACATCTTAATATTTATTATTTTTATAATATTTTATTATTTTATTATTTTCATAATATTTTATTATTTTTATAATACTTCGTTGTTTTTAAATAATATTTCATTATTTTTTATAATATTTATTACTTCATTATTTTATAAATTTTATTATTTTATTATTTTTTTGATACTTCGTTATAACACTTCGTTATTTTTTAACCTTTTATAGTCTTATATAAGCTTTTTAGATATACTCTTATATTATTTTTGGTACATTGAAACAGAAACAAAAACAAAATAACGTATTCATTCAAGTTGAAATAAATGTAATGCACATTTTCTTATTTCAATCAACTTATTTTATTCAATCTACTCATCAAGTTATTTATGTTTTGCTTGATTGAGTATATGGTTAATTTTGTAATTGAAATGTTTAATTAATTATTATGTGTCATTCATATTAAAATATATATCTGAAGACTACTTTTCGATGCCACAGAATAAATTCCGACTGAAACTTATGAGTGATTGTTCGTATTTATTAATATTTTAAGGTATTCTAAGTCGACAACAACAACCTTAGATTACTACCTACACAGCTATTGATAAAGAAGATCCAAAGAAACTTAAAAACTAAACCCAAAAGATACACCCAAAAGACCAAAAAGATACTGAATTTTTGTTTTGCCTTTTTTAAAAATGAGTCGCTAATGCAACTTATTTTGGGCACCAGTGTCTAAAAGGCCAAGTTTTGTTTGAGAATATTGTAACAGCACTGTATTTTTGACATCCAAAGTCTGTTAAACAGATAGCAGCATTTTTGTCACCTTTGTGCCCATCCAAAAGATTTGTTAAATCTTGGGACGAGCCAATTTCCTACCTAGAACCAATGGATTATTTTTTTAGCTTTAAAACCAAGCAGCTTCAATATGGTTTGGCTTGTTACATTTAAGGCATGTTTTGTCCTACCGGGGCACTTTGGACCATAATTACATGACTTACCGTTACATCCCCTGCAATTTCCGTCAGGATCAGTGATGGTAGCCTTCTCCTGTTGTATGCTGGGCGTGGTGGGTTGTCCTGAACAGTTGGTACAACCCTGGGGTTGTAACCTGCATCTGTGGCATTGGCTGCATTTGTGTAGTCTGTATCTTTGAGCTTAAAAATTAATAGAGGCAGTTAATTGAGATTGCATTTCATTTTGAAAGCTTTCTAATTTTTGGTCATGTTAAACTGATTCATCTGTGCTGCCATTGTGAAACTGACGCAGATTGGTCCAAATTTACAGTTTCTTGTGCCTTAAGGGCTAATTGTCTGAGCTCCAAAATGGTTTTAGGGTCTTGCATATTAACAAGCTTTTTTAGCTCAGGCTTTAGATTTTGTATGGCAACAGGAGATAATAACATTTTCTGGAAGATTCTGCCCGAGCTGCTGCTTTTTCAATTTTAAAAAGGAAATCTTCAATGTTTTCATTCGGAGCCTGTTTTGTGTTAAAAACAGCAGCCGGGTTTCTGTTTTCGAAAAACGTACTAAAAAGTTTCTTTAAAAATAGCCATGTTTGTTTGGCGTCACGGCCGGTATGGTACCAATGTCGTACCCTGTCCGTTACATGAAATTGAAAAATGTTTATCGCTTCCATTTCTGGTATACGGTAATGGCTTATGAAAGCCATGAACATCACCCACCAACTGTGGGGTGATGTTCTACCGTCATATTTTTCAAGGTTCAATTGAAGATTTGGCGGTGATTATAATGACTCCCTGTGGTTGTTTGTTGTAGTTGACGACGACGACGAAGAAGAAGTGCAGGTCCCTGGTTGGCTGTCCTGTGTGGGTTATTTGGAGGCGCCATTATTGTTCTGTTTCTCAGTTTTATCCTGTAGCCAGGATCGATGGATTCTCCTCCTAGTATCTTTTTGGTCTTTTGGGTGTATCTTTTGGGTTTAGTTTTTAAGTTTCTTTGTGGATCTTCTTTATCAATAGCTGTGTAGCTGTAGTACTAAGGGTTGTTGTTGTCGACTTAGAATACCTTAAAATTATTAATAAATACGAACAATCACTCATAAGTTTCAGTTCGGAATTTATTCTGTGGCATCGAAAAGTAGTCTTCAGATATATATTTTAATATGAATGACACATAATAATTAATTAAACATTTCAATTACAAAATTAACCATATACTCAATCAAGCAAAACATAAATAACTTGATGAGTAGATTGAATAAAATAAGTTGATTGAAATAAGAAAAATGTGCATTACATTTATTTCAACTTGAATGAATACGTTATTTTGTTTTTGTTTCTGTTTCAATGTACCAAAAATAATATAAGAGTATATCTAAAAAGCTTATTATAAGACTATAAAAGGTTATAAAAATAACGAAGTGTTATAACGAAGTATCAAAAAAATAATAAAATAATAAAATATTATAAAAATAATGAAGTAATAAAATATTATAAAAATAATGAAATATTATTTAAAAACAACGAAGTATTATAAAAATAATAAAATATTATGAAAATAATAAAATAATAAAATATTATAAAAATAATAAAATATTAAGATGTTATAAAAATAATAAAATAATAAAATGTTATAAAAATAATGAAGTATTTCAAAAGCATTGTAAATTTTAGAAAATATTATGAAAAACTATTTAATTTTGAATATGTAGTTCCTATTTGAGAAGAATGCCATATTGTAATTAAAACTTTTATTCTATTTATAAGTTTTATTTGCAACTGCGCATGCTATCATTCCGCGGCCCGTATCATGGTGTTTTATTGTCAACACGCATGATTGACCGAATCGTGATGCGTACGCAGGTGCTATAGGGTTTACGTCATAGGACACGCGTGGTGGAATGTTATTTAAGGAACACAAGTGTGCTCGCTTCGGTGCGGTCCGGTTATCTGCTACACTTTTTCATTCAGTGTGGCCCGGTCATTAGCTACACTTTTTGGGGCGACATTCCAACTGAGTGTCATATGAAGTAATTAATGTAAGGAGTCCTAAAGACTAGGGTAATTGAAATAAATTTACAATTTTTGATTGGACTTAATCTTCCTGCCTAGGAACTACTAACGAATGACATTAAAATTATAATTTTCTCAATTAAAAATGAATTTAAAAATAATTAAGATTGGCAAAGTAAAATCGGAAAATAAATAATAAAAATACTCTATATTTCTTACCCGTTACCTGACACTACTTACTAACAGTCTAATTCTATCTACTTTAAAACAATAAAATAAAAATAGCATATATATATACAAATGAGTTATCAATGAACCGCGCCCTGTTTTAAATAATTTATTAATTATAATTAATTTTAATTTAGCATTACGTGTTGTGTACCGTATACGATGCTTGCGCGTCAGTTAACGACTGTCCCGAGAGCATCGCTATTGGACACTTCTTAACTTGCCAAATACATTATTTTTACCGTGTAAAAGCCGAATTATACGAAAACTTAACAAAGCTATAATTTCGAATATTGCAATGCTAAATGTACAACTCCAATATAATCGAACATAACAGGGTGCGTTCATTGTAACATAAAATTACATTAAAGCTTTTGCGCGTTATGCGCTTTAAAACCGATATTCGATATATCGTGTATAAAATAAAATTTTGTGCCTGACGCGTAAAACAAATTATTAGCCAAGCGTCGTGCTTAATATGCACATGAAATATTTACAAAAACTTATTTTTCTATATTTATAAAATACTTAAAACTTCGTATTTATCGAAGTGTAAAAACTTGTTTTTAATAAAGTAAAATTTTCTGCGTAAAGCTTATAAAAATAATTAAAAAGTAGTAAAGTTAAATTAAGTAAAGTGTGCAGCTTACCTTAAAATTATTAATAAATACGAACAATCACTCATAAGTTTCAGTTCGGAATTTTTTTTTTTTTTTTTTTTTTTTTTTTTGACACTCAGAATTCACTTGGAATTTACAATACTATGTCACTTATATATAATATGAGTTAAATGACTTAATGTGCACAAGTATATTAGCATGGATTGTTAGGATGAAAAAGTAATGTGCAGTGTAGAAAATTGACATATATGATATAATGGATCATGACATGAATGACATAGATTTTGTATCATCATCGTGTCTTTATTGCAGTATTCTTTTTTTTTTTTTTTTTTTTTTTTTTTTTTTTATTCAATACATATAATATACTTACATGAATGATATGGTGTGCTTGATGATATCTAATGAGATGATAATGATGTGATGGTGCTGTTAGATGACTGATTGATGGCATTCTACAATGTAAATTTAATGAAAATTACACCATACAAATTACAACAAATTTTTCCGTAGTAAATATTGAAATTCATTATATAACATTTGATCATTGATGTCTTCTACATGTCTTATTTTGATAACCGTGTCAATGTATGCAGCAGTATATGGTAGTAATATTTGAGAAAACTGATTTTCTATATTCGATTTAGTATAGATAAAGTTTATATATTCTGTGTTATGACCAATACATTTACTAACAAAGATTCTGAAGTTCAGCAAGAAGCGACATTCATAAAATAAGTGGTCAAAATTTTCTATATATCCATGACAAAAATTACAGTTGTAATTACCTAGTGATACATTTCTATTATATAGTAATTCCTTTGTTAGGGTTTTACGATTTAGATATAAATAGAGAGTATCTTTTTGAAAATTATTTAGGGTTTTACAGTGTCTAATGTTAATATAACAAGAATCGAAATTTACTGTAGGCAATAATGATTGTATTTTGGGTTTAAAATCGTTTTGATAAAGTAACAATTTATTTAATTGTTTCAAAGTTATTTTATACCAGTCTATATCCAGTTTATTTTCAAGTTTGTGATATAAGGATTTAAATTTGTAGTAATTGTTTGGTAAGTTTATTGTGTGTACAAATTTATTTTTTGCAAATTCTGGTTTTATTTCTTTTATTATAAGCCCAATCCAATATATTGCTAATGATATCCAAGGTAGTATTTTATTGTTTAGCATAGAATTAACTCTGTGAATTAACATAGCATTTAGTTTAGTTTTAAAATCAGGAAAGTTTAAACCGCCATCTTCATATCTTAAGTTTATAGTCGCACGCGATATAAGTTCAAAATATTATTCCAAAAATAACCATATATAATTTTATTAATGTCTTTTATAATGTTTTCAGAGGGGTAGCATACCCTAGCCACGTACCATAACTGGCTGAGTAGAAATGTATTTATTACTTGAATTTTCGATTTATGAGAAAGAGTTCTATTTTTCCAAGTTTTAACAGTATTAGAGAGTTTTGCTTTTAATGGTTTCCAGTTTTTTGCTACTTGATCTTTACCAAACCATATACCTAAAATTTTAATTTGATCTTTAATTAATGTTTTGTCGAGAATCTGTTGATTTGTTGGGTCATTAATAAGTAAAATATCTGTTTTTTCTTTATTTATTTTTGAACCTGATGCCGCTCCAAATTTTTTAAATTCTATGATATAGTGTTCGAAATCGTTAAGAGAGGTAGTGATAGCGGAACAATCATCTGCATGCTGAAAGAGTTTAATTATGTTTGGATAATTTGGTATATTTATTCCTACTATATTTTTATTATGGTTGATATTGTTACACAACGGTTCTATAGCTAAAGCATATAATAACATAGACAGAGGACATCCCTGTCTTATAGATCTTCTAATATTTATTTTATTTGATAATTTACCATTTATTTGAACTTGACTAGTAATATTTGTATATAAAATTTTTACCCAATTTATTATAATAATAGGGAAGTCATATTTATATAAGAGTTTTATAATGTAATTATGTTCTATTCTGTCGAAAGCTTTTTCCTGGTCGAAAGAGAAGATAGCGCCTGTTAAATTCTTTTGTTTCATATAATCATATATTGATTGTAAGTTAAGTAAGTTATTTAGAATACTTTTGTTTTTACCTGCCCCTGTTTGATTAATATTAATAAGATTATTTAGCTTTTCTGATATTCTATTTGTGAGTACTTTAGAAATTATCTTATAATCTACGCATAAGAGCGATATTGGACGCCAGTTTTTTAGATCACGGTGATCGCCTTTGTTTTTGTAACTTATGTTAATAATAGCGTTTTTCATGGTTTCGGGAAGCGTTTGTTTAAGATATATATTATTTATAACCTCAGTTAAGTCAGACCCCAATATATCCCAGAAAGTTTGATAAAATTCTTTTGACAGACCATCTATCCCTGGTGTTTTATTATTTTGGAATTGATTCAAAGACTTTTTACACTCTTCTTCTGTTATGAAGTAATCAATGTCTTTTTTATCTACAGCATCTAAAATATTTAAATTTATATCATCTAGATAGTCACCAATAATATTATCTGGTATATTTTGTGAGCTATATAGATCATTGTAGTAAGTGGTGATTAAATTTGTTATATTGAGTTTATCAGTAACTATATTACCATCCTTGTCTTTTAAGATTTTAATTGACTTTTTATTTCCATTTTTAATTTCCTTGTTTTTAAAGAATTGTATATTATCATAATCTTCTTATATACCTTGTTTAGTTATATTTTCCAAACTTGTTATTTTATTTTCCAACTTTATTTTATCATCAATTTTATATGTATTTTTTTCAATTCTTCTAACTGTTTATATAAGTCTAATCTTACTTTTTCATTATTTTGCTTTGTTTCTATGCAATATTTAATCGTTAGTTTTTTAATTTGTTTTTTTCCCTTTTCCCACCATAATACTAGATCTATAAAATTTATTTTTTTAGTTTGCCATTCTAACCAGAATTTTTTTATCAGTAGTTGATAATCATTATTTTGTAATATAGAATTATTGATTTTCCAATATCCGTTCCCCCATTTATCTGTGTCAATAATCAAATCTATAATAACCGCTTTATGGTCAGTAAAATTAAGAGGTTTATGGGTTATTTGTTTTATTTTCATTAGCTTAGGTTGAGTTATGTATATTCTATCAAGTCTAGTTCCCGTGTTTTTAGAGGACAAGTGTGTGAAAAGTATGTCTTTTTTATAAAGAGTCCTATAAACATCTGACAAATTTAGGTATTTTTTAATGTTATCTAATGTTGCTATAGACTTTTTATTATAATTAACAATACCAGATTTTACGTCTAGCTTGTCCTCTACCATATTAAAATCCCCAAGTAAAATGTTTGTTTCTGTGTTTACAAAGTGATGTTTTATATATTGTAATAGATTTGCATAATATTCATCAGAGTGTTGATAATTATTTGGTGCATATATATTTATGATATTTATTGTATCATTGTATATTTTTAATTTTATACAATTAAGGCGACCTTTAAAAAATTTATTCGTTTCTATTTCTGTTATATGACTTTGTAAGTGTTTTTTAACTAGAATAGCTACACCTGTACTTCTAGTTGTACCATTATTTTTATAGACTTTTACATTAAGTTGATTTTCTATTTTAATTTCTAAAGCATTATTTATTTCTGTAGTTTCTTGTAGACATATTATATCACTTTCATCTAAATAGTGATTAATTAGATCGATTTTATTTTTTAGATTTTTTCTTATATTAAGTGTTGTTATTTGCATGCTGAGATAGAAAAAGATATACGGATATAACAAGTGCAAAGAAGTAGTGATATTAGTAATGCAAATACTTAATTAACTAATTATATTTTGTAACTTTGGAGTCTGGTGTGACTCCATCACTTCTCCTAGATCTTTTATTTTTATTTTTTTTCTTCTTATTTTTCTTGTTATTAGTTTTATAGCTTGTTGTTCTGCTACAAGAACTTTCTTGTAACATTTCTACAGAGTCCTCATATTCCTCATCTGTAGTGTTGAGAGTAAACTCAGATGTGGGGTCATTTTCTCCTTGACTCACACAGAGCCCTGGAAAAACATCCCCCTTTTCATCTGTCTCAGTGCATGTTTGATTTCCCGGCAGATCATGTGTTTCACCTATTTCACCTGATTTGAGGTTCTCATTTTTATCTAGCAGATCTAGAGAGCCTGTTTCTTGCATTAGATAATCTCGATCTCCCGGCAGATCGTTTTCTGATTTGAGCGATTCAGGATCGCTAGAATCATATTTTGCAGATGTATCATCGGCATTGTCATAGTCCTCAACATAGTGACCTGAGGCTTTAGCCACATTAATTATTTGTGACATTATCTCCCCAATAGTTGCACCCCCGTTCTCCTCTAATGGAGGGAACTCAGTTATATTGTTGAGGTCAATTTGTGTGTCCATAACCGTACATGAAGTGATATCCTTCAAAAGTGGTTGCGATAGGATTATGTCGTTTTCGACATCATCATTCCTATCAACTTCTATATCATGATCATCCTCAATATGCTCATTACTGGTATCATCTGTATGCTTAGTTACCGTTTCATGATGTATTTTATAAGGGCAATCAGCAGCTAAATGGTTATCATGCCTACCACAATTGTAGCATTTCCTACCTGAAGTTTGACCTGTATACTTAGTGTGAACTTGTATACCTTTGATATATATCTTTGTTGGTATAGGTTTATTTATATTTTTCACTCTTGCTACTCTAACTCCGGTTTCAATTTTAGGAAAATTCTTAAATTTATTTCTCTTGATGTACTCCACATCTGCATATTTTGAAATCTTACTGTAGACTATTTCATCTCCTACCTCAAATGGAATACCAAACATAGAAACATCAATATAGTCCCGTTTCATTTCCAAATCGATAGGTACCGAAGGTGCTGAGACATATATATAATCGTTTATTTTAAATTTCTCAAAAATTTGAAGAAAGTGGTTTTTACTTTCAATATTAGCTAGTGTTATATTGAAACTGCCCCTGCCCTTGTTTTGGCAACATGTGATCTTGTCTACACTATATCCTTTATCACGAATTCTATTAAGCATAAGATCTGTGGAGACATGTTCCTCTCCAACCTGCAGGGGATCCACATCAACAGTAAGAGGTCTATTTATAATTTTTGTTAGCAGTACACCGTCCTCTACTGGTTGTCCCAAAACGCAACATGGACATTGTTGAGGTGAAAACGCGTGTATACCCGTGAATTCTAATGATATAAAAAGTCACTGGTAGTGTCTAATAACAATGTTTTTGTCACATTTCAGTTATAAAACAGTTACATCAATATTCACAACTGTTAAAACAATAATTTTAACGTAGATATATAGTTTTAGACAAATATTAATATTAGTATTAACTTACAGTTAACAATAGCTAGAGTCCGATATGACAAACGTGGCATGTTTAGTCAGCCATCTTGGTCTATAACTAACTCAGTTCGGAATTTATTCTGTGGCATCGAAAAGTGCCGTTTTAAGGTCGTGCATCACTTTATATAGCAGATTATCACAGAGGTGTAAGGGGACGGGTCTCTTGACAACTTGACCAATGGTCAGTTTTTGGGGTTTGACCATTAATGACTGAGCCAATGACCTGTATTCAGGGTACATGGTCACCGCCCTAAAATTATGTAATTAAGGGTAATGAGTGGTGTTTACTGTCGGCGTGATCTGACGCGTTGACACGTTGTTTCGCGTTGACATTAAAACTGAGTTCCTTTGTTTGTAGGGTTTCTCGGTGGCTTAGCCCTCTGTGGTAATCTGCATGTGTGATAATTATTATGTAAGAAAAAAGTATTTACTTGTTTTATATAATACAACTTGTGAGTTTCTAAAAATTTCTCTTTTGTGAAGTAAAAATAAAGTTATATAACGAACTCATCAAGCTGAGTTAATCTACTTGTTTATGTGATAAACAAGAATTATTCTCGTAAAAACATGTTAAAATTAATATCCAAATTTTACCAATTAAGATTACTTTTGGAAATTTTGACTACTTTTTATAATAAAATAATAAAAATAAAGTTAAATTTGAAAATAATTAGTAAATATAATAAAATAAAATTATAAAATAAATCTTATTCACATATTGAATGTGATTACTGATTTTGTTTCTAATTTTGAATGAAATTTCTAAATTTGGGGTTTTGAATTTAATCATAAAATACATTCAAAAAATGGTATATGACATATCGAAAAGACATCAGTGAAAGAGGAAGTTGCGGAAATTGTTATCCTTGTTATGCTCTTAAGGCAATGCTCAAAGAGGGTTCTTTTACGTTACGTGTCACGCCTGGTGTGATATGGGCCCGGGTATCGGTTACTTGAGTCTCTTTCGAAAGACCCCGTTTGTTTCATTTCTAAATGCCCAGTGCTTAGCGAAAGAACAGTCGCTACCTATTCCCAAGTCTTGGGTCAGAGCCGGTCGTGACACGAACCCACGACCTCACACTTACGAAGCGAGCACTCTACCAACTGAGCTTCCGTAGTGGTAATTATATAGTGCGCGACTTAACAACAAAGTGGATAATAAAAGCGAATGTTATTAAGATAGTTCAGTCAACTACCGGGATTTTTAAACCGGGGATAGCTGAAAAAAGCTAAATTTAACCAACTGACCAATCGGTTCAAAATATATCTAAAATAACATCACATCAGCACACGAAAATGTTATTAATGACCTACCAACAATACCAATAAGTAATATTGAAATAGGTAAACTTATTCATCGTGGTATCTTTTCTTATCCACTGAGCACCGAAGAGCCATATGCTGTACATACCTGTTCAAAGTTTAACTTTAGTCAGTCCATGTATTTATCAAAATTTCAAAAAAAACAAAAAAAAAAAAAAAAAAAAAAAAAAACAAAAAAAAAAAACAACAAATTTGAAATGTCAAAAAAGTTTAACACGCTAACTGCCAGCAGGAAAGTGAGGCTGGGTGTCTAGGAAGGGTATGCACCTCCTGTCTAGCTAACTACACCCATATGTAAAATCGATATTGAGAATAAATAAAAAGGAACTTAAAACTGCATGGTACGTTCAATGTAAACAGGATGCATTAAACTTTATTATCAAGCTTGATTACATTTGCTTGTAATATCCATGAGTCAACAATTTATTACGGTAAGCAGCTTGGTTTATTGCATTACATATTGTTTTTGTTTACACTTTATTAATGTACGAATAAGGTAATGCATTTAGTTGATTATTGAAGGAATTATCTGGAGAAAATTTAAGCAAATCTGATAAGAACGGTTTCTTAGTGGAATAGCTTTAACTTGTTTATATAGTATCACGATTGCCGCAGTTACTTTAAATAGAAGCACAAACAAATAATCATTTCCACGTGGATCAATGAACTTACAATTTAATATTAAAAAAGAACATTGCTAGTCATTTAATATGTATAACTCGTGACCATGCTTTACAAAATTATACAAAATTATGTTGATATAAATCCCAAAAAATTTCTCACACCAGTTCTTAGACAACGTCACTCTCGGCATTCACACCAGTATTAATACCAGCAATATAGTCCTCACACCAAATTTTTTCAAATACAGCTTTTTCCCACAGACAGTCATCATATGGAATTCTTTACCACCTGATATCGTTTTGGCTCCATCGTTGGATCAGTTCAAATCACTGATCCATCAAAATACTTTCTAAAATCAGTTCATTAAATGTATATATATATTAGTCCGACTAATCAGCCCACTAAACCCCCATTTTAATTTTTTGACTTTTTGGAGGTTTGTGGTCTGACAGCTTCCTTTATTGAATTCTTGAAATTTCTGGCGAAAACGGCAGAAACGAAAACACGCGTCGATAATTTCCAGTATTTCCTTACCTCGCTCTTGCTGACAACATGGAACACTTCCTAAAACATTTTTCTACCGACCCATGCTTAATTTTTAATTAAAATACATCGATATCGGTAGAAATACAAGGTTTTCTGATGTCTCTTCAGCTCTCTGTCACTTTCGCATCGTGAAGACATTACTAATCTGCATTGACCAATCAGATCGCGCGTTGCATTTGGATGGTGAAACTCGCAGTTCTATCTTTAGAAAGCACATGGTGATGTTTATTGACATTGGTAATTCGCGTTCTTCAGGATGTTTTCACGCGTATAACATATAATTTTAGTTGTTTTATTTTTATCAATACCATGTGAAGACATGTGTACTAATTGCAGTGACGATTTCTCGTGGTTTTTTCTCGTTTATATCTACATAGGCGTAGGAGCAGGGGGGGGGCAGGCCCTCGCAATATAGTGTGTAAAATTTTGTATCATAGCTTATGTTTATAGTGTAAGTGCTAAAAAAAGAAAAAAACCAAGAGCTTTAACAGGAAATGTCCATCTGGTAACCAATCAATTATCAATTTCATCATTATACTTGTAAAAGGGCGTCTTGAAATTCACCCTTAAAAAACGGCTCACAGCATCTCCAATGGCAGGGGCGAATCCAGGATTTTTTTAAAAGGGGGGGGGGGGGGTTGAGA
The DNA here is from genome assembly GCA_021292105.1 of Anadara kagoshimensis. Lineage (NCBI taxonomy): Eukaryota > Metazoa > Mollusca > Bivalvia > Arcoida > Arcidae > Anadara > Anadara kagoshimensis. The sequence goes on along the minus strand of CM037872.1, from coordinate 20,023,914 downwards.
ATTATATCAATGCTAGGCCCATGGCCAACTAAATGATGTACATCAAAGGTAAATGTAGATTGGTGTGGTTAATTAGTTTATTTATATGGCACCAAACCTTCTTAATCTTCATGTAGCCAGAAGTCGTGAGTTGAGTACTGTACGTTTGAAAATTAATCATTGGACTTAATTATGTCATGCAGTTATTTGTACAATTTTGTCGTAATATTTCACTGCTTTTCAGTCTCTCACTCAGAACGCTGCAAAATTTTCTGGAGTACCCCCATATCCATCTCCAATGAGAGGGTTCATTATGGAACTTGTGTCATACGGTTATTTGTTTTAATCTTGCCTTGATATCACAGTAATTTAACCTATCAAAATGCTGCAAAATACATTGAAGATGCGTCTAGACAGGGGTTAGTTTTGAAAATTTTCCGGGGAAGGCCCCCTGAACCCCCACCTATGCGAGTGGTTTAGCACCCCTCTCATACTCTCCCCGCCTCGTGCCATAGGCACGAGGTCGTACCTGCGGCACGACATAGACATAGCGCACTGTAAACGTGAAAAAATGCCATTTTTCTAGGGGTATGGGGGCATGCTCCCCCAGGAAATTTTGAAAAAATACAACAAAAATAGTGCGCTTTCCATGAATTTCGACCCTTATCTGCAAAATTTTGGGACTAAACTTCAAAACAAAATTCAAACGACCACTGAATTGTACATTATTTCATATGCATATATCGTGTCGTTCATTATGATAAGTTCAGTTTCGAGGGTTAAATTTTGTATTGCTTTCAAGTTTTAAAATATAGCTGTCATATAATTATTTTTAACATTTTTCAATATGATATTTGATAAAATTAACTTACGCACGGTCGTATGTGCGTATGCTCAGCTACGCCCTTGTAATATATAAAGTTCAACACAAGAGTACTTGTCCGCAAGGTCATTAAAATTAATTCTCTTATATTCATCCCGACCACACTGTAAATTTTGTCATAGGGTTCAATTTTAACTGTATTTTGCGTGAACATACATATATACAGTGAGGTGCTTAATTTTTTCTCTCCAAAATTACTGGAATAATATTTCTAGGATACTAGTTCAGAAAAAATGAGAGGGGTCAAGAATATAAAAATATAGAGAGAAGATCGCGACTACTCTATTTGAAAGTCTACATATAAATTCTAAATATTTTGAATACATTTCAAATGTTACCTTTTGTAAGTACATGTATTAAACACCATGTAAAACATCCTTAATAACGCGAATTACCAATGTAAATAAACATCACCATGTGCTTTCTAAAGATAGAACTGCGAGTTTCACCATCCAAATGCAACGCGCGATCTGATTGGTCAATGCAGATTAGTAACGTCTTCACGATGTGAAAGTGACAGAGAGCTGAAGAGACATCAGAAAACCTTGTATTTCTACCGATATCGATGGATTTTAATTAAAAATTAAGCATGGATCGGTAGAATAATGTTTCAGGAAGTGTTCCATGTTGTCGGCAAGAGCGAGGTAAGGAAATACTGGAAGTTATTGACGCGTGTTTTCGTTTCTGCCGTTTTCGCCAGAAATTTTAAGAATTCAATAATGGAAGCTGTCAGACCACAAATCTCCAACAAGTCAAAAATTAAAATGGAGGTTTAGTGGTCTGATTAGTCGGACTATGTAATATGTAGATGATTGTCCTAACCTTTTTTTCTACTCGAACGAAACAGGCATTGAGCTAAAGTAGCAACATTTTATCCATTATGATATAACAAAATTTATGTATCTTCTTCGACGAATTGAAACTGTATTGACGTATTTGAAAAAAAAAAGTTTGGTTCATTTAAGTCGCTACATACATGTCTCGAAGGTATCGGTCGGGTGTCTTTTAATCCGTTGGGTATATAGTAGTAAGTATAATTTCAAATTGAAACTGTTTACAATTAAACAACCTATTGGCAAACAACATTAACCTGTCCGTTTGACCTTTTATTGGGAATATTCATATAGGAGGGTCCACCCGAATACATGGGTAGTGTTAGGATTCGCTGTTAATACATATACACATTGCCCATGATTAGTGTTCACATTAGGTAGACGAAATATACAGCATGATCCTTATTGCTTGAATTTACTCGTCTATAATGAATATTTAAATCAAAGGTCAAGTAGACAAGTCAATGTTGTTTGCCTATACCTATGCCTTGTATTTGGATTTGAGGCGGGGCTTTGCGATTCTCACATGCCTAAATGTGGATTATCAGGTTCTTTTTGCAATTCTCACATGGTAAAGATTGTATATTCTGTATTAGCGTGGCATTCGATTTAGATGCCGATTCTTTGAAAATTGCTTTCGACTGAATTACTTGGCGAAATTATTAGCATTAGCTAAAATAACTTAAAGTTTGCTCATGACGCGTCTGAATCCTGCATCTAATGTTGTCATGGTTACCAGTAAAAATATATGTTTATTTAACAATTTTAAAGATTGATTTACTGTAAAAGTATATGTCAACTTATTATGTTGCTCATTCTGTTTCAATCGCGTCTTTTGTAGCGGCCACAGGTGGTCTACTCGTTTTTCAAACTCTACAGAGGTATCTTTAGCGTGCACAAAAAATATACAAACATGTACGGAAAATTATAATCTGATAAATATTTAAAATTAAAAGACGTCTATAAAATAGCATTGTATTCAAAAAAAATAATAAATAAATATTTAAAATTCAAAGAAGTATATAAATTAGCATAGTAAAATTTAAATATAAATAAATAAATATTTGTTCAGCGTTTGCAAGTACTAACACAGAAAAAACATGCATATATACATGTATGACATTTGTCTTATCACCAGAGAAAGCGAGAGAGAGAGAGAGAGAGAGAGAGAGAGAGAGAACGGGTAAGTGGTATCGGATGCTTTCATCTATAAAAATAGAAAACTTAAATAGAAATTTAACACAATTCCTATGAACTAAATAATTACTCATCCATTCAGCCTGAAGTATACATGTATGACCGACCTTCACTTTGTTTTCATAAAAGCATATATGTACAGTTATTATATTTTGTGGTACAGATAAACAACTTTGACCTGTCCGTTTGACCTTTAATTTAAATATTTATCATGGGCGACTGCATTTATATATAGGAATCACACGGGTTTATTTTGTATACATAATAAGAACACTAATCACTTATCCTGTGTACATATGATCAAGTGCGAATCCTACTACTACCTATGTATAGAATGGACTCTTCTATATGAATATTCCTGATGAAAGGTCAAACGGACAGGTTAATGCTGTTTGCCTATATATTAATATTATATTTTGAGTCCCGCTGTTGTATACATTTAATAGTCATAATGAGTACCATAACAGAAACGATTACAAATATAATGACTTAAACGTTCATGTAATGCCAGATAGCTGATAGACAGGACTTAACTATGTAAGTATTTAGTTAATTTTACCTAATGCAGAGGGCCTTTGTTTACAATTTCATAGCCGGGTGTGTGGGAGAAGAATGGGGAGAGGGAGGGGATGGGGTTTGTAATCAAACGGTGTTCATGCACCATATAATATTCTTCAGTATTAATCATCTCAGTAACAAATGTTACACGATCTCTCTCTCTCTCTCTCTCTCTCTCTCTCTCCCTCACACACACACACACACACACACACACGCACACACACACACACACACACACACACACACACACACACACACACGAGTACTTCCGTTATCTAATGTCCAAACATTTTAAATTCCCACTATTTTCATGTTCCTGCATTTGTGTCACTCCTACAAATAACAGTATCTTCAACCAGTTGAAGGAGGTTATAACCCGGAAGACGAAGAAGACACACACACGTTTAAATTATGATAAAGTTTATGTAAAAAGATATATAAAAAGAGCACATTGGATAATTAAATGGGCGATTCATATATGAATGAACTAGTCCGTGGGCTAGGTGGACCCACCGTGCACCCCCCCCCCCCCCCCAGGATCCACCGACACCACTTTTTTCTGGTACCTTAAGGTGTCTAGTAATGGAATCAGGATGTTTCCCAGAAATAAGTTGGGATGCTCTTAATGAAAAACTTCAATATTTAGGAGTGCCTGAAAGTTTTCAGTAAATTTTTCTATTAGGGGTAGGGGAACGTTTTTATCTTTCTTTTCAATAATATTATGCAGATACAGATCATATTTGGTATCATTGTAAAGGGAACATGTTCAGCTTTAATAAAATACAAAGTCTGTTGATATAGCTGCTACTATGTTGTCACCATGACGTCATAAGCACAAGTTTTGGGGAAAAACGCTATAAAATCGTGTCAATTTATCCTTTATAAAATTATTTCTGTACAACATAATAAAACACATTAAGACAAAGTATGTTTTGCATTTACTTGATGAATTGTAGTTATAAATGATCATATATTCTCATCTTCCAAAAAAGACACCACTCTATTAGAAAAAATATATTAAAGATACCCATTTTTTTTTAAATGATCGAATCGGGGTAGGGGAACGTTTTTAGGTTTTATGTAGATATAGATCATATTTGGTATCATTGTAAAGGGAACAGGTTCAGCTTTAATAAAATACAAACTTGATTGGTGTAGCTATTACTGTGACGTTTCTATGACGTCATAAACAATTTTTGAAGAAAAAAGCTATAGAATCATTTAAAATTATATTTTATGAAATTATTTCTGTACAACCTAATAAAACACATGGAGACACTGTATGCTTTATATTTACTTCATAAATTGTTGTTATAAATGATCATAATTCTCATTTTAAAGAAAAGACGCCACTCTGTTAGGAAAAATATATTAACTTAAAGATGCCCTTTTATTTAAAATTTTAGAATTTAAAGATTAATAGTTTTCACGATAAAAGTATCCCAGTATGTTTCTTTGCATAAATAATATCATCATCATCATCATCATCATCATTATCATCATCATCATCCATTATTCTATAGCTAAAACAAGCTTAATTAATAATCTTTGTTTGAGAATGACGTTAGTTCTAATCATTGCCAATGGTATTTTAGCAGTTGTTTTAATGGTGGAGATATGCCACAGGGTTGTTATATGCATCTAGAGCAGTGGATTCTTCCGTAGGCTAGTTGTAGCGAAAAGGAAACATATAGAATAAATCTCTTTTGCCTCACTATCAAGACTCTTGCAGTGCCTCCTCTTAGCAACATTCAGAAAATGTACAGGTGAATTTGTGGGAGGTTTCCCAGCAGCTACAGTCCCAGAGATGCAGTTCCGTCATGTTTTCAAACATTCATAACCAAAATCATAGAAATTTTCTAACATTATCATCCATTATCATTATAACATATGCTTCATCAGTACAATGTATTATAAGACAACAAGCTGTGCCAATAATTACTTTACTTTGACATAGTTCAAATAGTTCCTTGAACAATATATGGCTACCACAGTATTTTTCCAATTGAAGCAATTTTGTTCCATCTCTTTTATTTCTCACCAAGATATTTGGTCTTCTACTCTAACACTTGTCCTGTGGTGGTTTTCTGAGCGTATGTCTAATCAAGTTCCACCGTTTCTACATCATATAAGAGGGACAACTTTACATTTGAGTTGAATATTGGGTTTTTGTTCTTAGTGGCAGACTAGCTTTCCATATGTTTCTTTATAATTTTTAATGCTTTTCTGGATATTTGTATTCTTGTATTGATGCCATGTTCTGTTTCTTCTTCAGCACCAATCATGCTCCCCAAGTAACAGAGCTCAATTATCTCTTCAATTTATAACTACTTTAATTTATACCTTCTGTTGTATTGTTGTTCAACATTTTGTTTTGTTTGAGTTGATCTTCAGTTCAGTTTTTAAAACTGTTTTGTTCAGTAGTGTGGTCTTTATCCACATTTGATTTAATGTGAGGGTCAATAGGCAGATATCGGCAAAGCCCACATATTCTATCTGGGGTGTTAGTGTCTATTGTATTCCATTTATTGCAATTAAATGATTTGTGATTTGTATACAGCTTTGAGATACTCCTGTATTCACATGAAAGCTTGGGGATAGTTTTCTCTATAGAGACCTTAACAAATGTACACTTAGTATTTATAAAGGTATAATACAGATTGTCATTCTACTGACTGTATGGCAATTTGGTCTGTGTAAGATTTTCTTTCCTAAAACCAGCTTGTTTTGTTCAGAGCACCTAGTACCTCTTCTATTCCATCTTTTAGTCTTTGTAGGATGATCTTTGACAGTATTTTTTCAGCTACATTGGGTAGCATGGTGCCTCTGCAGTTCTTATATCTCCATGATCTACTTTCTTTAGTAGTTTAATAAGATAGTCCATCTCCCATTGTGTTGGAATAATTTCTCTTATCCAGATGTTGCACAGTAATTTAGATATTTATTTAGGTCCTATAGCTTTTCCTTTTTCAAGTTGATTTATACTTTTATATTTCTTCTTTTGTTGCCACCCTTCCTTATTTTATTATCAAATGTCTGTGATGTTATGTCCAATATTTCTTATGGAGGTGGTCATTTTGGTATATCGTTAAAATGTTCAGCCCATCTTTCCTCTGTTGTGATCTTTTTTTTTCATCCTTTCCTTACACCGGTCTGTCTATGTTTGCTGGTTTACCTGTGTGGTTTTTGTTGTTGTTAGATATATATCTTCTAAGTTTCTCCCATTAGCTACTATTTCTTGTGCGGTTACAATATTTTCCATCTTCCATATATTTTCGTTCATCACTTGTTTGTTTATATTTCTCCCTTTGCCTCCTCCTACTCCCTTCATACTAATTTTTTGCTAATCCGGTTCAATCTGCTATTTGTTATTTTCTCTTGCATTTCATTGTGATATTTTGTCCCGTGTTTCATCTGACAACCAATTTCTCTGTGTCGTTATACCGGTATGCCCTTTTTATCCCAGCTCATTATTATCACCCATAGCTGTTAAAGCATAAAACCTGTTGTTCAGACTTATCTTAATTCTTCTTTCTTTTACAGTTGTTTCAATTTTCTAAAATTAAACTCATGTTCTGTTTTTCCAGGATTTGTTTGGCTGCTTTTATTTTTATCTTTGTCGTGATAAATTGCTGGTTCGAGTTGACATCTGCTCCATGCATTGCCCTGACATTGTATAGACTCCTACATTTTTTCTTTGGTTATATGGTCAATGTTTTTTTCTGGTGATACAGATGTTACTTTATGGCAATCTTTCTGTCGAAATACTGTACCTCGTTGTAATGATAAAGCATAAAAACAATAAATTATATCTTTAGAAAATTTCTATGATTTAGCTCATAACTGTTTGAAAAATGATGGAACTGCATCTTCTCTAGGACTGTAGCTGCTCCGAAATCTAGCATAAATTCACCCTGGGTTAGTAGGATGTACAGTTGGTAGTGAAGTAAAAAAGATTAATTTATTCTTGAAGTTCCTATTCACTACAACTAGTCAACGGCAGAAATCGCATGTTAGGTTTCCACTTCTCTAGATGCATATAACAAACCTGTGGCATATCACTACCATTAAAACACCTGCTAAATCACCATCGGTAATACTTTGAACTAAAAGTCATTCTCAAACTAAGATTATTAATTAAGCTTTTTGTTAGCTTTGGGATAATGGGTGATGATGTTCGGCATTTTTGTTATGAATGTATGAAAAATTGATGATGATGATGATGATGATGATGATGATGATGATGATGATGATGATGATGATGATGATGATGATGATGATGATGGCATGATAATGATGTTGATGATGATGATGATGATATTATTAATGCAAAGAAACATACTGGGATACTTTTATCGTGAAAACTATTAATCTTAAAATTCGATCAATTTTAAATAAAAGGGCATCTTTAAGTTAATATATTTTTCCTAACAGAGTGGTGTCTTTTCTTTAAAATCAGATTATGATCATTTATAACAACAATTTATGAAGTAAATATAAAGCATACAGTGTCTTCATGTGTTTTATTAGGTTGTACAGAAATAATTTCATATAGTATAATTTTAAATGATTCTATAGTTTTCTTCAAAAATTGTGTTTATGACGTCATAGAAACGTTACAGTGATAGCTACACCAATCAAGTTTGTATTTTATTAAAGCTGAACCTGTTTCCTTTACAATGATACCAAATATGATCTATATCTACATAAAACTATCGACAACAAAGATAAAAACGTTCCCCTACCCCGTTTCGATCATTTTAAAAAAATTGGTATCTTTAATATATTTTTTCTAATAAAGTGGTGTCTTTTTTGGAAGATGAGAATATATGATCATTTATAACTACAATTCATCAAGTAAATGCAAAACATACTTTGTCTTAATGTGTTTTATTATGTTGTACAGAAATAATTTTATGAAGGATAAATTAACACGATTTTATAGCGTTTTTCCCCAAAACTTGTGTTTATGACATCATGGTGACAACATAGTAGCAGCTACATTAACCACTTTGTATTTTATAAAAGCTGAACATGTTCCCTTTACAATGATACCAAATATGATCTGTATCTGCATAATATTATTGAAAAGAAAGCTAAAAACGTTCCCCTACCCCTATTAGAGAAATTTACTGAAAACTTTCAGGCACTCCTAAATATTGAAGTTTTTCATGAAGAGCATCCCAACTTATTTCTGGGAAACATCCTGATTTCATTACTATACACCCTAAGGTACCAGAAAAAAATGGTGTCGGTGGATCCTGGGGGGGGGGGGCACGGTGGGTCCACCTAGCCCACGGACTAAACCCCTCCATAGTTACCCGTTTTGTTGTTTCTGTTTCTATTTATTTATTGATTGATCTATTTAATTTTTTTACTTATGGTGCTTTGGAATACAATTTTGCTGATTATTCAACAATTTTGAATGACTTTTAAGGTATATACACACAGTCAAACCTGTCTATACAGGGCACCTACAGGTCTTTATGAGCAGGCGGCCTTTATGCAATTGTATAGAGGTGGCCTTTAAGACAGACTGGACTGTTCATGTAGTAGTTTGTTATAGTTATGTTCCAATTCGTTTTACTCTTACAAACTTAAAGCACATAAAATAAACAACACCCATTATAATTATGGGTGGTGCCATTAACTTAAACAAGATGCCGCGGTGGCTTAATGGATAAGACGTCATTCTTAAATCTAGGGTCCCTCACCGCTGTGAGTTCGAGCCCCGCTCAGACCACATGTGGGAAAGTGAATTTTCCTTGACGTTGGCCTTTACTGGTTCACCTGGTATCATTATAATGTGACTGGGTGAGTTGTATGCTTGTCTGCAGCGAAGACTCTTTGAGCTAGTACGCTAAAGTTGCCCTAGTACAAGGCAGACCATACAACACACTCGCACTTCACATATGCATACACGATTAAGAAATTGTTCTCGTCGCGAATAGCTAAAATATCGCTGATGCAACGTTAAGCAACATTCAACCAACCAACTAACTTCAACAGTATTAGTCAGGGGGCAGATCCCAAAAATGTGACACCCCTAAACTTTTGTGTTAAAAGCAGAAAACATGGTGGATCTTATTGTCCTATATGTACTTAGTCACGCTAGGTATGTTTCCACCTTGACTTATTCCGTTGAATGAAAATATGGCTGCCAATCCAAGATGGCCGCCAAAAAAGATCATTTAAGTATAAAAATTCAATATCAAATCAACCACTTAACCATTTAAGTTGAAATTTGGTATTTGATCAATTAAATATCTTTACTAATTTTCCATAAATAAATATTGGTTGTAAAATTCAATATGGCTGCCATTTTCAAGATGGCCGACTTATAATCATTGTGCTGCATTTTAAATCAAATACAGCAAAGGATGTCAATATTTTATGACATAAAACCAATGTATTGTATTCAATATATATGTCCTTAGTTAAGCTAGGCATGTTTCCATTTTGACTTTTTTCCGTTTAATAAAAATGTGACTGCCAAATCCAAGATGGCCACCAAAAAGATAATTTTTAAATTAAAATTAATAACCGCTTAACTTTTTGGAGTTAATATTTGATCGATAAAATATTTATACTAATTTTTCATGAACAAACTGTGGTTTAAAATTTAATATGGCCGCCATTCACAAGATGGCCGACTAATAATCATCGCGCTACATTTTAAATCAAATACAACAAAGGATATCATTATTTTATGACATAAAACCAATGTGTGTGTTACACATTATGTTAAAAAAATATTATCAGTTCTTTTTATGTAATTTAAATAATATATACGAGGACGAAACATTTTTCAAGTTTTCAATAAATATCATTTGAATTAATCTAATAGATATGACTTTTGACGTCTACAATAAAAAATAATCCTCTCGCTCATTCAAACATTCAAAGAGGTCCAACATCAACATGATTAACATCCACAAGCGCCTTGCAGCAATATATTCTATAAGTATATTCCTTATATATTTTATATAAGTATGATCAGAATATAACATATATCCTCGGTTCAACAATTCAACAGCTATAAATATAGGATTAAATAACAATCTTTTATTTCCAAAACATTAATTGTAAAACAAAAACCAAGACCATAACAAAAACATCTGCATTGCTACAAAGGATAAGCGTCTCTGACCATTATCTGTTTCTTTGGCTTCTCTCGCACAAAGAACAATTCTTATGTCTGCCTCTTTATGATTTGCTCAAAGGCCTGATTTACATCTCCATGTACTCGAGAATGTAGTATTCGCATCATCCAAAAAACCCTAACCGAACCATCAACTACTTGCCATACACCCTTTTGGTTTATCTCATTTGATATAAAACTAAAAAAAATCAGATTCATTTTTTATTCCCGTACCGTATATTGAATTATTCCAGTTTTCAACTTTTCATCTCTATTCTGTAGTACATGTATTATTCTTTAAATTGAATTATTCTTACCAGTCCTCACTGGTTTTAATGCTCAATGATTATGATTTGTGGATGGATTGTTGTGTTTTGATTTATTTTTTTCTTGTTAGACTTTATAAAATGCTCAAAATATCAATCAAACAAAACATCACAAAACATCTACTCTATCACTATTCCTGAAATGTCATTTTGTGCTATCTGCAAATCTACAAAGTTGTCAAAGGTTTGCGCATTGGTGCTTTCCAAATGCTGTTAACCAAAGTAATATTCTCTATTATGGTACAAATCTTTATACCTTTTTCTAAACATTTCTGGATGACCTGTGTCTACATCAGATGTTTGTATATTGGTCGTAAACTACCTGATGATGTTACTTAGACTACAGTTACGTCTTTTTGTCCAGTATATCACTATCACCCTTACCTCCTTTCATTGGCACAATGATATTATTTAGCTATTATTGTTTTGATTTTTGAAACTCTATAATGCTACCGAAAAATATAAAGACCTGTACGATAATATATGATACGGCATTGGTTAACAGCATTGGAAAACCACAGTATGCACTTTGAAGATTGTCTCGCAGCAACCACAAAGTATCGTTTTAGAAAATAGTGTAAGAGAAGATTGTTTGCTTTTATAAAGGCTTGAACCAGACAAAAAGAATAAATTTAAAAAAAACCATAACAATTCATTTAAAAATCACAATTATGAAGCAAAGTAAAAATCTTGTAACTTTCAAATGAAGTTTAACACATAAACATCCACCAGGGGAGTCAGAACAAGTGACCTGGAAGGATAATTGAGCACCCCACACTTTTTACAATGAAAGGAACGTGGCACTTTAGGACACCACACATCAATGGTATTTTCGGATGCAGAGACACCATACTATATTGTGATGGCAGCCATAAAACGTTATGAGGGCCATGATAAGCCAAGGCGGCTTGCACTATCCCTGCATCAACAATTTATTTGTTAGCAGTTTGCACCGTTGTATAAACATTTAAAGATGGAATTCCATGTTGCCTGAGAATTTGAACAATTTTATAAATATTGGAGAGAATAAGGCTTAACTGACTAACTAGTTTTATATCAAATGAGTTGAGCAAGGAAGAACCAGGCAAGGAGTCAGTGTTTAGTGGAGGTTTGTTGGTTGGTTGGATGTTGCTTAACGTCGCATCAGCAATTTTTCAGCTATTCGCGACGAGAACTTTTTAATTAATCTCTATGGATTAATCTATGAACAATTTTGTGTATGCGTGTGAAGTGCGAGTGTGTTGTATGGTCTGCCTTGTACTAGCGCGCACTCAGGGCGACTTTACCGTGCTAGCCCACAGAGTCAGTACACCGCAGACAAGCGTACCACTCCCCCAGTCCATTATACTGATACCAGGTGAATCAGTAAAGGCCAACGGTAAGGAAAATTTACTTTCCCACATGTGGTCCGAGCGGGAGGGTTTAGTATGTTTAGTGGAGGGTTGCGGATCCAAATACAACATTTTCGAGTACATGACGAGATACATCAGGTCTTTGTGCAAATCATAAATAGGCAGACTCAAGACTTGTTCCTTATGCCGAGTGAGAAGGGTAGAATAACGGATAATGATAAGATGTTTGTATTCTCTTGGTTTTGTTTCACAACTAAACATTAAGTGAGTACTAGAGCAAGTAAGAAACCAGGAGCCAATAAGAAATATCAGATGAAAAACATTATATATCTGTTGGTATTTGATCAACAGACATTGATTGAGCTTCCAGCATGGGAAGTGTTCAAACAAATTACAGAGCTTGAAAACTCTGAACTGAAAGCTTATGAATATGCGATAAAGTTGACAATGCTGTTATCAAATGTAGATTCCTTTGTTTGTAATCTATTTCAAACTACCAACCCTCAACAAAAACCTTCATGAACTTCACTGTCATATGTTCCGTCATTGTCATGTTACATGATACGTTACGGTCATGCATATAAAACACATTAATCATCAGGAAATGGTTTGAAATCTGCGTTTATTTCCCCAGTAAAAACATTGTGAACACTTGGGAAATTTACCTACAATATTTATGAATGTGGAATTGTTGAATCTTTGTGATGTTTGTGCAGTTTAATCATTGTGAAAAGCAAATTCTACTGCACAGTTGTTTGTGGATGTGAATCATGCTGGTGTAAAAGCTTTTGAAAGAGTCAGTTAACTAGTATATATATTAACAAATTCAATATATTGGTTTATTGTATTAAAACAATGCAGCGCGGTGATTATTAGTCGGCCATCTTAAGAAATGGCGGCCATATTGAATTTTACAACCACAATTTGTTCATGAAAATTAGTATGAATATTTAATTGATCAAATACCAAATTTCAAATCAAATGGTTAAGTGGTTGATTTGATATTGAATTTTTATACTTAAATTTTTTTGGCGGCCATCTTGGATTGGCAGCCATATTTTCTTTAAACGGAAAAAGTCAAGGTGGAAACATACCTATCTCTGCCCCCTGACTATATTATATATATATCAGTTTTCTGTATGGCTAAGTATGATAATTTTCTTAAGATACTGAAGTCATCAAGGTTTAATTGTGACAGTATCGGGTATGATTTCCCGCATCGTCTTAGCTTGTTATTTTAGATTTAGTCTCTCTTTCTCTCTTTCTCTCTCTCCAATTAATCTTTATTAAGTTTTTGGAACATGTTCATACATAAATAAAAATGAGCAATCAATACACAGAAAGCAAATGCAAATGAGTAATAATACGGAAACATGGTAACAGATTAAATTATTGCATTTTGATTATTTCTTAGTTTAAACGCCCGGAATAAAAATTTACCTAAATTACATAATTGTTGAACATTTTTAACAACCAACAGCTGGATTAGATTATATAATAAAATAGATTAAAGGTAGAGGGTTCTCTCTATCTTTCTCCTCGTAAAACTGCATTACTGCACTTCAAGGTTGGAAGAAATAATAATAATAATAATAATAATAATAATAATAATAATAATAATACATGTAATATTAATATTATTATTATTATGTTAATTAATTAATTACAAATATCTATTTTTATAGTCTGACCGTTATGACAAAAGAAGAGGGCGATGGAGATGTTCTGAGTATACCAGAAAAGGAAGATTTGCTGTCCACGGAAAAGACAACAGATGACAGAAAATACAGACCTCCAGACGGCGGATGGGGATGGATGGTGGTAGTTGGTTGTTTTCTTCAGTACATTGTTGAAGCAGGACTTTTGACGTCATATGGGGTCCTTTATGTAGACATTATTGAGAGACTAGAAACAGACAAAGTACAGGTGTCATGGATAGGTTCAATACGAACTGGAATTTATCTAGGCGCAGGTATGTGGTTCTTAAGCTTTCTAAGTTTAAAAATTACAGAAAGCTAGGGTGCAAATATGTAAAGTGTCCATATCTACATTTGTGGTAATAATAGAAAATAATTTACTTCACCATCCTGATAAAAAATCTGACATGTATAAAAATCGCTTAAAATTCAATTCTCATTTGTTAAAAGCATTTTGATTCGTCAGATTTTTCTGTTATGTTTGCATGAATGGATTGGCTCTCAGTGACGTCATCTAAATAGGATGACGTACAGAGGCATTTGATTTCCTACGCCATAGCGTTGCTATTTTTCACTCGCTACGGCAATATTGTTATTTGAATTGTTGATTTATTCTATAAATTGAATTATTAGAAATGAAGTTAATTTTTCTTTTTGTTATGAAAGTATGAAAGAATTGGACATTGCACACGTAACATAATTCGCTATGCAAAGTATTCAGTGTGTAAAATGTCCAATTCTTCATACTTCCATAACAAAAAGAAAAATGAACTTCATTCCTATATTAATTAAGTAAAATCGCTCTTGATTTTGTTTAAATTTAAAACGGTATACTAAAACGTTTTCTTCAATTACAGTCTGTCCGATATTCACTACAATTGTTTCGGTGAAAATCGAGTATGCCCAAATTATTCAGAATTATCCAAAATTCAAAACGAAGGGTACAAAAAGAAACTAGAGAATCTTAGAATTAGAATTTTGGTAGTCAATATTAGTGCTCAAATATTTACGTTCAAGTAACCATACACAGTTCAGACCTGTCGAAAGTTTAACACCGAACCAATAGAGAATTTTAGAAATAGAATTTTGGTAGTCAATATTAGTGCTCAAATATTTACGTTCAAGTTACTATATACAGTACAAACCTCTCGAAAGTTTAACACTGAAGCAATTCATGCAGCAAATAATGGCCCCTTGTAAGCTATATCTCGACAGCTTTTCGGCAGATATGCCATGTACTATTTTTAAAATTTAATCATAAAATGCATTCAAAAATGGCATATAATATTGTCATATACCATTTTTTGAATTTATTTTATGATTAAATTTAAAAAATAGTATATGACAGATACTATCTATTTCTCGAGAGGTTTCCAGCCACTTGCTGGTCATAACTCGCCACTCTGAAGTCAACCCTTGACTTGTTATCGTCAACTCAGTGTTAAACTTTTGACAGGCCTGTACTGTACATATTATTTTAAATTGATTTATTATATTACATGTTTAGCCCCGCTAATAGTACCATTTACAAAGGTAGTGAGCTGCAGGGTGTTGGTGATAATTGGTGGAACTATTGCCTTCCTTAGTTTACTTATTACGGTTTTCCTGAAGTCGCTACTGGTGTTAATTATTTGCCTCGGCATATTTCAAGGTAAGTTGGTTGGTTGAATGTTGTTTAACGTCGCATCAGTAATTTTTCAGCTATTTGCGACGAGAACTACTTAATTACATTCCAACCTGCCTTAAAGGCCACATCTATATAAGGGCCACCTGCTTATAAAGGCCAGAAGAATGGTTTCCCAATTGTTTTTTATTCATATTATTTGAACCTGTATATAAAGGCTACCTGCCCATAAAGGCCACTTTTATTGGTTCTCTTGGGTGGCCTTTATAGACAGGTTTGACTGTAATCTCGATGGATCATTCTATGAACAAGTTCGTGTATGCATGTGAAGTTCGAGTGTGTTGTATGGTCTGCCTTGTACCAGCGCGCACTCAGGGCGACTTTAAGGTGCTTCTTCACCGATTCAGTACGCCGCAGACAAGCGTACCATTCCCCAGTCACATTATACTGATACCAGGTGAATCAGTAAAGGCCAACTGCAAGGGACATTTAAGGCAAGTGACTTAAGCGTTGATGATGATGTCATTATCAAGTTTTTAAAAAAAATCTGAAAACTGTTATATGGGACTACAGGTACGTTATACGTCGATGATATATTATTATCCCCTGCCTTTCAAAGAAGATAGGGATGTATTGAAGTCGAGTTGCCGTCCTTCTGATTAAATTGTTTTGTTCATCAGGTATTGCAGGTTCGAACCCCGACCCCAACATATGAAGCTATCACTCTACCAACTGAGCTACCGTAGTTTATTCTATACATATTTTAAGTTTGTTGTAAATATGTTTTGTTTTTCAGGAATAGCATTCGCACTAGTGTTTGTATCATCTAATATGATAGTTAACCTATACTTCGACAAAAGACGTCCATTAGCTATAGGGTTGTCCGTGTGTGGCGCAGGAGTGGGTCAGACTCTTTACCCTCTGTTACAGGATGGACTATTGAAGCAGTATGGATTTTCAGGGGCGATGCTTATAAACGCAGCATTAGCATTACATGTCATTTTCAGCGGATCTACATTTTTTCCTCTTCCGACGGAAAAGACTTCAAGAACAAGTGAGCTTTAATCATTCAGTCGTTATAGGCAAGCATCATTGACCTGTTCGTTTGACCTTTCATTAGAAACATTCATATAGGAGGGTCAACCTAATTCATAGGTAACTTTGGGATTAGCAGTTAATACACGCGTAATCCCTGTTACTTAAATTCTAGTTCATAACCAATATTTAAATCAAAAGTCAAGTGGACAGGTCAATGTTGTTTGACTATAGCTCTTAATACAATCTTTAAAATAATAATAAAAAAAAAAAACAAACAAAGATACAAGCCCATGTCCAAATTAAAAACCCAAAACAAAAAAGAACTTTGAATCTGATAAATGTAAGTTAAGCACGTTAACCTACATAATAGAAGTGAGACCGGGTGCTGCGGAAGGGTTAACCCCTCTTATTTAGCTAGTTACATCAACAAGATGTGTAATCAATATCGAGATTAAAACCTGTTAGTAATTAATTTACCTGCAAAGTGCCGATAGGCGTCTAGCCACTTGTAGTGATAAACACGTTGTGTCATATTTTGGATAGTCCATTCGAATAACTAGATGAACATTGCCAATTAAATCCGAGATGATAAAATCACTAGGATACATGGCATTTACATAATCTTAAAATTTAGAATTATTGGCAAATAGAACGCCATTCATATACATGTATCTGTATGTAGAATTGATTGGTTTCGACAACTGTCTTCTCTCTATCTTTTAATTCCGCTTCATACGAATAAAGAGCAATGGTGCACAGTATTTATAAAACTATATTGCTAAGCAAAACCAATAAGTTGCAATCAAACATCTTTACATTTTGTTTATGTTGTTTTAGTATATATTTTGTTTTAAGCCAGTATGGTGTTTGACGTCATCATGTAAATACGCCATTAATTATGTGTTATGTCAAATCATCGGGTTTGAATACACTGCAATCACAAATTACTTTCTGATGTTCCGTTTTATTTTATCTTTTTTCGGTTAAATACAATAAAGAAATGGTATTATGTGCAACAGTTAATCGATGTACTTTTGATTTTAAAATGAAATAGTGATTTTGTCGAAGTAAAATAAATAAAACTTATTATGAGTGGAAGGACTTTTTCTTGTTGTCGTTTATCGTGGACGCTGCTATTTTTCCGACGGTGGGTGTCAAGGCAGAATAGAGATTAAATGTTTCAAAATACACACACAGTATTAGTATTACGTATTTTGGATTTTTTTTTAAATTGAAGATTGTAAATACAAGATATGACTTCGTCATCATGTAATTTGGACTGGTTATTGTTATCCATACTTGCATAGATAACGCAAAAAAGAATGTCATTTCTAAATTGAATGCAAATTAGAACACAATTATTTAAACTTGAATAGTTACACGGACATTCATACAAAACATTAATCTTGAAATTATTTGTTGATTTTTCTGTATTTTTATTTATTTATTTTTTTGTATTTGTAGATGATAAGAAATACACAGGAAAAGATAAATCTATACTGAAGAACATACATAACGCGTTTGATTTTAAAGTTTTCAAAATACCACTTTTTGTTGTCTTCATTATTCATAACATATTGTTATACATTGGAGCATATGTGCCATTTTCCTTCCTTCCACTGAGAGTTAAAAAACAAGGTTTCACTTTAAATGACGCATCTTTGTTTGTTTCAATGATTGGATTGGCAAGTACTACAGGGAGAATTTTTGTTGGCGTTGTTGCCTCATACATGACAGATTTTAGATCTCAGTTTTATGTCATTTTAACTTTTGTAGCAGGATTAATGGTGTGTATATCAAGTCTATGTTCTTATTATAGCGAGTTCATTTTGTTTAGCTGGGGATTCGGAATAGCCACAGGTAAGATAATATAAGCAGAATTAAAACCTAAAATTAAAAAAAAAAAAAAACAAAAACAAATAACGAATTAAATACTACTGATGGGATTTTTTTCCAAAACGACATGGATGTAGAACCTTGTATCGATTCGTGGGCGTCATAATAACGGTATCAGTCTCAATATGAAGCAGAATTTGAATAATCAGTCGTATCCTTTATTCCAACCCTACAAGGAAAGATGACATTGTCATAGTCTCCAAAATGATGATTATTAAGAGATTAAACGTCATCTATATATAAAAGAAAAAAATAATCCCAGTTCTATTTTAATTCACAGTATTTGTCGTGTCTAATGTAAGGCCCATGCATGGCAAATATATATAGAGTCACTGACTTTAATTGGTATAAACCTTGCCTTTATAACCCCATCAAAATCATTCCAAAGCGTAAAGTCGAACGCTTTTAACATGATACATGGAATAAAGCTTTATTGTTGATTCAATTATTTCTATTCTTTTCAGGAGGATATATATGCTTGTGTAACGTTTTGTTGATAGATTTGTTTGACAGAAAATTATTGGGCGGTAGTTTAGGATTTGTTACTTTAGCTCAAGGTATAGGTGGTTTTATAGGGAGTCCAGCTGCAGGTAAGGATATATTAAGTCAATATTCCACACCTGTCGGGTGTAGCTAGTGAGAAAATAAATGCTAATCTTCCAGAGCACCCGTCCTTACTACCTTGGTGGTTCTCGTTGACAGTATTCAAAGATTAACCTGTTGAGTTAGCTTCATCCGTCACGTGTGTAATTATAATTGAGAATGACAGGACCGTAGAACTATGGGATATCAGGTTTATCTAGGATAATGTTGGTTACAGTGACAAACATATCATAGATATTGTGATGATGACCATAAAACTTTGGGTCCACACTCAATTGTTATACTTTGTGTTTTATTGCCAATGCCTAATTGCCACTTGGCCACCGTGCCCCAAAACCTTATTCATATATCTGAAACGTAAAAAATAATTCGGTGGATTGTTTTAGAGCGTATCAACATTAGACGTCTCATTGAAATGACGTTTTATGGTTTTATGACAGTCATCACAGTATTGTTTATAGGTTTGGCGTCTCTGTCCAGGATTGCTCTGGATATATTTGACGTCCCATAGTTCCATGTTCCTTTCACACAATTTTGATTACACACGTAGCCGGTGTATCTAGCAAAACAGGAGGTGCTTACCCTTCAAAATCACACGGCTTTACTTCCCTGGTGGAAGTTCACGTGTCTAACCCGACTTGTAAGTTCCAGAGTTTTTACTTTGCTTCTGGATTGTGACTCGGACATGTTTTTATTAAGAAGTTCGCATTTTCATTGATGATGTTTTGGTGAAGGATATTAAATTAAAAGCAATCGATTTAAGTTTGCTTATATTTGATTTACACTTTTTGGAAAATAAATGTGAAACTATTAATTATTTAATTTAATTATATATTTTCAGCTTGGATATCTGAAGTCATCGGATCAGAAGACGCCATTTTTTACTTTAGCGGAGGAACATTCATACTGGCAGCCGCAGTTCTACAAATTGGTTTGTCTTGTCAAAATAGAAGAAAACAAAATGAATTGACAATTGATCAAGAAAAACACGGAACGTGAACGTGTAATTATCTGAACCTATCAACGTCAAGCATAATAACATAATTATCTTTTGAAAAGTGACTTTATAGTGTTTTCTAAACAAACACCATATACGGACTAGTCCGTCAAAAATGTCCAGAATTGCCTAGGATATATATGACGTCCCTGAGTTCTATGCTCCTTTCACACAATTGTGATTACACACGTGGCGGGTGTAGCTAGCTAAACAGGAAGTGCTTACCCTTCCGGAGCACCCGGCTTCACGTGCAATTCCTCGGTGGAAGTTCACGTGTCTAAGTTTTTACTTTGCTTCTGGATTGTGATTAGAACATGCATTAGACAAGTATGTTTGTTTTTGATCTGATGGCAAAGTATTTTTAACACGGATGTAAGAAGCGTATCGACGTATGTATATCATCACGTTGGCACTCGATTTTGTCGTTCAAATTACTCCTTATATGAATATAGAATCGCTGTATACTTTGCTGTCAGATCGTGGACTACCTATCTTGCATAAAGAAAAAATACCATGACAAATAGTAACTTAGAGGCCCCGGTGGCCTAATAGAATAGACGTTAGTCTTCAAGTCCAGGGTTTCTCACCGCTGTGAGTTCGAGCCCCGCTCAGATCACATGTGAGAAAGTGAATTTTCCTTGCCGTTAACCTTTTCTGGTTCCCTTGGTATCAGTATAATGTGGCTAGGGGAGTGGTACGCTTGTCTGCGGCGAACTAATTCTGAGCTAGCATGTTAAAGTCGCTCTTAGTGCACTAGTACAAGGCAGACCATACAACTCACTCGTATTCCACATCCATACACGAACATATACATAAATTAACTCATAGCGATTAATAAAATAGTTTTCGTCGCGAATAGCTGAAAAATTATGATGCGACGTTAAGCAACATTCAACCAACCAACCAACCAACAAATATTAACTTAATAGAAATAAAAAAACATCCAATAACTTATCAATAAAATAATTTTCGTCAGACTTTAGGCATATAAAATGTGGAGTCTAGATGACGGTTCTTTAAACATTTACGAGAATATTTCGAATGTTATTCGGCTATAACTTTACCTGAACCTCTGCAACCAGTGTTAAACTGAAGCGTCTTTGTCTAGTCTATAGTTAATTATACCATGTTAGAAGTCCTAAAGCCGTGTATAATTAATTTATTTTCCCATTTAAGTACTTCTCAACAAGCATCGTAAAAGCTTAAAGTCGCATGCCGTATAATACACTCTGGCGTACTTAATATTTCATATTGAAATGCTACAGTGGACATATTCATTCAAAGAGAAGACGATAAACTACTTGGATTGACTAAAATGCGGCTTTATCAAACAAGACCATCTTAATTATGTTTTTGAGTATGGAGGACTAAGGGGATTTCGATCACTTAGCGGATTTTGGAATAATTGTTTAGCTTGCTAAATAATACTGAATCAAATGTACATCAGCGTAGTTAATACTAATTAATATGGATGCTTTTATACTGACAAAAGCTCAATCAAAGCATTACACAGCATGTTTTATCTAAATCCCTACCGGTCCCCATTTCTATGTAAACAAAAATGGCGGAAGGTGAATCCGATCACGTGATGTAGTGACGTATTACACAAAAAAATAAAAGTGTTTGAGGCTCAAAACGGGCCAGTGTTAACATGAAACATGAACATTATATCTTACCTCATGTAAATCCTAAGGTAAGTAATAACGTTTTAACTGTAAAAATCTGTTGAGAATGTGTTGTGAAGCATGGAGCAGGTAGCGGTTATCACTTTATGGTGTTGAATTGCATTTATAGAACCAAGTGTTGTATAATTTTGCTCCCGATATATAACAATTATGCTATAACACGTGGTGCCACTTTACAGCCTCGGTTTTCTTGAAACAGACTATAACTGGTGACGTCACATGAACTGATATTTGTCAAAACGCTCAGAGAGTAAACAGACGACACCGGATTGCATGAAAATGATTAGATCAAAAGAAATTGGATATATGATGGTAACTGAAAAACGGGAATAACAAAAATGGCGGTTTTTTTCAACGTGGACAGAATGTGAGTTATCCTACCTTCCTAGAAGGCATTTTTTACTATTTGTTCACACTGGTAGAAAAAAACGTGCTTCCGTCGTTATAAATAGATCGTATGGCCTAAAAAATTCGATCGCGCATGCTTGCCATTCAATATTTACATAAGTGATCGGAAATACCTGGTGATCGAAAACGCCTTACGAGCCCATACTTCGAACAACAATGTCCCTAGGTCTATAAATAAAAAAATTATTAACCGTTAAATAGTATGGATTTTCTAAAAAAAACGACAGTTTAATATCCCTTCCAGAGCACCTGGCCCCACCCCTGACCGAATAAAGGTTCACGTGATTAAAATGATTTGACAGTTTCAATATTTTACCTTTATTTCGGAGTTTGATTTGGACATGGATTTGTATGTTTGTTTTTCATCATATTATCAACCATTGTATCATCGAAAGAGTAAATTGTTTCGATATACTCACAATTAAGACCTGATTTTTTAATTTGTCTTATTCTACGAGTTAAAAACACTCACGTTTCCATCATGTAACGAAGACCTATTCAAATATTTGGAATTCCAAATCAGTTTTAACATTATTTTCAGAAATTTTAAGTGTTTAAGAAAAAACATCAGAAATATAGTCTTTGTACAGAGATGCTCTTTTAACAGAGTATCTCTTTTTTTCTTATTATTATTGCGGTATCTCAGTTGGTAGGGACTTTTTAAGTGGGAGATCGTTAGTTCGAACCACGACCGGGTCTGACCGAAGCGTTGAAAGTGGGTAGTGACTGTTCTTTCGCCAAACATTCGACAGTACGGAATGAAAGTCATCGTTCTTTCTGATCGGAACTTCCAATAAACGAGATCCTGTGTAACAGTGAGCTTAGTACAATAAAGAAAACTGCTGTATAATGCCATCAGTGCAACACACAGGCAAAATTTATGCAGATTTGCATATAGCTGGCGACGTCTTGATATAAGTGAAATATTCTTGACTGGGATGTTAAACACCATTACTCAACTCAACTCTTTTTCTTATCCTTCTAGATCATCCTGATGGAAGTTCACGTTTTAACCTAATCTGCTAGTTTCAAAGTTTTTACTTTGATTTCAGATTTGGACATGGTTTGTTTTTTTATTTATGTTGTTAGAACTTAAAACATTGGGTGCAATGTGTTGGTAGCTTTTATATAAACGTGATCCCTTAATAGACTTTAATGTACTTGTAATTACAATAATATTTTCCATGCTTCTTGTAACTGCATTACCGAAAATATACAAAAAGAGTTAGAGTTACAACTGCCATGAAAACAGCTGTAGCAGTTAAAAGTTTCTGCACTATTGGCCGTTCTTCAATTGACGTCATTTGTCGATGTATCCTTGCTCGTTCGGCAGCTGATAATCTAGTGTCCTGATCATCAAGTGAACCACATATCCAGTTCCTTAGTCTTGTCTTTTTATTCCTTCGAATGACCGTCTTTTGATTCGCATTTTCTGTATATCAAAAAAAATTACATTCAGTTATCAATGTTGTTAATACTAATGGTTTCTCTGTATTTAAAATTAACCTATAGCTATTTTTGACGTCTAATAGTTCAATTTTTACACACATGGCGGCTTTAGCTAGTTAAATATTCAGGAACACCGAGCGTTACTTACCTGGTAGATGTTCACCTTTTTTACTTAATATGCCAGGTTTCGAAGTTTTTACTTTGCTTTGAGATTGCGATTTGGACATAGATTGATTTTTGTATGTTTTTTCAAGTCTTTGTCTGACCCGGTCAGGATTCGAACCAACGACCCCCACATACTAAGCGTAAAACTCTTTAAAGGATCTTGAAACTATAGAGTACCTTCTTTGTTGTTGTCTTTATCTCCTGATCTATTCAATTCAATTTGATGTACGTCATTATCATTTGTATTGGATTCTTTATTTAGAATGTTAACTTCCAAGTGGTGACTCTCGGTCACTGGTTCTTCATCCTCTGAATCAAAGTCCGGTTCTTTTTCATCATGTCGTGTCCACCAAGTAACACGATGCAACTTTAAATAAATAAATAATAATTTCTTACAGGCTGCTAATGGTTTTGAGATTACATTATGTGAAGCAAAGACAATGAATTCTAACGAAGACTCTTTCAATCGTTGGTGATGGAATACTTGAATATTTGCCGCCGTTTTTTAATTTTTGAACATCTGCTAATGAAGGTCATCTTATAGAATTGTTTCTTTCTTTATCTGCTTATAATTTAGAGATAGATGTGTAGCTAGCTATACAGATAATGCTTATCCTTCTAGAGCGCCTAGTCTCACTTGCTTGGTGTAGACTCACGTGTATAAGCAAATTTAAACTGTAACTGGGTTTTGAATATGGACAGGTATATTTGTTTTTCGATAAGATTTAGTTTTATTGGACCTTGATGCAATTTTTTATATTTGTTTCTATAACGGTTACGTTATTTTTCTGTTTTGTTTACATTTGTTTAATGCATCTCTCCCAAAGTTGCATGTTCCTTTAATTATCAATTTGTTTTACACGTGTTGGATGTAGCACACTAGATAAAATGTACTTTCAAAGGAAATGGCCTAAATTCCTTGGTGGATGTTTATATAATTTTTACTTCATTTTTCACAGTTATAACTTGCTTTTATGATTGCGATCTTGACTGCTTTGATTGTTTTAGAAATTGGCCTTAACATAGTATTTACATTATGATTCATTTAAGCAGAGATAAAACTTCAAATTTAAACTAGCAGCAAATTCAGACAATAGTATATATCTGACGATAATACACAATTATTGCCTACTGAGTTTGTGATATTCTTGGTGATACTTCCACCAGCAGAGATACCGGCTCAGGGGTTTAAATGACATATTGTATAAGGCTTTAATTTTACGGCACAGTTAGACTAGCTAAAATAATACCTTCTTTTCTGGTCTTGGTTCTGTAAACAAGCTTATAACTATCATTGCTATACCACTAACGGTTGCATTAATAATGGCGAAATGCGTAAAATCTACTTTGGATAAAACTTTAGGTCGTTGATCTTCTTCACCACTGCCACAAAACGGTGCCACATAAGTAAAATCAAGAACCATTCTAATCATCCCAGTCACAAAACCTATCATCAGTCCATAAAACGCACCCTAAAATAAAAAATAAAATCGCATCTGTACTTGCCAACAGCCAATTCAGTGAATTAGGATCGCCTTCTAATAGGATTTTTTTGTAATTTGCTCTTATGTTCAAAGGGTCATAACGCCAAGAAAAATGGACAAACCAACTCAAGTTAATGATATGAACATCTTTTATCAATGTCAATGCTTTTCATCAAGTTTCGTAAAATAATGTTTCATAGTTTTGGAGAATTACTCTTGACAGAAAGAAGTTTTAATTTAATACCCCCTCTTTATTCAAAGGTTTTGGAATAACACATACGAGACAATGAAACTCAATTACCGAAACAGGTAAAAAAGACGCATATTGAGACCCATAATTATAAACTTCACTACTTTGGACAGGCACTGGAGGAAATTAAATATCTACTCTATCTATAAATACTACTGAAAGGGTCTCAAGCAGAATTAGTTTATGTTTACACATAAGGTTGTAGCTAACTAAACAGGAGGTGCTTACCCTTACTGAGCACCCGGCTTAAGTTCTTTCCTTTAAAAAGATACGACTGATTCCTCAAGTTTTGCTTCATATTTAGACTTATATTTCGATTATGACGCCCACGAAGGGCTACACTTGAAATCTTATGGCAAATGTGATGACTTCAATTTTTCTATTGTCACTTTTCCTTTTTCTATTCAGCAATATACTTTCTTCTCCTACTTATGATGTATTTGTTTTCCAATTAATACGCTATGGTAGAGCTTCTTCCCACTAGAGGGACTTTGTACAACGAAGCAGGCTACTTGCAAATAAATTGTTGACCCAGGAACATTGCAAACCTAGGCTAATCAGGGCCCTCAAAAAGTTTAATGGCCATCATCACAGTATTGTTGATAAATTTGACGTTCCATAGTTCCATAATTTTGATTACACACGTAGCTAAAACAGAAGTTGTCTTCCTTTCCGGAGCACCAGGCCTCACTTCCCTGGTGGAAGTTCACGTGTCTCACCTAATTTGTCAGTTCCAAAGTTTTTACTTTGCTTTTTTCATTTAAGTTTGGACAGGGATTTGTATGTTTGTTCTTATCTATTTAAAGTTATTGTTTATGCAGGAAGTGAAAATTATCAGACATTATAAACGTTTAATGAAATGTCTAAGAATACTGTGCATAATTCACTGTCAGAAACAGTTTGACTCTTATAGACAGCAAGTTAGTCAAATTAATCAGTATAACCTACCTTTTCTGTCAAACGCTTCCAGAAAACGGCCAATACAGCGAGTATACCCCACGGCGGTATGACATTAGCTCTTACTGATTGAACGTAAAACCAAAGACGGCCACCCTGAGACTGTTGTAAAATAGGTAACCAGACAACACTAATGACAACAAGAATAAGAACGGTAACTCTTCCAACTATCATTAGCTCAGCTTCTTTAGCGCCTTTTCTGAACTGTTTCCAAAGGTCCAAGGTAATGATTGAACTTGCACTGTTAAATATTGAAGTGAGGGAGCTCATCAGTGCCGCCATTAAAGCTGCAAGTAAGAGACCGCGTAAACCTGCAGAACAAAACAAAATATATACAAAAACAAAACATTTTAATTTAGGGCCAAATTATATCTAATGTAACTTTTCTTGAATTTTCAACTAAATCAATAACAAACGTACTCATCTATGTCCAAATCACAATCCCAAAACAAAAAAACAACTTTTAAACTGGCGAATAATATGTAAGTTAAACACTTGAACTTCTGTCTGTGTAACCGGGAGCTCCGGAAGGGTGAGCAATCTAGCTACAACCGCCACGTGTAAAATCGAAAATGAGAATATAAAGAACAAAATGAATGTGTGTATCCACTCACCAATCGGTAATAATCTTAGAACAAGTAATGGGTACGCTAGGTTACTACAACCGGCCTTGTTGTCACAGAACCGCTCGCAATCCTCGGGATGGGCACAAGCAACCTCATCTACAAAAATATAAATACAATGTCTAAGTGCATCACTCACCAAGAAAGTTACTGAAAAAGAAAAATATATTTGAAAAAGAAATAAGTTGATTTTCAATCTTGTTTTTCAGGATTTTAATTGGAAATTTACAATATTAATAATTTATAATGAAATTTGGATGCTACTTAATGTGGAACATAGATAAAAATCTTTTAACAGAAACTAAAAATAAATATGAAACTGAAAGGGTTGTTACATCGATGGAAAAACATTAAGTACAAAATGCAATTCAATAAGTTCAACGCATGCCTTATACAGTACCGGCCAGACGAAGGGACTCATTAAGTTTTCTCTGCCTGTTCCTAAGGCAATTCAAACCATCTTGCCTGTCGATTTATTGATACCAAAGTAAGCGAGCTCTACATATCCTTATTTTGACTCCTAACTAAAACTTGTTTAATTTCTAGCTGTTGAAATCAGCATATGTTGAAGTTTAACGACAGTCTTTAAGCAAAGTAGCTAAATTTTTGGTCGTTTTGGATATTTGTTTCAACCCCTTGATAAAATTTTGGTTTAAAGCACTACTGATGAGGTATTGTATTTCGAAACGGCGGTCTAATGCTGTAAATTAACACTGGTATAATATGGTATTTAAAAAACAATAGTGTAGTGGTCTAGATACAAAATATAAAAAATGCAATTTCCAACTAAATTGAAGATGCTCACTTATGTCTGTTATGAAAAACACTAAATGAAGCGAACCGCTTTAAAGAAATATTATGTCCTTACCTGTATATAGAATACGACTGATCATTCCTGGTATAACAAACAGGAGGAAAGACAAAAGTTTTAAACCTCCTGCTAAAAGTGTGCCGGCTTTCACGTGAGATATGTTCTTAGCAGCTAGACATCTCTGGACGATTATCTACATTAATAGGTTTGAATGAAAATACTTTATTCTTATATGACTGCGGGGAATTTGCGCATAGTCATACAATAAATTTTATAATATTATATCTTACAATATATGCGCAATTTTGAAAAGAAAAAATTATAAGGAAAATCACTGAAACAGTTCAAACTGCTATAAATCTCACACTGCTGATTGACATTGAGTATAATAATAAATCCAACTAATGTCCAATGATGTGGTTATATACTATTGCATTACTATTGTCATTGTAGCGTACGTTATTCGAAAACATAAAGATGTTAAATTATCGCTATTTTAACAAAAAGGATTTGCATCACATTTGACCAGTTTGGTGTCTCTGTGTCCAGGATTGTCCTGGATATATTTGACGTCCCATAGTTTCATGTTTCTTTCACTCAATTTTAATTTCACATGTGGCAGGTGTTCCTAGTTAAACAGGTTGTACTTTCCCTACTCATCCGGCCTCACTTTTCTAGAGAAGTTTGCGTATTAAACTTAACTTGTCAGTTTCAAAGATTTTACTTTGCTTCTGGATTGTGATTTGGACATGGATTTGTATCTGATTTTGGTATAACGTTAGCAAATAAATTGTTCCAAAAAGTACATATAAAAGGTACGAAACAATATTAATAAATAATTATTACTTTGAAGATACGTACCTGATCCTGGCACCAGACAAATAGAGCACCGAAAGACAAGCCAACCACGGCCCCTGGCCAGGGGATATCCCCGTCTACAGCATCACGGAATATATGGAACGAGTCCGACCTTGGCATTCCACATGATTCTAATGTTTTGTTTGTTAACGAGTAATTACTGGCTGAATCCATGTATTGGTACTGGAAATCATGCCAACTATCAACAGTGGTGCAAGCTATAATATAAAATATAAATAAAATCTCATATTTCATTGAACGCTTTGATAAATGTTGAGAATAGCGTTGTAGATACGCACTTTAAAAAAATCAAATTGCGTTAACTTTAGAACAATCTCAACGCGATTCGGTTTTTTTTTCAAATCGCGTCCAAAAATGGTTCAGCTCAACACAGTTGGAAAAATTCGTTTAAAGTGCGTATTTTTTCATTGTGGGTTGAATTTAATATGTACCTCATAAAAGCACTTTGAAGAATTTTACAAACTGCGTTGAGCTGAACAATTTTCTGACGCCATTTGAAAAAACAAAAACAAAATAATTGCATTGAGATTGTTCCAGATATAACGCAATTTGAATTTTTTTGAAAGTGCGTAATTTTTTCAAAGTTAGTTGCTACATAAACCAATCGGAAAATTTAAAAATATGCATAGTGCGTTTTAGTTCCGGTAGATAATGTGCAGTTCAGATTGTCTTGTTTCTTATTTGAATATAAAAAATATATATAATATTTAGCTGTATACAGATTTTTATTTTAACGATTCCCTAGCCCTCACATTTATATTTTATCATATTTATAATCTATTGGATTTTTTAAAATGAGAAGTAAACAGACCAGTAAATCTTGCAACTTAATCAAAACCAAATATACCAATAAATGTCCAAATCACAATCCCAAAGCCAATTAAAAACTTTGTAAACGGACCCATTAATCAAGACACCTGAAATTCCCCAGCAAAACACGATGAGTGATCCGGGTACGTAAGCACCTCCTATCAGAATAGCCACATCGTCCACGTGTGTAATGAGTTCCCAAATTAAGTTATATAGCATCTTACTGAAAGGTTAAATGATAGTAAACATGTATTCACTGGGTAGGGCAGCGATCCAAGCAATAGATGTTTCGGTAGGCTAGCATCAAAATTATGGTCATTGTGTGTGCATTATGTGGTATACACATGGATCCGTATACTTACGTGGAGTTGAGTTGAGTAATGATGTTTAACGTCCCAGTCAAGAATATTTCACTTATTTCGAGACGTAACCAACTATATGCAAAGGTGCCAAAATTTTGCCTTTGCTTATGCTGATGACATTATACAGCAGGGTTCTTATCTGTGTTACGCATACCGTGACACGGGGCTTCGTTTAAAACCGAGTTCCCGACCCAATGAACCAAAACTTTCAACTCGTAATGCCGAGTGCTTGGCGAAAGAACAGTCGCTACTTATTTTCAAGTCTTTGGTCAGACCCTGTTGGGATAAGAACCCACGATCTCTCACTTACGGACCGAGCACACTACTAACTGAGCTACCGCAGTGGTTCATACCAACGTGGAGATAACACTATAAGTGCTGTTGCACGAGAGTTATCTACAATGTTGTACACCGGATATAGTGTTGCACTGCATTGTGATACAAGATTAGCAGTAATAGAAAAGAAATAAACTAGAGGCTCCAGGGAGGATTTCGATAACGATAGGCAACATGAGAAGGATTTGATACGTCATTGTACAAAGAGTTACGTGACCATGTGATGAACTAACGACGATGTTCAAAACTTTATCGGACGGATCAAGAGAACGCCTTAGACATCATGGGTGTGTTGTGTCATGAGTCTGAAACTTCATGAAAAGCATTTACGAGATTGCTAAAGACATCTGATATCAGATGGATTTTCTAGAATACGAGAGGTCATCGCCCTGTTTTACGAGTACGCCCGAGACATTATGGAACAGGTTTGAATGCATTCCACACTGTACTTACATATTCCAAACAAAATTAAAGCTCCAATCACCAGTACAACCGTCTGCAGTGTGTCAGTATATATTACAGATGCCAGTCCCCCTAAATCAGAAAATACATAATGTACAGTTAATAAAAAAATTATATTCATGTCTTGAGCACAAACCTTCAGGAAAGTAAAAAAATGAAACTAGGTAAAACAGTTGAACATCCACCAGAGAAATAAGGCTGTGTGTTTCGGAAGGGTAAGCACTTCCTGTTTAGCTAGCTACACCCGCCACGTGTTTGATCAAAATTGAAAAAGAAATTTAAATCGAACTGTCAAATTGTCTTTGACACCTTCAGCAATATAAGCACATACTTTATGCATTTTACTAAAACATATGTACGTATGATTATTTTATAAACGCTGCAGAGGGCAAACAATAAACGTGTATAAAGTGGCGTGAAACCAATGATCGAATCAATGCTAAGTTGCGCAAACAATGACATTGTAAATTCGGAAAGTTTTGCTTATATTCGCAAGGGTAATCCAGAATATTTAACTAAAAGATCCACTTGTATTGGTACTGGCTGACAGCCGGTGCAAATGTCTATAAAAGCCACTTAAAGAAACCAATAAAAGTGACCTTTGTGGACAAGTGGTTGAGCTTCAAGTAAAATGAATAAAAATCAATTGGCATCAGTTTTATTTGGCTTTAAAATGGTGGCTTTTATAATAATGGCTTCATATGCAGAGTTAAGTGAATCAAAAACAAAATTACTTAGTCAAATTCATGTCCAAATCACACGCTCAAAGCGAAGGGAAATGATGTGCAAGTTCAACTGAAGCTGAAGAATCTTAAAGTTGAAAAAACTTAAAAATTTAGAAGAATAAATTCTATACATAAATAAAATCTTATGTTGTTAGGGTTGACAAAGTAAAGATATTGAGAAGAGATGTCCTTGACAAAATGAAATATCAAAAGTTTCAAATGATAATATCAGTAATATACAACGACGCTGCATACATCATATTCCATCGGGGAAAAAAACCATGTGCCAAGTCAAGCACCACAGGAACATGTACTAAAATCTATTTCTGGGGGTGCTTACACTTCCGAAACATCCGACCTCACATCTTAGGAAGTTTAACATATTTTTCCAGTTTTAAAGTTTTAATAAAAAAATATTTTTAATCTTATACAACAAAATTGTGTTACCAATTCAGTTATTCACGTACATTTATGAGTCTTTTCCATAGTTAAAAGTGTTGTTTATAAACAGTGAAAACATAGTCAGCGAAAATACATAATGACTATCTTTCTCTTTGTTTATAATATAATTGCTTGATTTAATGTTTGTTGTAACCTGACCTAACTGACTTTGACCTTGCCCTACTGTTGTATTTAAAGTTGTAATTGTTCGAATAACTTTGAACCTACCCATTGCAGTGTTTAAAGCTGCTATTGTGAGAATGACGTTGACTTTACCTATTGCATTGTTTATAGCTGTTATCGTGAGAATGACTTTGACCATACCTATTGCAGTGTTTAAAGCTGCTGTCATGTGCTGTTTTTGAATTTCTATTAAAATAATGCATTCAAAAACAGCACATGTCATGTGCTACTTTTGAATTATATTATTTCATAAAAATTCAAAAGTAAAAAATATGGATCATACTTAATTTTGGGGTAAAACATGCAAAAAATGGACTTTTCATACAAACTTTCTGTTTAACCGACTCCTGTTCAATAACCGTTCGTTGTACGAAAAAGTCGTCAATGCGCCGAAAATAGATTAAGATCTCGCGGAAAAAACAGTATTTTTATATTTTTTCTATCTTGTACACAAAATTCACAATAAGTGTTTAAAGTCGACCCTATCATCAACGTTTAACGTACCGTTTTGAATTCGTACCCATAATAAAGTAACCAATTCTTTACCAAATTATTGGTAGGCGTTAGGTCTGTGTTAAACTTTTGAGTGGCA
Source organism: Anadara kagoshimensis (assembly GCA_021292105.1). NCBI lineage: Eukaryota > Metazoa > Mollusca > Bivalvia > Arcoida > Arcidae > Anadara > Anadara kagoshimensis. Next base: position 19,991,168 of record CM037872.1, on the reverse strand, counting down.
AGTTCTGTAGATGAGCTCTACTAATAGAAATCCTCTAGATTGTTCCATTCTTTCCCGCGAAACCCCTAAAGGTGTCGCCACACTAGTAAAAATTCAAAAGTAGCACATGACACTGCTATTGTGAGAATGGCCTTGATCTAAGCCTTTTGCCTTTTACAGTAAATATAGCTGTTATTAACCTTACCAATTGCAGTGTTTATAGCTGTTATTGTGAGAATGACTTTGACCTTACCTATTGCAGTGTTTATAGCTGTTATTGTGAGAATGACTTTGACCTTACCTATTGCAGTGTTTATAGCTGTTATTGTGAGAATGACTTTGACCTTACCTATTGCAGTGTTTATAGCTGTTATTGTGAGAATGACTTTGACCTTACCTATTGCAGTGTTTATAGCTGTTATTGTGAGAATGACTTTGACCTTACCTATTGCAGTGTTTATAGCTGTTATTGTGAGAATGACTTTGACCTTACCAATTGCAGTGTTTATAGCTGTTATTGTGAGAATGACTTTGACCTTACCTATTGCAGTGTTTATAGCTGTTATTGTGAGAATGACTTTGACCTTACCTATTGCAGTGTTTATAGCTGTTATTGTGAGAATGACTTTGACCTTACCAATTGCAGTGTTTATAGCTGTTATTGTGAGAATGACTTTGACCTTACCTATTGCAGTGTTTATAGCTGTTATTGTGAGAATGACTTTGACCTTACCTATTGCAGTGTTTATAGCTGTTATTGTGAGAATGATTGCTACACAAATATAAATATTCCATCCCAATAACTGCTGCATGAATATCGCCCCTGTATATATCTCCGCCTGAAACAAGCTCAAAAGTTACATATCAAAAATAAATACATGCACAACTCAAACAAATTAAAAACTTTGAATGTGGCAAATTAGGTTAAACACATGAACTTTTTAATATATAAACCTTTTTATTATTTAAGTTTAAACTACTGTTTAATTCATGTCCGATGTAGCACATGTTTATGAAAATCAATATTTTTTATCATGTCATATACCGTTGTGACGTTTGCATTTAGTCGTAATAAATGAGCACCAAGGTACACACAGATACCATCTCAGTCAGAAAATAAAACATTTGCTACGTCAGACATGAATTACACAGTAGGTATTGTCGTTTAAGAGCTAAAATTTAAGGTAGATTGTCGTTCTTTCGCGGTAACACAAGTTCACAACTTCGCTTCTTCCCATCTTGTTTTCGTTCCTACGCTTCTAAGCGTTCAGGTCGAAGGAGCGAAGAAATTTGTTCTAACAGAATATCATACTTTCAGTTGAACTCTACCATTGTCACCCTCGGGATAGCTCAGAATATAAATATCGTTTATCTGTTCTCCAAAACAAATCATAGTCGTGTCATAACATTTAATGTTTGTTTTAACGCATTTTAATACATAAATTTAAGTGCATGTTGACGTTTATCTCCCATCTCTGCCATGTGCAGGCATGACCATTGCATCATTATATATGCTATTTATCATAACTTTTGATTTTAATGTACCCAGCTGTGTCTTTATACTAGATAAAATCGAAATGTATCGAATTCGTTATTTTATTCCTTTCTTGTGTTTTTTATAAATATTTTTTTCTTATTAATGGGGGCATTGTGACAGCGTGGTGTAGGTAAAATTCGCCAGAGTATATGTGGACAAGATTTCTGAAATATTTTAGCTTGGCAGAACTGTCATTTAAATTCGAAATAAACAATTTCTTATTTAATTCATTCCCCCATTTGCACGATTCCTTTAAATGCTATGCTTTGTTGGCTGTGTTTGCGTAGTGTGTCTTTCTCAATCATTTCTGTCTTGAAATTTGACAGTGGACAGAAACCATTACTTAATTTTATGTTTTACAATACCACTTAACCATACAGATTTACGAAACCCTATCCATTGCAAATGATCGTCATCTTTATATGCCTCTTCTATATTTACACCCACCAAAACTAGTTTGAGGTGGTATATGTATAGAAATCACCATGTCTGCCCGTCCGTCTGTCCGGTCGTGTAAAATACCATGTCCGGGCAATATCTCATACACTAGAAGGGGGTTTTACCGGAATAATTGCGAAATTCCGGAATAGTTAGACACTTTCCGTAATCTTTGGAAAAATCCGGAATCGTTAGACAAAAATCCGGAATAATAAGTCAAAATCCGAAATAATTAGGCAAAATCCGGAATAATCAGACAAAATCCGGAATAATCGGTCAAAATCCGGAATAATTAGGCTATATTTTTTACGGTAAATTTTCCGGAATCTAAAGATTCCGGATTTTGTCTGATTATTCCGGATTTTGTCTAATTATTTCGGATTTTGCCTAATTATTTCGGATTTGACTTATTATTCCGGAAAACGTCCAATTATTACGGTAAAGTATTTTAAAAATTTAAATTTTCAATTCGCGCCATTTCGTCGTTTTTCACCAACGTGCAAATAGTCGCACTTTCAAGAAAACTGTGTAAGGTGAAAAAAATACCTAAAACTATCTATCACTAAGCTCTGAACAGCAGTCGACATCCTTTCATACAGAGTTTTTCCGTACGAACTCATGTGCGCATGCGCGGATTTATCGTGTTGATACCGTGCTGAAGCTAACAAAGATTTATGAAGGATTAACTTTAACTTCTTAATAAAGTATTGAAATATTAAAAACATTAATTTATTCCTCATATCATGAAAAAGTAAAATTTTGATGTTTTTAATTCATTTTATTTAGAGGTTTGGGACTTTTTACGTTTGAAATTTTTAAGCTTTCAATATAGATAAAGAGGGTAATATAAATTCATTTAATAAGCTTTTGGGGCTACTTAACTTTTATTTAAAAAACAGATTTTTACGTAAAAAATCACTTTATATAGACGGAGTTATATGACATGATACCTATGATAAACTGATACAGGTATGTGGATAAAATAAAATAAAGTGCTTCATTCATTCATATGCCTACCATTTATATCTACTTGCATCACTTAAAAAAGTTTATTTCTACAAATATGCAGTGGCGGATTCAGCGGGGGTTGGGGGGATTATCTCTCACATCGCAAATTGTCACTCACTGGTTAATTATCCGCGTACAGGTATAAGGCGATGATGTAATGTGCCAGTTCGCTGAGGCTTGAAAGAATTCAGGTAGTACTGACCAGTGTTATTTACCTGATCGCTGAGGCATGAAAGAAATCAGTAGATGACGTTAATTAGGAATACTAATTAAGAGACTTCGGTCTTGTCAAAAAAACTGAATTGTAAACATGATCGTTATCAATACTCCAAGCGTAATTGAGGAAAGATTCCATAGAGAATGTGATTTCATTAATCATACGTGAATTATTTAATTTGACTTTTCAAACAAAAGGACATGACCCAGAGAGAGAGAGAGAGAGAGAGAGAGAGAGAGAGCTAATTCAGAATATTACATATTTAGCACACGATTATCATTTTTGTATACTTTTATAGCGCGAATAAAAGCCCCAATTTTTATACATTAAAAAAAATATTTGGTTTAAATGAAAAAAATCAGTCTCTATTCGTCCGTTTATCGGCTTTATGAAACTAATCCATCTAAAATGATCAGTGTTCTTTTCTGATGACGGGATTCCTGTCATATACCATTTTTTAAAATTTAATCAAAAACTACATTCAAAAATTGGTATTGTCCATGCCATATACCATTTTTAGCTCACCTGACCGAAGGTCATGTGAGCTTATGGCATAGCGCAGCGTGTGTATGTGCGTGCGTGTGTGCGTGTGTGCGTGTGTGCGTGTGTGCGTGCGTGTGTGCGTCGTTAACACCTATTTTCGACTTCTCCGCTGAAACTAGTGGACAGTTTTTAATGAAACTTTGTCAGAAGTATATATGGGCCGGTGCAATTCAGATTTGTTCGTGGCGTTGCTATGGCTACCATAACTAGGTCAAGGTGACCTAGGGGTTCAAAAATCTTAAAAAATCTTCTTCTCCGAAAGTACTGATTGGAGAAAAAATCTGATGTGATATTTGGCTTCTCTAGGGTCTTAAGCCTATAGTTTGTTCATTTTGTGAAATTCGGATAAAAAATAGGTTACGCGTTTTTGCGTTTAATTTTTAAAAAAATCGTAAAATAGCTTCAAATTGTTATAACTTGACTATTTGACCAGATAATGACATGGAGTTTTCAGTTTTGACATCTTCTTGTTAGTATCTTCAAAATGAGGTCAAGGTCAATTGTGAAGGTCGTGACCTAATTTTTTACCTCTGATTATAACTATTATCTCGAAAACTATAAACTTTTTGTATTAGCATGTATATTAGAATGTTGTAGGTATCGATACAACGATCATTTTGATGTATAGAAAAAGGTCATGGGTTCAAAGGTCAAGGTCACATATGCGAAACAATACCGAAATGGTTAATTATCATGAAAACTATAAACATTTTGTATAGGCTTATATATTAGAATGTTGTAGGTATTGATACAACGATCATTTTGATGTATAGAAAAAGGTCATGGGTTCAAAGGTCAAGGTCACAGATGTGAAACAATACTGAAATGGTTAATTATCTCGAAAACTATAAACTTTTTGTATAGGCATGTATATTAGAATATTGTAGGTATTGATACAACGATCATTTTGATGTATAGAAATAGTTCATGGGTTCAAAGGTCAAGGTCACAGATGTGAAACAATACCGAAATGGTTAATTATCTCAAAAACTATAAACTTTTTGTATAGGCATGTATAATAAAATGTTGTAGGTATTAATACAACAATCATTTTGATGTATAGAAAAAGGTTATTGTTTAAAGAAAGGTCAAGGTCACAGATGTGAAACAATACTGAAATAGTTAATTATCTCTAAAACTATAAACTTTTTGTATAGGCATTTATATTAGAATGTTGTAGGTATCGATACAACGATCATTTTGATGTATAGAAAAAGGTCATGGGTTCAAAGGTCAAGGTCACAGATGTGAAACAATACCGAAATGGTTAATTATCTCAAAAACTATAAACTTTTTGTATAGGCTTGTATATTAGAATGTTGTAGGTATTGATACAACGATCATTTTGATGTATAGAAATAGGTCATGGGTTTAAAGGTCAAGGTCACAGATGCAAAACAATACCGAAATGGTTAATTATCTCGAAAACTATAAACTTTTTGTATAGGCATGTATATTAAAATGTTTTAGGTATTGATACAACAATCATTTTGATGTATAGAAAAAGGTTATTGGTTTAAAGGTCAAGGTCACATATGCGAAATAATACCGAAATGTTTTATTATCTCGAAAACTATAAACTTTTTGTATAGGCATGTATATTAGAATGTTGTAGGTATCGATACAACGATCATTTTGATGTATAGAAAAAGGTCATGGGTTCAAAGGTCAAGGTCACAGATGTGAAACAATACTGAAATGGTTAATTATCTCGAAAACTATAAACTTTTTGTAGAGGCATGTATATTAGAATATTGTAGGTATTGATACAATGGTTATCATGATGTAAAGAAAAAAGTCATTGGGGTTTAGTATTTATGTTTTCTTTAAATCTATCAGCTAGCCATTAGTTATCAGGTGAGCGTATCAGGCCCATGGGCCTCTTGTTTGAATGTATTTTTTTTTTATTAAATTCAAAAAATAGTATATGATACACCTTTAATACACAATGCTGAAACTGACTAATTAGTCATTTTAAAACTAATAATATAATAACATTAACTTGAAAGTACAGGAGATGTAGAGTGCTCGCTCCGTAAATTGGGAGTTCGCAGGTTTTGTCCCGCGGTCTGACCCAAGACTTGAAAAAGGGTAGTGACTGTTCGCTCGGCATTAGAAATGAAAGCGGGTCTTTCGGACAAACCTTAAAAACCGAGGCTCCTTGTCACTGCAGACATGGCACGATGAAAAATCCTTACTCATAATGCCATCAGCGCAAAGCACGGGTAAATTATTCTGCAACTACACCTGTAGCTGGTGATGTCTCGACAAAAGTGAAATATTCCTGACTTGGACGTTAAACCCCCTTAATTAATGATCAATCAGACACAGGTCCGGGATTCAAACAAAGATAGTTTCCACTCATGAGCGTGAAGTTTATCAACCCGACTGAATCACCCTGACCACCAGATCACGTCCATCTATTATCGACCAAATTAAATAAAAACACTTGTATCCCTCAGAAGGATCGACGTATCGATCTACCATTTCCAAGGGGCCAACAACCTCTCTTTAATAACACAATAAAGAGTCGGTCTGGAAATGCATTGCACGACTACACCCCGATAGATAAAATAAAGAGACTGACACGACAAGTTACCGACGGCGACGAATTTCGACAGTACAGTTTCTGACTCATTGACACTCATAAACTCCTGTCAGTCTGCCGTCAATGTAAATTTTTTTTAAAAAGGCTGATTAGTTCTTTAACTCGCTTACATCCACTTTGAATGTAAGGTAAGAAGGACGTACGACAGGGTTCTAGATGCAAGAAATCGCATAATATGTAATGAAAAAGCGGAATTTTTAAGGGAAACATGCCTCACATCTTCCTATATAGGAGATCGCGTCTTCAGCGGGAAGTTGTGCCCCCCCCCCTTTCAACAAAACTCTGGATCCGCCCTGATATGTTTAAATTCAAAATTCTTTCATTATAATATTTTCAGACAACATAAAAAATAGAGGGCTCACATTTATTTATTTATTTATTTATTTATTTATTTATTTATTTATTTATTTATTTATTATTTTTTTATTATTTCAATAGTGGCAATTTGACTACTAGTCGTTAAAATTAAAAAGGTGTAAATCAGAGACATATAATATAATAAACGTATCACGGTTACTAATTAATTATCATCGGCATACTTCACAAACAACATACGTAACTATTGATAACGGAAGCAAATTCAAACCCAATGGCAGACGATTGGTATATTCTACGTGACAAATTTACCGGTAGGTGTTAATCTCATTAATTACCTACTAGATTTCTTCTTCCCAATCTCAATATGATAGAGAGGGAGAGGGGGTTAGTACGTAACGGAGAGAAGACTACTGTATCTTTGAATTCAAGTAAATAAATAAATAAATAAATAAATAAATAAATAAAATAAATAAATAAATAAATAAATAAATAAATAAATAAATAAATATGATAGAGAGGGTTAGTGACTGAGAGAAGACTACTGCATCTTTGAATTACACACGTCAGTTTTTAAGCTGTCATGATTTAAGATTTCTTATTTTATGACTTCGCGGTTAAGAAACTTGTAAATAAATAAATAAATAAATAAATAAATAAATAAACCACCATTTCATCAAGTAAAACTAGTAAATCTTTCTGCACTATCGTCTTCATGTGAAGATCCTTGGATCTAATTAAAAAATTATTCCCTGAACTGATTAAGTTGTATATGGAGAGAGAGATCGTTTTGTCAATCGGAGCTTTTTCCACAAACAAACGTTTATAAATGTGTCAATATTGCATGATTTTATAATCGTAGAAGAGGTCCATAATCACGACACATTTAATTAGTCATTTCGTACCATAACCATTTCGTATCATGACCATTTCGTACCCAAATTAACCATTTTGTACCCAACTCTGTCCATTTCGTACCATGCCATATGACCATTTCGTACCCAGGTACCATAACCATTTCGTACCATGACCATTTCGTACCCAAATTTTACATTTCTATACGTTAACCACTACGTAGTGCCAGTAATGGTGATAAGATCTGGAAAGCAAGAACCTAAATTTATCGATGAACACGCCTGCTGCATGATCTGTGATAATTTTAGTATGTAATTAGTATAATCTAATCAATAGATTTTTCTTTTCAAGGGTGTTTGACCTGTAATTTTACCTATAATTTACCTTTTCAAGTTCGAGTTCTATATTACCTGTATTTTAATGTCGTAATAATTATTTATAATTATTTATTGTTATCCCCATTACATGATATATAGTTATTTAATTCTGTATCTTAACTAATTATATAACAGAACATGTGAACGAACATTACATAACCATGAACAGAAACAATTGAACTGTGAAAATTAATAACTATTTACACTATTATTTATACAGCATATATATAGCAAGAAATTATGGGTTTTGGAGTATCCGCGGATAGTGTAAAGCAAACATTCAAGGTTCATATACAGGGTATTAAGAAAATAAAAATCATCACAGCCAAGTGGTTATGTAATCGATAATTTTATCCGGGTGAAAATGTGTCCGAGAGGATATGCTTTCATGGTAAAATCTATCCGGTGGAATAAATATCATGACTTATCCGTAAAATATTGTATATGAACAATATTTACTTGCATGGACCAAAGAAAATATTACCCTACGTTAATATCTCATGTGGATAAAATAAACTATTCAATGTACATTATTTCGAAATTATCTACACTCGAAACGATGATATAAATATAATCTACTGTATTTTTTGTTCGTGGAAGTATAATAAATATTTAAGTTGTTCCTATTTACAAAGGACGAATTGAATTATAATTAAATTTCCGATATTTTATTTATCGTAGTTTAGAAAACTAAATACATTTAAAATATATACATAGGCACGGTGAACACCATACCGGCAAATTAAAAATGGCGGCTGATCGAGGGCGGAACATTTATTACAAGTATTTCTAAGGTATTTTTTCCCCTTACACATATTCATTGAAAGTGTGACTATTTGCACGTCGGTGAAGAAAGACAAAATGGCGCGAATTGAAAATTTAAATTTTTTAAAATACTTTACCGTAATAATTGGACGTTTTCCGGAATAATAAGTCAAAATCCGAAATAATTATGCAAAATCCGAAATAAATAGACAAAATCCAGAATAATCAGACAAAATCCGGAATCTTTAGATTCCGGAAAATTTACCGTAAAAATATAGCCTAATTATTCCGGATTTTGACCGATTATTCCGGATTTTGTCTGATTATTCCGGATTTTGCCTAATTATTTCGGATTTTGACTTATTATTCCGGATTTTTGTCTAACGATTCCGGATTTTTCCAAAGATTACGGAAAGTGTCTAACTATTCCGGAATTTCGCAATTATTCCGGTAAAACCTACTTCTAGTGATAGCTAATCCAAAGGTGTGTCATGGCCTTGAACCAATTGCAAGGTCATATCCGAAAGGTCAAGGTCGTGGGAAAACATTTAATATTGGAAACTCTCAAGATAAAGTTCTAGTTTTAAAAGTTTCCAGGCAGAATAATAAAATTAAAATCACGAAAATACTTATACCGTTATATTAGTCAGTATATACTCTAGCAGAGCCAGTAATGAGGAGTATATTCTAATTCTACGTCCTCCAAATCTCATCCGTAGGTACTCCGGCATGGTAAACGCCTAAAACAGAAAATGGAATATCAGATACCGGATTGACACGGCAGTATGGTAACAAAGTACAATACAGGGACCAATTGAACAGATAACACTGATTGAACGAAAAGCAGTCGATGTTCGACTGCAGAGTGATCGAGATAGATATGGATAGCTACTGGCCGAAAAGCCTCCCGAGAGATAATGTAGTTACGGTACGGTGTAACAGCTGTCGAGAGGCTACTCACAAGGGACTTAAATAAACTGCCAAAACGATGTCTAATACACTAACTTAAGTTATAAGCTTGTGATTTTTCAACAAAAAATGTTGGACGATCAAAAATGAAAAAAATATATATCAGTAAATCTGAAAATAACTAACGCATAAAATTTCATATAATAGGCGAAGAAAATTGAGTTTAACATAGTAAGTTTAAAATCCGTATTGTGAAATAAAACAAACAAACATTGGCACCAAACTGTGCACACCACAAGGTGAAGTAAAATATTCATAAAAAATATTAAGAATTATTTTGTATAAATTAATTGATAAAAGCGTATGATAGATCTGAGCTATATAACAGATCTTGGTATGAAAAAAATTATTTTCTTGATTGACAGTTGTTTTCTCCAGTACTCAAGTACTCTGACCGTCACGATATAAGAAAACGAAGCAGGAATACGACGTAAAACCTCATTACTCCCATCCCTCTCACCCGGCCGGATCTGACCAAGACTTCAATATTGATAGTGACTGTTCTTTCACCTAACACTCGGTTTTTAGAAATATAGGTCACGGCGGAAGGTAGATACCTTAGAAACCGATGCCCTAGGCATGGAACATTAGAGAACCCTCCCTGCATATTTACTAATCGAATTGCAAAGGTCCAGGCATGAAGCATTAATGAACTCTCCCTGCATATTACCCTAAGCGCATTGCAAAGGTAAACGTTTCTGTTACTAATCCTATAGCTTTTGACGTCTCGATATAAGTGAACTATTCTTGACTGGGGCATAAAGTCCTATTCAATAAAATAAATCAGTTCCCAAATCCTTTCATCTATATGGTTATAACTTTATATTTACATTTATGGTGTTTGATTGTATTAAACTCTGTTTAAGACCAAATGAAGTTATAGGTGCTAATGTGACGTCACTCATTTCTTTCTGACACCTATGCTCCTGACGTCATCATGGTCATTGATAGGCTGTTCCAGGAATTGGAATTGCATGTCGTACACGACAGTGTTTTAAATTTATTTCAGGATTCAAAAAAAAAAAAAAAAAAAAGATTTTCAAAAAATGCGAAATGTAAATATAACCATTGAACTGTCTAGAAATGGCGTTTATAGTGCTATAACTTCCATTGCCGTGCAAAGCAAACTAGTCATAACGCGCGTTAGCGCGTTATTCGGTTTGCTTTGCACGGCAATGGCAGTTATAGCACTATAAACGCCATTTCTAGACAGTTTAATGGTTAATTATACAGTCATTGTTTGTCTTAGGAAGATAACATTTAAATACTGTTTCCGTCGACTGAACAACTGGTGTACTGGTGGGTTTTAACCTATATGTATCTAGTATTTAACAAACATTAAGAATATCTAATGCATTTCGCATGCGCTATTAGTTTTTGAATCTCATTTTAAATCTTATTTTCTAAACACAAATCAAACTGAATGACCATGGAAGTGAAAAGATTAAATCATACTTTGAATGAGTTTTGTTACCTCTTTATACATGATCAACTAAGCGAAAAGTGATAAGAATAAATAATTTATATACTTACTCCGCAGGCAACGTATACTGGGACAAAAATCCATCCTAGGGCAATCAAGAAATAAACAGACTGGAAAAATAAAAAAAAAATCTAGTTATAAAATAGGTTGACTTGAAACTAATATCTTCAGTGTTATCAATACTTCAATTTTGACCGGTCAGTGACCAAGCATTTAACATGAAAAACTGGAGTACATGTGCATAACTGTTATAAGCCAACACAACCAAGAACACGAAACAATAGGAACACCTACCTAACAACAGCCAACACAACCACGAACACGACGCAATACAAAACATACTTGAAACAGCCAACACAACCAAGAACACCACGCAATACAAACACATACTTCACAACAGCCAACAAAACCAAGAACACGACGCAATACAAACACATACTTCACAACAGCCAACACAACCAAGAACACGACGCAATACAAACACATACTTCACAACAGCCAACACAACCAAGAACACGACGCAATACAACACATACTTGACAACAGCACAGCCAAAACAGCCAAGAACACGACGCAATACAAACACATACTTCACAACAGCCAACACAACCAAGAACACGACGCAATACAAACACATACTTCACAACAGCCAACACAACCAAGAACACGACGCAATACAAACACATACTTGACAACAGCCAAAACAACCAAGAACACGACGCAATACAAACAAATGCTTCACAACAGCCAAAACAACCAAGACCACCACGCAATACAAACACATACTTCACAACAGCCAACACAACCAAGAACACGACGCAATACAAACACATACTTCACAACAGCCAACACAACCAAGAACACGACGCAATACAAACACATACTTCACAACAGCCAACACAACCAAGAACACGACGCAATACAAACAAATGCTTCACAACAGCCAAAACAACCAAGAACACCACGCAATACAACACATACTTCACAACAGCCAACACAACCAAGAACACGACGCAATACAAACACATACTTCACAACAGCCAACACAACCAAGAACACGACGCAATACAAACACATACTTCACAACAGCCAAAACAACCAAGAACACCACGCAATACAAACACATATTTCACAACAGCCAACACAACCAAGAACACGACGCAATACAAACACATACTTCACAACAGCCAACAGAACCAAGAACACGACGCAATACAACACATACTTCACAACAGCCAACACAACCAAGAACACCACGCAATACAAACACATACTTGACAACAGCCAAAACAACCAAGACCACCACGCAATACAACACATACTTCACAACAGCCAAAACAACCAAGAACACGACGCAATACAAACACATACTTCACAACAGCCAACACAACCAAGAACACGGCGCAATACAAACACATACTTGACAACAGCCAAAACAACCAAGACCACCACGCAATACAACATATACTTCACAACAGCCAAAACAACCAAGAGCACGACGCAATACAAACACATACTTCACAACAGCCAACACAACCAAGAACACGGCGCAATACAAACACATACTTCACAACAGCCAACACAACCAAGAACACCACGCAATACAAACACATACTTCACAACAGCCAAAACAACCAAGAACACCACGCAATACAAACACATACTTCACAACAGCCAACACAACCAAGAACACCACGCAATACAAACACATACTTCACAACAGCCAACACAACCAAGAACACGACGCAATACAAACACATACTTCACAACAGCCAACACAACCAAGAACACCGCGCAATACAAACACATACTTGACAACAGCCAACACAACCAAGAACACCACGCAATACAAACACATACTTCACAACAGCCAACACAACCAAGAACACCACGCAATACAAACACATACTTCACAACAGCCAACACAACCAAGAACACCACGCAATACAAACACATACTTCACAACAGCCAACACAACCAAGAACACCACGCAATACAAACACATACTTCACAACAGCCAACACAACCAAGAACACCACGCAATACAAACGCATACTTGACAACAGCCAACACAACCAAGAACACGAAACAATAAATGGCTTTCACCAATTGTCGAACAGAAAAACCTTATTTTTTATTGAATTTATTAATTAACGTTTGGTATTAGCATATTATTACCAACCAATGTTTTCATTTATAAGATTTTCAACATAATTGAAATGCTATGCTGTACTCAATCATGGCTTAGAAAATATCGTTTGTAATTTTTAGTGACTCCTCGATTCCATGTTAATATAGTTTGTCACTAAGAAAGCTGTGATTTCCCATAAATTGTGATGGCGACAATAATGTGGATACTTAAAACCAAATTCAAAACACGTCCAACTCATATCTGGTCGGTTCTCGGTAAATAAAGTTGTTTTTCAGGAAAATTAATTTTCTACGAATTTTTTTAAATATTGTGGAAATTATAAACATTTTGGATTTTTTTCCTGAAAAAAAAACACCCTTTAAGCTTTTTAACTCTAAGCTAAAGAATAATGAAGTTTTCAACATTTGAAGATTTTGAGTCTTTTTGATAGGACAGGTTTGAACATTTAAGATAATTTATGGAGGGCAGTGTATATGACTTACTTACGTGCCATTCATACAGTGTCACGGCTATTCCCGATACAGCTGCTGTTCCAGCCATCCCCACGAACATTGGAGCACCAATATTGCTGGCGTATATTGAAGCACCCACCTTAAAGTAACAGATAACAAAATTAAAATACGTTTATAATAGAATTAAACAGCACTCTTTAGACTTGAAGGTACACACTTACGCCTCATGGTTGGTTGGTTGAATGTTGCTTAACTTCGAATCAGCAATTTTTCAGCTATTCGCGAAAAGAACTATTTTATAAATCTGTATGGATTAATATATGAACAATTTCGTGTATGCATGTGAAGTGCGAGTGTGTTGTATGGTCTGCCTTGCACTAGCACGAACTCAGGACGACATTATAAGGTGCTAGCTCATCGAGTCAGTACGCCGCAGATAAACGTACCGCTCCCCCCAGTCCATTATACTGATACCAGGATAACCAATAAGGAAAATGCACTTTCTCCTTACGTCTAATGGCGTCGCGTCTAGGTTTAAATACTAAAAATATTATTATCCTAGTGTGAGAAAGGTCGGTGGTTTTCTCCTGGCACTTCGGTTCATTCATCATTCCAGAACTGATCAACTTGGTATAAGTGAAAGTGATATTGGGTGTTAATACAATACCCCTTTGCACATAAGAATTTCAGTAACAGCATGCTTAAGATTTATCTAGCATTCTAATCATTCGGTCCCTATTTTTACGTTCTTATACTCATGTCCGAGTCTGAACCAAGACTTGAAAGTGGGTACTGACTGATTTTTTCGCCAAGCATTCGGCTTTACGAATTGAAAGTCACGGTTCTTTCGGATGGGAATTTAAAATGAACGAGGTCCCGTATCACTGTAGGCTCGGCTCGGTAAAGAACCCTGCTGTATCACATGCCATCACCACAACTCACAGGCAAAATTTCTGAACATTCGCCTATAGACGGCGACGTCCCGATATAAGTGAAATATGCTTGACTGTGACCTTAAACACCATTACTCAACTAAAAAACTAAAAAAAATCCTATTGCACTGAGCACATGAATTAGGTAGGTGCCCTCAAACCTAAAAAATGATGACATCTTATGAATCCTTTAGGTTATGTGCCAAAGTGTTAGTGACAAGATGTTCTCCACATACTACGCTTTAATCTTCTTGTCGAACACTCCTTTCCACTCAAAGTTTGTAGCATGGTTTTGGCATCGAGCAATGCAGCATCACGCTACTGTCTTACAAGGGTATTATGACATAATTTTTTCCATTTGAGAGTTTGAAATACAAATAACTCATAAAATCATATTGAAAGCAATAACAATTACCGGAATCCAGTGCATGTTTTTTCCCGCCAAGAAATATCCTTTCGCACTCCCGCGGTTTGGTCGAAACGTAGACTAAAAGAAATAAGAAAAAGATTTAAAGAGTGTTATATAAAAAAGTGACTCTTGCAAATTAAAAACTGCATTTTTAAGTAAATGTTAAAGCTTCGCTTAATCAGGACTCAATGAATAAAATTAAAAGTTGTTTAATTTAATACAATTTTAAATAATCAAGGTATGTTATTTTTCCCTCGTATCCACCCTTTGAACAAGATTTAACTGCTTCGCTTTAATGGAACGGAAAAATGTACAACTTTAGTCATAAGCCCGAAGGAAGTGGACGGATATTATCATATCAGATAAACTGTCTATTTGTACTTAAACGCAGGGCTACAGGAACAGGTGGGTATTACCCCAGAAATTTCTTATATAAACTGGACTTAATTTTGTCTTTGCATCACGTTATAAGATCGCTTGGCTGCTAATAAATACCCTTTTGTATCCATGAATTACCACAGTTGACTAAACTTTATTTCTATATGCACGTAAATTAAATACTGTATTGCTGAATTTAAATTATGTTTCGAAGTATCATGGTTCGAAGTTTCCATATTTAAAATCGGATTGCACAGTCATCTATGTATACATGATTAATACATTGTTGCTATAAAGTTTCATTGAGATTGAGTCAAGCATCTCTAACAAAAAGCGGGCAAGCAAGCGGAAAGTGGAATAATAATAATAATTATTATAAAAAACATAAGAAAAGGGGAGAAAAGGAATAAAGACAGTAAATCTCTCTCTCTCTCACACACACACAGAGAGAGAGACTGTGGTGGAAGACAGTTAATAAATGAATGCTGCTAAGCATAAAAATATAACACAAATGCAAATCAAACATGTAGAAGGGTTCATATAGGCTTCTTATTTTTAATTATTTTGATATAAAAATATTTTTGCGATACACCAAGCAGGACTTTTTCAACGCATGCAAATAAATTTAACTTACCCATAATCCAACACAAGACAAAACTACAAGATAAATTGCAATGGATAAATAATCTCCCCAATGTAGTGTCTCCGCCATCCTAGCTAACTCACCAATGGAGTGCCTTCGTCATCCTAGGTGTATTTTAACCCTCTATCATTTTCCGGTAGGTTAAACCTACACGTATTTAAATTACATATGCAAAACGAAGGTAAGTAGAACATTTTAAATCCAAGCATTCGAAAAAATATATAAATACAAAAAACCTGATGAGTACGACAGTCATTAAGTCAATTCATGTCACAATATTTGTTGCATGATTGACGCTTAATGTCAACTTTAAGGTATATAGGTAAACAACAGTGACCTGTCCGCTTGACCTTTGATTTAAATATTCATTATGAACGAGTAAATTTAAGAATAGGGATCGCGCTTGTATATTTCGTCTATGATGTGAATACTAATCATAGACAAGTGTATATGTATTAACTCTGAATCCTAACACTACCCATTTATTGAGTGGACTCTGCTGTATGAATATTTCTAATGAAAGGTCAAACGGACAGGTCAATGTTGTTTGCCTATATACAGTAATTTAAAATCAGTGGATATAGTGTGAAAATAAAAACTTCGATTTAATATTAGAGTCAATTGGTGTTGGAAATCAGAAGACGAGTGTTATATAATTATCAAGAACAAACATACCAATCCATGTCCGAAGCATAATCCATAAGCAAAGTACAATTAAACCCGTCTATAAAGGCGACATAAGAGAACCAGTAAACGTGGCCTTTATGGGCAAGTGGCCTTTATATACAGGTTCATATAATATGAATAAAGAACAATTGGGATACAATTCTACTGGCCTTTATAGGGAGGTGGCCCTTATATGGAGGTGGTCTTTAAGGCAGGTTGGACTGTAAAAACTTTGAAACTGACAAGTTAAGTTAAACAGGTTAATTTCCACCAGGGAAATGAGGCCGGTGCGCCGGAAGGGACAGCACCTCCTGTTCACCTAGCTACACTAGCAAGCTAGAGTCAATTTGTGATGGAAATCAGAAAAAAAATTAACGAGTGTAATATAATCATCGGAAACAAACATACTAATCCATGTCCAAACCACAATCCAAAAAGCAAGGTAATATATAAACTTGGAAACTGACAAGTTAAGTTAAATATTATAATTTCAACCAGGGAAGTGAGGCCGGGTGCTCCAGAAGAGAAAACACCTCCTGTTCACCTAGCTACACTGCCAGATAGAGTCAATTGGTGTTGGAAATCATTAAAACAAATTAACAATTGTTATATAATCATCAAACACAAACATACTAATCCATGTCCGAAGCACAATCCAGAAGCAAAGTAATAACTTGGAAACTAACAAGTTAGGTTGAACAGGTTAATTTCAACCAGGGAAGTGAGGCTGGGTGCTCCGGAAAGGCAGTGGTCTGTGTCATCTCGACATATTACCAGTAACAGATTCATTCAAAGCAGGGATTTTAATAACAGACAAGAAAAGTGTTATAATATGTATCTTTTTGTCAGGAGTTACTAACTAACTAACACAATTACTAGCAACATATACAAAATATATCATTGCTACACTAAGCCAAAGTACGGTAAAAATGCAGATTCCAGTTAATTAAGCACCTAAGATTTTAAGTCTTGTGCAGTTTTAGCACCCATCCAAAGAAATTAGTAGTGACCCCGGACAAAAGTAAAACTGAAAACTGGATACTACATCATTTAATAGACTGTAAATTTTATTTAGAATTGCGTTTTAATCCCTTTAACAAGATTTTTATTAAACGTGTTGAATAATTATTATGCAATGAACCTTCGGAGTTGCATGGATAAATTATTGAACGACTTTAATAAATTCAATAATACATAAAAACGAATGTAAGAATCTATTTATTATGTTATCCAGGAAAAACCTTTTTCGTGAAAATACAAACCGTTTTCACTATAAGAAAAGAGATGATGAACACTCAAGTTTTAGTAACCTGGCCCCGGTTTCACAATCATTCCTTAGCTAAGAGTTTCCTTAACTTAAATTTAGCAAATTTTGGTAATCTCTTATTTAACTACTGATGAATATTTTTGTCAAAACTAAATGCAAATGTTTTAATCTAGTGATCTTAAAATAACATCTTAAATTCCTGATTAACTTGAAAATTAATAGAAATATGAACATTTGAAATTTTGCAAGATTTAAGACAATTTTAAGTTAAGGAAAATCTTAAATAAAGAATGGTTGTGAAACCGGGCCAGCAGCCGACATTCCAATGTGCACGCGCTACATGACGTCTACTGTTGATTGTTTCAGACACACTTCATTTAGTTATTTTATAACATTAAAAATATCGTATAAATTGGAAAAAAATTAATTGCTATAGGGAAAAGTCAGTTTTATATTTTTGTCATAATTATACACATTGAAATTTAGCAGTACTCGGGCGCTTCACACTAGTAAATGAAGTGTGTCTGAAACAAACAACAGTCGACGTCATAGCGCGCGCACATTGGAATGTCTCGCGCTAGTTACCAAGGTCACGGAAACGATATTACAAGTAGTTTATATTTTATTTTATGGCTATGGCTATTGAGAAGATTATATAATAAAGTGCGAAATAAAATATCTTCCTGGGGTTTCATAGGTCATTGCTGACATGCTCTCTCGTTTACCCGAAACAAGCTAGATGTGGAAATAGACATTTCTGATAATACAGTCAAACCTGTCTATAAAGACCACCAAAGAGAACCAGTAAAGTGGCTTTTATATAAAATTGGTATGAATAAAGAATTAAGAATAAACAAGTGCCCTTTATATAGAGGTGACATTTAAAGCAGGTTTGCCTGTATGTATTTATAGAAAGCTGGCAAGAGAATTTTAACATTTTTAAATTCTTTTTCTCTCTCATCCCATAGATCGGAGGAATCCCACTGAGTACAACTCGTTACATGGGGAAGGTTGTTAATTCGCTTGCACGAGGTCGGTTGTTTTCCTCCACAATCCCAGAATTTAAGTAAAAGCATCTTGAATCGTGACTGGAAGATCCCACTCTATTACTACCAGAGCTACAAACATCAAAGGGGAAATAATTCCTACATATAAACAGATCATCGTGTAGGAAAACAACTTTGACCTGTCCGCTTGACTTTTCATTTAAATAATTATCACGGACCATGTACATTTATGTATAGAGAGTACAGGTGTTTATTTTGTATATCTAACCTCATACAGTACACCTGTGCACTGTGTATGTATTAACTTATATCTTAACCCAACCCATGTATTAGATGTATCCTATGTGACTATTTCTTGTGAAAGGTCAAGCGGACAGGTCAATGTGGTTTACCTATATATCTCGTGATGTATATGGGTCATTCTCAAAAAATGTAGAAATTCATGTCACCAGCAATAAACATGCAGATATGTTTTAAATTTTATCAATTTAAAGGCTAAAATAGTTTGTACAGGTTCGGAACTGTAAAATGTTCTTAAAATATTTGATAAATAGTTATACTTTATAAAATTATGTAATCATTTGAGGTGTGATTCTGTTACTTTGTTACTGTCTTTCTACACACGTTTTTTGTTTGTCATCAAAATACTTTATTTAATTGTTGATTTATAAATCAAATTTGGGTTTTGGCCATTAGATAATCACGTATACTGACTAAATATGACGAATTATTCAGTTTAATATGTCAACGAATGATATTTTTCTTGGATAAATAGTGTGTACAATGCTGCACAGTCCTTGGTGTTACCAAACACTAAAAGTGCATATATACGAGTTACTGCTCTTTGCATATAAAAGATGGTATATGCTCCCTAGTCTGCAGACATTATGTATTCAGCATCTGGACAAAAATCAAACATCAGTAAAAACATAATTAGTAAAAATTGATAAAGATTAGTTTACATTTAACAGTAGATTTATTTTAAGTCTGTAGTGTTACCGTTGTGTATACAATACCAAGAAAGAAATAAGAAAAATACACCTTTCTAAAGTTTTGGCAACGTTCAAAGTTCAGATGTAGCATGTGTTTATGCTGAAGGAGGCATTATTTTTTAAACTATGCGTTAATATCTGAAAATATGTCCATTGTGTAACTGTCCTTGGTATTACTGTAGAAATTGGTTATTCCAGAGACAAATTTAGTGTTACCACAGACATTAAAACTAATTAAGTGGATTTTTTTTGTAATTTTGTCCAAAATATTGAAAACAAATGTTTAAAAGACATTGGCACACCTTTAGTTGTACAATTATGGTGAAAGAAAATATTAGATGACCGGTTATCATACTGTTATTCTATTCTGGTTACACCAATGACTGGATACGGTAACACCAGGGACTTTTATTTTATATATTGTTCCTATGCCTAGTAGAAATTAGCAAACAATAACTATGTATATTTTGAGCAATAGCAACTGACCAATCCTTTAGTTATAATTCGTCGAACTACAGAAATAATTATCTATTTACGTATGATGAGAATTTTTAGATACACCAAAGACAAAAATGTAACACCAGGGACTTTATATTAATTATAATTTTAATACTATATGCACTGTCAGAAATACGTAAATTTCCTTTATTTTGACTGATCTTTTGAATGTAAATAAGGTTCTTGGATTGGTCTTTTGCTGTAAAAGTAATAAATGATTTGTATATTCCTGAATTTTGAAATGTTAGTTACACCAGTGACACAATTAGTAACACCATGGACTACTGGTATATATTTTGAATTGTTTTATGTAATACATACAATCTGAGTTATATCACGGTGGCTATCACATATTCCAGATTCATATATGGGTCTTCGCTTACCATGAACAATTGATTTTGCGCTATGTTATCAGAGATATCATATTGAAAATGAAGTAACACCAGAGACAAACAAGTAAAGCCACCGAGTTGTTCACAGATAAGATATAATAGAAAGAGAAAGAATGTCATAGATTTACGACAGAGTAAAACAGATCCTTAGGGTGGACCTAAAAAGCGAAAACAAATAAAACCACAGTAAGTACGCAGACAGTAGGACACACAGTAGATATTCAGACAGACACATCGTTGCGAAGGGGCATTCAATGTTTAAGACAGATGCACTGAAAATAGACCTACTACAGAATTTGATACAAAATTAGGAGAATTTGTACAGACCGATGGCCACAACAGATGCGATGAAATATGTGGCTACACGAGACCAAAGGACATATTTAGACAGACCAAACAATAGTTGAACAGACTGACCTTTTAGTAGACTCTATGTCAGATATAGCAGGCGACACTATAATAGACTTGGTGACAGATAAAGCTGCAGATAAACAGATAGATTACCCTTTAGCACAACTCAGATATAGTTCCAGATAGACAGACAGACAGATAACCCTATAGCAGACCCAGTGACAGATATAGTTACAGATAGACAGACAGTTGACCCTATAGCAGACTCAGTGTCAGATGTAGCTACAGATAGACAGACAGATGACCCTATAGCAAAGTCAGTGACATATATCGCTACAGATAGACAGGCAGATGACCATATAAAACTGAGTGACAGATATAGTCACGGATAAACAACATATTTCTCTATAACAAACTCAGTGACAGATATAGCTACCGGTACAGATATATTTTCCCTATAGCAGACTCAGTGAAAGATATAGCTACAAATAGACAGATTTTCCTATATAAGACTCATTGACAGATATAGCTACTGCGAAACAGACAGATGAAAGCAGACTCATTGGCAGATATAGATACCGAGAAACACAGATGACCCTAAAGCAGACCCATTGACAGATATAGCTACCGAGAAGCAGACATAACCCAACAGCAGGTTTGATGATTGATATAGCTGCTGATACTTTCGTTAAATCCTACTGTGATTGTTGATGTTTGCTACATTTTGAAATTTCACAGTCAAGATTCTTTCAAATAATACCGAGGCGGTCAGTTTCTGGAGGAAACCAGAGTGCCTGGAGAAAACCATTGACATCCGGCATGAGAACTGACAAATTTGATCACACTAGGGTCAGTCCGAGTTGGATTCAAACCTGTGAGATATGAAGCACTGTGATCTGTGAGCGTGCACTTTAAGTGTACTTTAGCATTTTTATTTGGTAGATCTGCCATATACCACTTTTTTAATTTAATCATAAATACACTCAAAAAGTGGTATATGACAGTATCATATACCACTTGTTGAATGTATTTTATGATTAAAAAAGTGGTATATGACAGATCAACTGTCTTTGGTGTTGTCTGTGGTGTTACCAATATATAAAATGACACCAAATGGTACAAATTTAACAAGGAAATATTATATTTCAATCGTTTATTTATTTATTTTAATTTACTAGGTAAATCGCGAGTTTTAAGATAAAATAAAAGATCATCAAATCAAAATACTACAATATTGTCCCTGGTGTTACAAAGGTGTCTCTGGTGTTAACAAAACAATTGGTAAACATTGGATAATCTTGAGGAATGTAAATTTTTCTATTCAAATATCTGTTCAAACTCCATTTTTGAGAGATAGAATATAATGTAAGATGTATTGTCTTACTTTTGTTCCCCAACACGCATTGAAATTTCAGTATTTTAAATGGCTGTCTTTGGTGTTATTCTTTTGTCTTTGGTATAACTTCTAAATGTCTGTGGTGTTGCCATGGTCTATTCATTCATTAATTTGCACAATGTAAATAAATTTTGTTAACTTATAATTAATTATGAATTACGTATTAAGTACTTTTCTATGAACCAGTAAAGAACGCGTGCCACAAAAAAGGCAGTAACTTATTATAAAATTCCGTTCTTGCATTTTTTTTAGTTTATCATTTCGAGATTTTAAGATTGTTATTTAAGTGTTAAAATGAAAAATACAGTCTCAAATTTTAAATGATATGTCAGCTAGTTTGTTATTCATGTATAGAAATAGGTTTTATATTTAAAATCTACTTAAATATAGATATTTTCAAAAACATAAATGATGGTTACTCCAGAGGACATTATGAAGCACAATTTTAAATTCAATTTGATATTCTGTCAAAAAGAACCAATGTCTTGTGTGCATATTTCTCAGAATGAAATTTTATGTTTCAAATATTGATTTCCAACCAATGAAATGACGGGATTCAATTATTTTTTTATCGTTATTTTGGTTTGTGGAAATTCTACATTTTTTGAGAATGACCCATATACAAAATAAACACCCGTGCTCCTTACATATAGGCAAACAACTTTGACCTGTCCGTTTGACCTTTCATAAGGAATAGAGTCCACTCTATACAACGGTAGTAGTAGGATTCGCAGTTAATTATGTTTACACAACAAATGATTAGTGTTCTCACTTTGTATAAAAAATAACCCCTGTGCATGGATATACTTGGTACGTGATAAATATTGAAATGGAAGGTCAAGCGGGCAGGTCAAATTTGTTTATATATATATATATATAATATAATATATATATATATATATATATATATATACGTGTGCAGCTTGTATAGTCTTCAATCAAAAAACAATATTGTATCATGTGATCTAATATTATGCTTAATCATATCTTTACGGTATTAACGATTACTGTGTCAAACCTAAAGATTCGCTGCATACTGTAAAGTCAAACTTTTCACAATGACGACGTATTCACATACACAGTTTAATTTGAGAACCACCACCACTTCAAGAGGGATAACCTTACCGATGAAGTTATGTGATGGATTCGATGTGAATCTTTGGTCCTGTTTTGTAGATGATATGAAGGAACAAGTGAGGTATTTAAATGAGGACTTTACAGTGAGGGATACCGACATATATATCTGCACGTACCCTAGATCGGGTATGTATGTCAATGACCTGTCAGAAGTTTAACACTGCACTGGATCGGCCGCGCGGAAACTCATCGCGGCTCCTCATAAGCTTCTCTCTATCTCCTGTCAATGGTCTGTCGAATGTTTAACACTTAGATAACGAAAAAGAGTTGAATAAGTACCAATTTAAAAGCTACAGTACAGACCTGTCGAAAGTTTAACAGTGAACTACCGGTAAAGAGTTAAAACGCGACTACCAAGTGACCGTGATGTATGTAGCTATGACCGGAAAAAAATGCCAAGAGATGGACTTTCAACAGGCGTGTACTGTATCTCGTGTCCATATATCTGCCACTAGATTTACATACCTCGACCACTTAGTATTCGAGTTCGGTTCCATTTCGTAAGCACCGTGTTAAACTTTCGACAGGTCCGCAATACACCTTAGCTATTACACTACATGCGTACGTACATGTATACCATGTTTACGGAAGGTTGAATATTTAAATATTACATAATCATAATAATGTATGTATATATTTCGCAATCTTATTTAACTGTTTTAACAACTGAGTAGAGTTGAATCTAGTAATGGTGTTTAACGTCCCAGTCAAGAATATTTTACTTATATCGAGACGTCTCCAGCTATAGACTAAGGTACAGAAATTTGTCTGTGTGTTGCGCTTATGGCATTATACAGCAGGGTCCTTTATCGTGATACGCATACCGGGACATGGGACCTCGTTTAAGTTTAAGTTCCCATCTTAAAGAAGCGTGACTTTGATTTCGTAATACCGAGTACTTTGGCGAAAGAACAGTCGCTTCCCACTTTCAAGTCTTAGGTCAGATCTAGACTCGGCTGGGGTTTAACCCACGCCCTCCCACTGAGAGTGAACACTCTACCAACTAAGCTTACATAGTGAAAAACCACTGAGGGGGATATACCAATTAAATATTAGGCGTTATCCAATAACCTTATAGTCATAAATAGTTTTACTTGTATTACTGGCAATATTATTAAACCGTTTTAAGTAACAATTTTTGTAGCAAACAGCCCTGGTTTCACAATCATTCCTAAGCTTAGATTTGCCTTAACGTAAATTATGCAAATTAACAGTCTTTTTGGATCACAAAAAGAGAAAGTTTCGTTAACACTAGAATACAGATGTAATAAGTTTAAAGTATACTTCAAAATGACATCTTTAAAATATCTTGAAAAGTAACAAAATTATTAAGATTTCAATTTGCCAGATTTAAGAAAAATCTTAGTTGAGGAATGCTTGTGAAACTGGGGTTAAACTACATGTAGTCCCGGTGTAGTGCTTTGTAGTGGGATGTATCTTCAGGCTCCGGTTTCACAATCATTCCTTAGCAGAGTTTCCTTAACTTAAATCTTGCAAATTTTCATATCTTTATACTTTTGTAACTTTTAAAGATATTGAGGAATTTAAGGTGTCATTTTTAAGATCACTTCTAGATTAAAACATTTGCATTTAGTTTTGACAAAAATAGTCATCAGTAGCTTTAAAAAAAGATTACAAAAATTTGCTAAATGTAAGTTAAGGAAAATCGTAGCTAAGGAATGATTGTGAAACCGGGACCTGGTTCTTTTACCATTCGTATGATAAATCGAAATATTGAGCATAGAGTATACTTAGCTTAAATATTAACGACACCACATATGGGAGTCAGTAATTGAGAAATTTCAGTCAAGAATATTCCACTTATATTGAGACATCGCCAGCGAAGGTGCAGATAATTAGCATGTGCGTTGCGATGGTGACTTTATCCAGCAGGGTTCTTTATCGTGCCGCGCCTTCCGTGACATGGGACCTCGTTTATTATAAGTTCCTATCCTAATGAAACTTTCATTTTGTTATTCCGAGTGGTTGGCGAAAGAACAGCCATTACCAACTTCAAGTTTTGGATCAGGCACTGCCGATATTGATGTTTTACGTGCCCTATTGAAGATTTCTAAACTTACTAGTATATCAATACGGTCTGTTCGGGATGGTGGAGAAAACCGAAGTGGTCAGATGAAACCATGCGGTCATTGGCCCTTGACAAGTGAACTGACACAGATCTGTCGGATCACAATAACAAACGTGTGTTTATAATTATTAGTGACCTCCACCAAAATGTAGTTAAATAGTCATTGTCCTTTAATCTTATCACGGATAACAGCTGAAGTATCAAAACAAAAACAAACGTATAGGCAAACAACTTTGACTTGTCCGCTTGACCTTTTATTAGGAATATTCATATAGGAGAGTCCACCCAATAAATGGGTAGCGTTAAGATCCAAGTTAATACATACGCAATGCACAAGCGTACTCTATGAGGTGAGTATATATCATGATGTATACAAAATAAACACCTGTTCCATATACACAGATTTATCTAACGTTAGACTAGTTTTTCTATCTGATTTGACGAAATACAAGTTTTATCGAACACGTATGATACAGGATCTTTTATCACATATCCATTTAATCTTACTATAGTAATACACTGTTTTTTTCCAGCTATGTGATATGGAAGTCTGTATCACACGCGTGTGTGATACAACATTCCGTATCACCATAGTAGCCAGAACTCCTTTTAGGGGAATTCCCTTTTCCGACAACAATAATAATTATAACGTCATTATGTGATACGTAATGACAAAAATAATATGACGTCAATATGTGTTACATACGTCATGGTAAGTTGGGAGAATTTACTCGAGTTGGGAGAATCGCGGACGATAATAAATAATTTTATAAAATCAATGTTGGTTTTTTAATTTTTTTCCAGTGTTTACGATGGTATTAGTAAAATGTTAACCAATGATGCGTAAACGAAGAGTTATCTGTTGTTTTTAATTACTTCTTTAGCAGTTTTTCCAGGCAGGTATCAGATTTTTCGAATCAGATAAAAAATCAATATGAAATACTGAGTTGATTGTGAACTCTTTGACAGATTAAGCCAAAGAAAGCTTTTCATTTAGTTTGGTAGGGTATGTGATAAATACAAAACCACACATAAGTGGTTTTCTGACGTAGCTTGATCGCACTCGTTTATTGTGCGAACGCATACATTACACTCGTGCGCAGAGCGCACTCGTGTAATGTATCCGTCCGCACAATAAACTCGTGCGATCAGCTACGTCAGAAAACCACATATGAGTGGTTTTGCGTATGTATGTGTGGTGATACAACATTGGCGGTAAAGAACACGTGCACGTCTCATTGTGACGTCATTGGGCATTACTACAGAACATGTCATAATGTAGTTCAGTGGTTTTCTGTGGTAAATGTATTTTACACCTATGTATTGGTTTTTTATTATTTTAAGTAACCTAATTTGAAATGTTAGATAAAAATATCATTTACACAGTGTGTATGTACAACCCTTTGTATCAGGTCTCGTCCTTTTTTCGTAGCTGTATCACTACTGCAAGCGCGACTCATAGTGATACGACTAAGAAAAAAGGACTCAACCTGATACTGAGGGTTGTACATATACACACTGTGTATATACTATGTATGTATTTGGTCCACGATAAATATTTAAATGAAATGTCAAGTGGACAGGTCTATACAATTTAAAATCAATGTAGAACATTGAAGCTTACAAATTAAGTAAAACAAACTAGGAAAGTGAGACTGGGTGATCCGACAGGGTTAGTACTTCCCGAATTGAGAGTGAAAGGAACATGTCAAGTATATCCAGTGTAATCTTGGACACAGGGACACCATACTTATCAACAATATTGTAACGACGGTCATGTATATAATATACAATCATGACAAATTAGTCTTTCACTTATATTGTGATTTATAACAGAATAGTCTTGGAGAACCACTGCAGAAACGGACCCAGTCTCGAAGCCGTAACTTCCAATATCATAGGCAGTTACTGTTCAGCACTACTACCTAGTGCATCACCAGCCAGCAAATTGTAACAGGTTAAAAAAGTGGGTTACACTCGGAACGCCAACCCTGACAGCATAGGGTTTCATTTAAATTTGTTAACTTGCAAATGTGAAGTTTTGTCAAAAATTGCGAAGCTATGAACGAAAATAAGGAACTGTGTTGAATGTATCACAGATTGTTATAGATGGGGATAATAAATAAAAAATCAGAATATTTGAATACTAATACATAAAGAATTATATACGGTGGTCTGTCTTACGGACAGAATCGTGTATTTGAATAATTTTTCGCCGCAGAGTAAGTATATCTTTTTGTCTCAAGCGGCAAATTATTTTCAACATTTTTTTTTTTTTTGCCTCTAGTTGCAAATTAATTTGAAACAGTTTGTGCTTCTAGTGGCAAATAATGTTCTAGCGGCAAATTGTGTTCATTTTTTGTACTCTAGCGGGAAATGAAACTTAAACATTTTTTGCCACAATAATTAATTATTGATACAGGTGGCTAAACAGGAGTTAGTAAAATGGACTAATTCTGATAATGAAGAAATGTTTTGTTTTACTACAGCTTGCTCTAAAATAAATTCACCGTATCTGTAATTGGTGAGAATTCTTTTAGTATAAGTAAACGATATACAGTACGGACCTGTCGAAAGTTTAACACTGCTTTAACGAAAAGTAGCCGAGCTCGGCTCCTATATGGTAGAGATATGGAAACAAAGAAGCCGATAAGCTGCTAGGAGAAAGACGTCAGCTGCCTAAAAGATATAACTTACCAAGGACCGAGTGGAGTATCGGATCCGTTACTAATTCGTTACTTTAGTGTTAAACTTTTGACAGGCCTGTACTGTATGTAAGATTTTTCATGATTATATAAGCCATTTTATTTACTTTTAAACCAATCTTTGTGATAGCTGGAAACTTTAATCTTGTCTTAGATAAAAATTGAAACGAAATACAATTGCAACTTTAAGGTGACGGTAATGCAAGAACCCGCAGCACACATCGTTTAGTAAAATATTCTGAAAATACTTTTATCCTTTGCAAATACATTGTACCTTCTCACTCTCCCAACTCAATGTACAGAACAGACTTGTCGAAATTTTACAATGAGCTAACGAAAAGGAGTCGAAGCAAAGCAAAGATTGACCGCGATATGGGTAACTGTCTATTAATATATTCAGCACTAACTGGTCAGCTCAGTTTTAAACTTTCGACAGCCTTGCACTACGCAATGTTGTTCGTTTTAACAAGATAAAACAAATCATGAATTGTAAAATATGAAGGATATTCATTATCCAAACTAATCTATAACGACCTCATCACAGTCCGGTAAGAAGATTGGTGGTTTTCCAGGGCACTCCAGTTTACTCAACCATCCCAGAGCTGATTGACTCTTGACAACATGCCTCTACTCCTACGTATTGTTTTAAAACCAATTTTGTTTCAATATTGTGTTGTGTTCATACAAAATGGTATTATTCTATTTATATAGTAAGAAAATACCAATCTTGCCTAAACCGCTACTACATGTGTATAAAGGGTAAACAGATTTAAATTACCATGAAATTTCTTTTTTGACACGCCAAAGCCAACGTCAGCGCCGAAAACGAAATTATCGCCCTATGACGTCCGGGTCGTTACGAAGGGCGAAATGGGTCCTCTTTTTTGCGACTTTATTTATTTTTCTAATTTTAGGTACAAACTGGACCCAGGAAATTGTTAGAATGTTAGTTCAGGGGTCAGCAGAATTCGCACCTCTGTTTACTTTTATTGAAAGTCTGCCAATGAAACAGCTGGAAGAGAGTCCATCACCAAGAGTTATGTGTACGCATTTACCAATGCAGTACTTACCACCCGTGATTTTAGAAAAAGCCAAGATAATTTGTGTATTTAGAAATCCCAAAGACGTTGCCGTGTCTATTCATAATTTTAATGGTCATCTGAATTTTCTGGAATATAACGCATCATTCGGAGAATACTTGCCACTGTTTCTGGATGGAAAAGAAGGTAATTAAAACAAATACTGTGAATTCATTATAGTCCAACCTGCCTTAAAAACCACCTCTATATAAGGATCACCTGCTTATAAAGGCAAATTTTACTTTCCCCTAGAAAAGCAGGTGGTCCCAATATAGAGGCAACTCATGAGTTGTCTCTATATAAGGACAACCTGCTTATAAAGGCCAGTCGAATTGTTTCCCAATTGTTCTTTATTCATATCATTTGAAGCTGTATATAAAGACCACCTGCTCATAAAGACCACTTTTACAAGTTCCCTTGGGTGGCCTTTATTGACAGGTTTGACTTAATGTTCGTTTTTTCGTTGATTCTCTGGCCAACAAATTTACATGTCAACGAAACACTGTATACTTAAACCACAAATCACGAATTTATTAGTCCAAGACATGAGAATTATACTTAGATCAATGCAAATTTGACATCACAACTATAAATAATTTCACTTTATTTAGAAGAAAAAATACAGTATAAATAATGAAATTGGAAAGTTAACTGTTTTTTGTCTTTTTAAAGTAAAAAAAAAAAAAAAAAAAAAAACATCATTGAAGCAAATCCTCAATGCTAGCTTGAGCGTATAGCTAATAAGCGTAATCAGGGATTTCGCGTAATCCCTGATTTTCAGGGATTACATGAAATCCCCAAGTGATGTAGTAATTACGTGTAATCCCTAAATATAGTTAGGGATTTCATGTAATCCCTGATATTTTTTGGAAAAATTACACTTATTCCCTGACCATAAAACTTTAACATGCTATATGTTAATACTGTTATAACTTAACTCAACTATAAGAGAAATGAACTGATAATGACTGTTCATGACTACTACACTTATGCCAAGTTTTGGTGAGTACTTTTCATGTGATAATACAGGGTTAATTCAGCTAGATTTTTTATTATTTCTTTAACTGTCATACAACACACATCTTGTAGAACTTTATTGTTTTAACGATGAATGAAAAAGAAATAATATTTATACAAGAGTTATACAAGTTGTATAGCGAGAAGACTGAAAGATTCCTGATTCCTAAATTAAAATCCGAACAAATAATCAAACAGGATGAACATGATAAAAGACAACAAACAAATGAAAAAGACAAGGGACGACTACTACATTCTTCAAAGGTAAATGCAAATAATTTACTGTTATTACAAGTATGTATAACACATTGCAATTTGCACGTGATGGCACATTGTTGCAACTAGATGTAAAAACCAACAAAATAATGTTGTTACTTTGTTTAACCTTGGTTCATGGTCAAATAGGAAGGTTTGAAAAATTGTAGAATTGGCCTAAACTAGTCACTAACTACAACATACCAAACATTTATCATTTCCGGTTTAATTGAAGATGTTCATCTAGTTAGTCACTGTGAAAACTTCCATGTGCACAAAGTGCTCTCCACATCAAGCGACTAAACGCCTTCAGCATACGTTGTTAAAACAAATATTTGAACATTACATGCGATTATGTTGTACCGATTTCTAGTACAAAATAATAATGATATAATATTATAATCAGACTAATTTAATTTTTCTTGCAGGTATGACATCATGCAGCTCGGTGATGTTTCAAAACTGATAAAAAGACAGGAATCTCCAGAGATCCTATACGATACTTTGTCACTATAGAAGAAACCTACGACATTATACAAAAATCTCATATGGCTTTAAATCATGCAGGTAGAGACAAAATGTTAAAGGAACTGAATAAAAAATATGTGAACATTACAGCGAATTCAATTAAACTGTACAAATCTCTTTGTGAAGAATGCCAACTAAGACAACGGAATCCCAATAAAGGTGTTGTAGTGAAGCCAATATTGACAAAAGATTTTAATTCACGTGGACAAGTAGACTTACTAGATATGCAAAGTATGCCAGATGGAAACTACAAATTTATTATGAACTACCAGGACCACTTAACGAAGTTTTGTGTGATTGAATGTTTAACATCTAAAAGAGCTGCAGAGGTTGCTTATAAGCTTTTAAGTAACGTGTTTTTAGTGTTCGGTGCCCCACATATCTTACAAAGTGATAATGGACGAGAATTCACAGCGGCTATCATCACAGAGATGAAAGAACTTTGGCCGGAGCTTGTTATTGTACATGGAAGACCAAGGCACCCTCAATCACAAGGGAGTATTGAAAGATCAAATGCCGATATTCATGACATGTTGGTTAGTTGGATGCGGGATAATGAGACAACAAGATGGTCTACTGGCATAAAATTTGTGCAGTTTCAGAAAAATCGGCGCCAACATGAAGGAATAAAGCGGTCGCCATATGAAGCAATGTTCGGTTGTCCTCCTAAAGTTGGACTAACAACGTCATCTCTTCCCAATGAAATTCTTTCCATGTTGTTAAGGGAAGAAGATTTAGAGGACTGTTTATCACAAGGTACTAGTAATGAACTTAGAAACCAGGCTACAGCTTCACCCAACACTTTAGATAACACTACTGATGTGAATGCCGTAGATAGCACTACTAATGCAGATACTACTGTAGACATCACTACAAATGTGAACAGCGCTACTGCTAACGTTACAAATGTGGACACGACTACTAATGTGGACACGACTACTAATGTGGACACCGCAACTAATGTGGACACCACAACTAATGTGAACAACGTTGCTGGTGTGGACACCGCTACTGATGTGGACAACACTACAAATGTCGACAATGCTACAAATATGGGCAATGTTACAAATGTGGACACCGCTACTGATGTGGACACCGCAACTAACATGAACAACGCTTCTGATATGGACACCGCAACTAATGTGGACAACACTACAAATATGGGCAACGCTACAAATGTGAACACCGCTACTGATGTAGATTCGCTGGATCGTGAAAATAAATGCATGACTTGTGATAAAGTAATGGAGTATGGATGCGAGTTAAATATATGTGAGATTTGCGATAGAGCTCAAAATATCAGACGGCAGAGACATAAAAGTGGAGAAGCTATGGCAAAACAAGCTGATAAAATGGTCATTCGTAGCAATAGGATTTTGCGACCCATCGACGAAGGAGATAGTGTTTTAGTGCCAGTTCCTAATGTGGACAGAGGGCGTGGTGATCCACGAAATTTATTGTGTTTGATCATGAAAAAAGATGACGAGAAATATCAACTTGGAACCACTTATGGTATTTTAGACACAAATTTTTCAAGAAGTCAGTTCACCCCTACATCCTATCAAGGATTAAAATTGGACGACATCAAATGTGATGTGGTAGTTAGTGTTAGGGAGGCAGCACGAGCGCAATCAATAGGTGATGGTCAAGGTTTCACAAGATGTGCATGCAAAACAGGCTGCAAAACTAAAATATGTAAATGTTTAAAAGCCGGTGTCTTGTGCAATTCAAGATGTCATAACAGTCTTACATGTAACAATAAGTAACTTTTTAAAACGAATAATGTAGACAAAAAAGGTTAAGGTTAACATATATATTTTACACATAATTCCTAACACTTTAGGCAATATTTGAATATAAATGTAAAAACTAAAGTATGAAAATATACTGTCAGGGAATAAGTGTAAAAATCGAATATTTTTTCAGGGATTACATGTAATCCCTGGTATTTTAGGAATTACGTGAATTTCCTAAAATAGCCAGGGATTACGTGTAATCACTAAACAGACTAGGGATTACACGAAATCCCTGATTACGCTTATTCACTGTAACATATATATGAAAATCACAATGTCTGTCTAGATCACTGTGTTAGCTCAGTTGGTAGAGTGCTCGCTCCGTAAGTGGGAGGTTGTGGGTTCGAACCCCGGCCGGGTCTGACCCAAGACTTGAAAGTGGGTAGTGACTGTTCTTTCGCCAAGCATTCGGCATTACGAAATGAAAGTCACGGTACTTTCGGATAGGAACTTAAAATAAACGAGGTCCCGTGTCACGGTGGGTTTGGCACGCTAATAATGCCATCAGCGCAACGCACAGGCAAAATTTCTGCACTTTCGCCTATAGCTGGCGACGTCTCGATATAAGTGAAATATTCTTGACTGGGACGTTAAACACCATTACTCAACTCAACTCAACAATGTCTGTCTGTCCGTGTAAAATGGTGTCCAGGCCATATCTCATAATTGCTTTAGACGACTGTCATTACACTTCTCATGAATAATCTTGGATCATGAATCGTAAATGGGGGATATAACTTTCATACGAGTTTGATTTTTCTGTTTTTATAGTGCCGTCGGGTTGGTGGTTTGATCACGTTAAAGGCTGGGAAAAAGTAATAGAAGAAAATAAAACAGCAAAAATATTAACAGTAAGATATGAGGATATGAAAGCAGTAAGTTTTCTTTTAGTAATTTAGGTTTACATTAAAATTATCTTGAAATAAATAGCTCGAACGTCGTATTTTCAAATTCCATGGAAACTATTTGTTCGTTTTTTGGTCCCGGCATTTTTTCTTTTACATCCCGGATTCGGAAGAAATGACAACGATTAAGTACATTACATTTCGGTTTTGGTCTCTCTCTCTCTCTCTCTCTCTCTCTCTCCTCTCTCTCTCATAAATGTTCTGAAAAATTATTGATAGACCACTGATGAAGTTAGTCCTTCTTGAAAGACTGTACATTTCACATGTTTAAATCTCTCTTCGTGAACACAAGAAGTCTAACAAACATGTACAGCCAGACCCGTCTTATTAAAATCAGTTGATTGGGTGCTAAATTATACTATTCAATGAAAATGTGTTTATGTGGAAAAAACAACATGTGACAATATATCTTGATTTCAGAACTTGAGAGTTGCTGTTGAAAAGTTAGCAGATTTTCTGGGTATTGAAAATAACCCTTCGCTGTTTTCAAAGATTACGGAAAAGTGCGACTTTAAAGTTCAATATGCTGAAAGAACAACGCATGTTCACGAAATAATTGCTTCAATGAACAAAAACACATCGAATTTCCTGTTTGGAAAAGGTAATCATTTTCAGTTTCTCTACGTTCACGAACTTGCTGTAACAAGTTACCAATTACTTAACACCGTCCAGATACCCCCCCCCCCTCTCTCAAAGAACCCCAAAATTCTGTTTAATATTATTATTAAAAATTATTTAAAATAAGTTTTCTTTGTTTAGCTCAATAAAGAATTTTAAGTATTTTTGGTATTCCGTAATAACACAAGTTACCTTTCTTTGACCATTTAGACGAGTACACAGATTTATAGAGTACCGTTCCGATAAACTTGAAGTTTATCATATTCCTACTTATTTGAGCCTAGACGTAAACAGAAAATACCAAGGGCATCCGCGGTTATCGAATAACATTTCTGTACAAATAAAACGTTGTCGCAATGAGAATAACGTGGCGAGTGGCGAATCCTTTTGCGCATACTTCGTAAAACTTCACCATTCATTATCGTTACCTCAGATGCAAGCATCGCCATTTTACATGTAAAACCTTCAAAAGCGGCAACATTAATAGCGTTGGCAATCGCGAATGCTCAAAGTGTTCAAGGTTTAAAATTCCTCAAAAATATCGACTCCGATGACAGCGTCATTCTAGATCTCTTGTCAATGTTGAGGTTTCCGTCTAAATAGGGAATGTTTTTTTTTAAACAAGGTTGTGTACTTTCAAAGTTTTAACTTTGCTTTGGGTTTGTGATTTGTTTATGTATTGTATACAGTTATTTGTTTTTTATTAAGTCTATTTTAATATGATTTTAGGTGAGGTTGGTAATTGGAAAAACTGGTTTACTGTTGCGCAGAATGAAGAATTTGACAGAATTTATGGAGAGCAGATGAAAGACTCTAAACTGAAAATGGTATTCTCTCTCGATTAAATACCAATGTATCTGTAATGAAATGAAATTAAATTTTTTGGTGATTAGTCTCTTCAAGTCGTCAGACTAATGATTTGAAATCCACATGACACATGAAAATGAAATCTCGTCATTGTTCAAGCAATCCGAAAAGTCAGATATTCAGGTGCGTGCTGTTTTAAAGTTGCAGAAAATAGAGGTTTTACATATTTTCGTCCGCCTATCAAATGCGTACAAAATTATAAAATCCTCTGATAATTACTCCCAATTAAGAATTATAAAATGCATTTATCCTAAGAAATCGTCTACCAACAATTTCGATTTGCTGTGTATGGTAATCAGTAACTCTTTCTCAGACATGTTGAAGGATTATATTAATCCTTGTTTCAGTATGTTTTACATGGTAAATTGTTAGGTAAAAATAAAATAATCATTTATTTGATGGTGTATTAGTTTATACATGTGTCATATACCTTTTTTAATTTAATCATATAATACATTAAAAAATGGTATATGACATTTTTTGAATGTATTTTATGATTAAAATAAAAAAAAAGGTATATGACACATATAATGAATGCAGAAACTATTTCATTTCATTTACTCCCTATATAAGGACCACCTGCTTTTAAAGGACAGTAAAATTTTATCCATATTGCCTTTATTCATGTTTTTTAAATCTGTATATTAGGGCCACTGTCAATAAAGTCCACATTTACTGGTTCCTTCGGGTGACTTTTTACCACTGCGGTAGCTCAGTTGGTAGAGCGCTCGCTCCGTAAGTGGGAGGTCGTGGTTCGATCCCCGGCCGGGTCTGACCCAAGACTTGAAAAGTGGGTAGTGACTTATCTTTCACCAAGCACTCGGCATTACGAAATGAAAGTCACGGTTCTTTCGGATGGGAACTTAAAATAAACGAGGTCCCGTGTCACGCTGGGCTTGGCACGCTAAAGAACCCTGCTGTATAATGCCATCAGCGCAACGCACAGGCAAAATTTCTGCACCTTCGCCTACAGCTGGCGACGTCTCGATATAAGTAAATTCTTGACTGGGACGTTAAACACCATAACTCAACTCAACTCGGGTGACTTTTATAGAGAGTTTGACTGCATCAGATTTGAACATATTTGTCTTTTTAATTTTTAAATATGAGTATAGACTTTATATTTTTAATTTTAACAATTGTAATAATTTCTCACAAAAGTAAAGTGTGGTTAAGGATATTTAGAATCTACTAATTTTATATAATATTTTAACATTATTTTGAAAGTCGCAAAGAAAAGGTTAACAGAATAACTTGAAAACAAGAAATAAATTGGATAGAATCATGGCGTTTTAATCAAAGTCAAGATTTTTCATTTACATAACTTAAGGCAGTCAGTTTTGAGATAATAGAGAAAACTGAAGGAAACTAACGACCTTTGATAAGTGAAGTAACTTATTTTCAGACAATAGGACCTACCAAAGAGGGATTTGAACCCTTGTGACCGACAAGTGTGTGCTCTAGACCAATCGACCACCAAGACTCACGGAAATAAGATAAAAAAATAAAGCAAATTGTGATTGAAATAATCGATAATAGTGTGAGTTGAATTGAGTAATGCTGTTTAACGTCCAAGTCAAGAAAATTCCACTTATATCGAGACATCGCTACTGTAGGCGAAGGTGCAGAAATTTTGCCTGATGTCATTACACAGCATGCTTCTTTATCGTGCCATGCCTACTGTGACATCGGACTTCGTTTACATCAAGTTCCAATCTAAAACAACCGTGATTGTAATTTCGTAATGCTGAGTCATTGGAGAAAGAATATGTAGTCACTTCCCACTTTCAGGTCTTCGGTCAGACCTTGTCGGGTTTCGAACCCTAGGCCTCCCACTTGCAGTGCGAGCACTATACCAGCTGTAAATAATGGTGTGTCAGTTTTCACTTTGTTGAAGTTTGTGTGGTCTCTTTTTTATTGTCTATTTTCAAGTGTCTACCTTCTTTTCGTCAACGTTTTCTACAAACTGACATTTTTCAAGATATATAAGTTGAAACATTGATTAAACAAATGAACAAAATTCACCTGAATCCCCACCCTCTGCTAGGTATTTTCATAGACAAGCCTCGGATCATCAGCATGTGGAAAATAACTTTCTTTGGTCTTTGTAGTATTTGCGCTGACAAATTAAATAACACTGACCTGTCCGCTTGTGTTATAATTAGTAGTTAATTGTAATATATACACACGAAGCAACCCCATCTGAAGTACGTTACTTATTCAACATTGCAGCGTTCAACATTTAATAAGTAACATTACTTATTGTACAAATTAAAACGATTTTTATCACATTCTACGATTAAATGTCACTACCAAGGATGGTTACCCTCATTGGCTTAAAGCATCAATGAAATCATTTACCATTATACAGTATATTTCCTATAGACGGAAAGAAGTGCCTGAGCAAAGTGAAGCTTCCACTGTGCTGAAAATTTCGAAGTATCATGAAGCACATGTGTTCTTATTACCTTGTGCTCCATAAACAAAAATGCACTGATCCATGATAAATATTTAAATTAAAGGTCAAACGGGCAGGTCAATGTTGCTTGCTTATATACAAAACTGATTCTATACTATAAACAATACCAATTGCTATTCCATCAAATTCAAATAAAGTCACTCTCAAGAGAATCTCGAATTTCGCATAACGAAAACAATTTATTTACACAACGCTCTCTAAAGGGATCACAATAGAAAGTTGAAACCTTTCATCGAGAATAAAGGTGTTATTAATTTATTTACATTTATAGTTTCACCGTGACTATTATAGGGAGGTCGCGTACTTTATAGCGATGATGATAGCTATAGGTGCCGGGGGTTAACGTCTACATATGACCTGCTGGCCAATTGACGGATCGCCGGCCACGCACACTATGTTCCGATAAAGAGTCGACATACTTAAAATAGACGCAAAAAAATGAAAACTCGGCCTGAATTGTGCGGTTTAATGCCGTCACTGACACTAGAACGTCATTAGTAACCGTGACGCTGCATTGGTACCGTGATGGCGGCCTTTGTCGGAACATTGTGGGCGTGGCCGGCGATACGTCAATTTGCAGACCGTGGTTCCGATGTCAGGAATCGAACCTGTGCCTTCGAAATCGCATCGGAACCACGGTCTGCGTATTGGTCGATAGGTCTAATGAAAACGTTAAGCTCCAGTACCTATAACTGAAGAACCGCTGCGGTAGCTCAGTTGGTATAATGCTCGCTCCGTACCCGGTAGGTCGTTGGTTCAAACCCTGGCCGGGTCTGACACAAGACTTGAAAGTGGGTAGTGACTGTTCTGTCGTCATGCACTCGGCATTACGAAATGAAAGTCGCGATTCTTTCGGATTGGAACTTAACATAAACGAGGTTCCGTGTCACAGTGGGCTTGGCACGATTAAAAAAATGCTGTATAATGCCATCAGCACAACGCACGGGCAATATTTCTGCACCTTCGCCTATAGCTAGCAACGTCTCGATATAAATGAAATATTTTTGACACGGACGTTAAACACCATTACTCAACTGAACTCAACTCTGCAGGTTTTCGGTCACTACCTATCCATATTTCAGCTACTCAGCAGTCAAGCCCCCGACTTCTTTTTGTAAGCTCAATATTAAACTTTGGACAGGTCTGTACTGTACGTAATTGTTCTAATGTATACCTTCTTTAAGTCTATTGTATTACGCACTTCCAAGAAGATGTCTTTACATTCTAGATTGCTTCTTTAATAAAACGTGTTCATTCTTGTCACCTTGACTTAATCTCAATAATTAAATTTAAAGTGTGAACATTTCCAACATTACTCCAGAGTCTCTTAACTTGTTAAATTTAATTATAAAATTGTCATCAACATGAAAAATCTCATTACTCTTTCTCGTGACGCGATTTAATTAATGCTCTCAAGAATCTTTTTTGTTTTATTATTAGCTTAATGGTTCATTTTATTCAACCACGGATACAAAAACCAGAGTCATATAAAATGTTTAAACATTTTTTGTTTCAAGAAAGTAATTCATAATGTCTCTATAAGGAATGCAGGTGATTGCAGAAATACGGTAAGGCTCTACAGACACTACTTCATGTTATTCCTTTGTATTATAAAAGAGGCAAAATGTGAACCGGGATTTTCAAGTTCTAGTGATTGAGTTAATTTGCCGACTGTCGACTTGGTCCACAGCATAACTCTAGAAACACTTTTGTTGGCCTACGGTAATGTTCTACTATAATTCTTTATATAATTCCCTTGTATTATATAAAAAAGCCAACATGAGGTGGTTAAATTTTAACCAATACTTTCCAAGTTACAGCGAAGTTTCTCTAGCGATTTTAAAGCTAATTAGCGGACTGTCAAGTTGGTTTACAGCAAATCCTTAGAATCATGTTCAAACTCCAACTCTGAGACTTAGACATTGATACGCCACTTCATGCCCGTAAATGTTACAGAACATTAATTATGTAGTTGGCACTCCCGGACACGGAACCGTGTCTTTTTCACACACTAAACACCCCCAAAAGAAAAAAAATATTTGGACGTTTTTTGACGTATTTCCACACGTCCTTTCTGATCTTTAAAATAATCGGACTTCCATGTAATTCACAAGGCCTAAATATAATTTTAGTGCATTAAACTATCCTTTTGTTTTAATCGAGAAGGATCTAGATGTGCTACCGATTCGCCATAAATTCGTTAAATTGTCAAACTTCCGACTGCAGGCCAGTTCCGCATCCATAATTCCGCCTATCGACATCAAGCTTCGACTCCTTTTCGATAACTCGATTTTTACTTTCGACATGCCTGTTCTGTATCCATAACTCGGTCTATCGAAAGTCGAGATATGACTCATTTTCGTATCCAAAACTCTGCCTATCGGAATTCGACTTTTGACGCCTTTTTGATAACTCGATCTTAAACTTTCGACAGGCCTGTCCTGTATCAATTGCTCGGCCTGTCGTAAGTCGAGCTTTGACTCCTTTTCATCACCTCGATGTTTAACTTTCCACAGGTCTGTACTGTAAGGGTTCCTTTCACATTTAACATTTGCTCGAGAAAGAAAGCAGTTTTAAAATCGCACACGTATAACCATTAATGATTACGTAATTAAAAAGAAACCATACATCTTCATTTCTGGTGAAGTTTCAGTTTAAACAACTCTAACTGCAGAAGTAAATGAAGATTTATTTTTCAGTAAAAATTGCATTAATTTAACTAATGAAAATTAACTTATAAATCCATCTTACGACGACACCAGTCAGCGTATTCATTAATGTTTTAACAGTTTTAAGATTGTTTATCCTGACACTGCATACAACAGTGTCATGTAATTTATCTACGTTAGTCTTGCTGTTCTGAAATCTTCGCAGAGCAACAAAATACAAGAATTTAAGAACCAAATTAAGGATTCGCGGTCCAACATCCAATTAGGGGACTAAACAGATACAGTACAGACCTGTCATACACCATTTTTGAATGTATCTAATGATTAAATTCAAAAAATGGTATATCACAGACCTGTCGGCAAAAGGTGCTGAAGCTTGGTAAATAAAATATTGTCCATCTATTGTTCTCATATCAGCATCTTAAAATTTTTAGGATTTTCATAATTTTTGGCCCGAAAACTACTGATGAGGAATTCAATAATTTAATTTGATAAGCCAAGGCTTGCAATATCCGTGAGTCAACAATTTATTTACAAGCAGCCTGCTTCGTTGTACAAAGTCCCT
The DNA here is from genome assembly GCA_021292105.1 of Anadara kagoshimensis. Taxonomy (NCBI): domain Eukaryota; kingdom Metazoa; phylum Mollusca; class Bivalvia; order Arcoida; family Arcidae; genus Anadara; species Anadara kagoshimensis. The sequence goes on along the minus strand of CM037872.1, from coordinate 19,949,830 downwards.
GTAGTGGAAACAAGCTCTACAATAGCGTTTTAATTGGGAAACAAATACCATTTTCCGAAATTTAACTTGTATTCGCACTCATAGAGGACTCTTCTTGTTTGGAAAACGAACACAATATTCCTGTCTTATGGTTCTCTCTGGTTATTTGACCGAGTTTACAATAATAATAAAGTTTTCTCCATAAGGTCCTGATATACCTCACACGTTTTAAATATCATAAAACACAAAGCCCAGATAATTGACAATCCTAATTAATTCATACAAAAATAATTTAGTTATGTTATGAAAATTTGCTACATTAAGGAAACAATGTTTAAACTGATTTGTCTTTTCAGTCGGACATGAATTAAAATTCAATTTTTTGTAAGTCGTAGTCAAAGATGATTAAGGGTTATGTGTATGATGTGAATTAACAGAGCGATTTATATAAATGTCGAAATAGGAGTCTAATTATGTAAGACAAAGGAAAATTAATGAATTTTCAGAGTAATATTCGAAAGACAATTTAGGACAATTATGGTCTGATCAGTGGATTGATAAGAGTTGATGTGACTGTCAGAACAGACTTCCCCTAGAGTTCATGACGGTAAAAGAATTAACAGAGAATAATTCACCATTTTAAATCTCTGTTCTTATCTTATAGTGTCTATATTCGTGACTAGAGATGAAATATAATTTCATTGGGATATCTTAACACCAAAGGTTAAATGAACGTCATATTTTGATTCTGCGGAGGATGTGGATGATTATTTGGATTATAACAAGAAATCATAGATGTAAATTGGCACAAATTCCGTGACAAAATGTCAATACCTGAATTATTTCTATAATTTACCATTTTCTGTTTCAAAGAAAGAAATATTTATCCGATTATTGCTGTTTTTGATTTAGGAGTTGTATGGCCCTTGATATCTTGAAGTTTGTTTCTTAAAATGCCTTCTTCAATTTATAATGTGTCTCTATTTAAGAGCTTATTGGACATCATACACAGTTTAATGTCATCACAAGAAAATAACATAATTACATATTATAAAAGTGTTAATTTTTCAGCACCAGTCGGCCCTTTTGAAATGCTATTCCTATTCAGTAGCGACCAAAATTTTGAAACTAAAGTTGTCTTCGTGGGGATTAGAAAAACTGATATGTAACGTATTCCTTTAACGGAATTCGATTTAATTTGTTGGTCAATTGGGTATTTCTTCAACCCCTTGTAAACGTTTGGTTTAACAATTCTGGTCTAAGCACTACTGGTGAGGAATTGTATTCCGAAAGACCGTTTAGTGCTTAATTAAAATTGGTATTATATGATATATAATTATATTGAGTTGTTGTCCTTTAGTTCTCTTAATACGAATAAAAAAACACTTTTCACAAAAATGTTATTAGAAAATTAATTTTACTGTTTACAATAAATCAAATTCGATAAAATGCACTCTGAAATAATCGACATGTATAGTATGTCAATTTTGACCTGGCTGTTTGACCTTTAATATGAATATTCAAACAGGCGTATCCATTGTGTAATTTAGAGGTTATACAAAGGATAGTAATACTGAGTATCGAACCTTTGTGTCAATGAAACATGCTGTATTACCTAAATCAAATAATCTATAAGCCCAAACTAATATTCAAATTAAAGGTCAAATGGCCAGGTCAAACTTGTCGCATTATAATTGAGACATCACCATACAACACTTATTGTTGATATAGGGATTTATACCTTCGATAATAATTTCTTTCAGAAGTTCTATTCATTATACAATTACATAATAGATTGTAAACATTGTGGCCATTAACATAAATATGGTATTTTCATTAACATGGTAAAATAAATAGTAAAGATATTATATTTCTTGTTTTTTTGTATCAATAACTCAAATTAATCTACAGTACAGACCGACTGAAATTATAACATTGAGCTAACAAAAAGGAGTCGACGCTTTTTTTTCAATCGGTCGAGCCATGGTTAGAAAATCAGTGCCACAGAGATCTAGATAACAGCTACTTTTTCTATTGTCAACTTTCCTAATCTATTCATCTCCTGCTAATGGTGTATCTGTTTTCCAATTAATACGCTATGAAAAGCTTGCTCCAACTTCAGGACTTTGTACAACGAAGAAGGTTGCTTGCTCAAAAAATTGTTAACTAGGGGACATTGCAAGCCTAGGCTTATCAAGGCCCTCAAAAAGTTTGATGGCCATCATCAAAATATTGTTGATAAGTTTGATGTCCCTGTGTCCAGGATTGCCTTTGATATATTTGACATCCAATTATTCTATGTTCTTTTCACACAATTTTGATTACACACGCGGCGGGTATAGCTAGCTAAACAGGAAGTGCTTACCATTCCGGATCACCTGGTCTCACTTCCCTGGTGGAAGTTCACCTTACTTGTCAGTTCCAAAGTTTTTACGTTGCTTCTGGATTGTTATTCAAACATGGATTAGTTCGTTTGTTTTTGATTGAAAGCTTTCAAAATCCAACATGAGCTGCCGATTTGTTAGTATTTAACTTTTGACAGGTCCGTACTTTGACTTATCTCTCTGAAATGAAATTGGTTTCTTCGTAATGAATTAAAATGTAAAATTGGTAAATAAATAGTAAAAAATATATAATATTTCCTGTCGTTTGTATAAATAACTGAAATTAATGAACCTATAAATGTAATTGGTTTTCTCATAATGAATTAAAAATATAAGGTTGGTAAATTAGTAAAACTATATAATATATCCTGTCATTTGTATAAATAACTTAAAATAATGTACCTGTAACTTAAAACTGAAAAGAAACTGGTTTTGTTATAATGGATTAAAAATGAAAGTTAACACGTTTAAATGAAAATGTTTCTTTTGTCACAAAATATTTAAAGGTTTAAACCAATTTAATTTCAATGTATAATTACAACTCTTTATTATATTGCAATTATTCTGTGGTTATAAATTTCCACGTATATAAAAAGAAATATTTTCAAACATAGAAAAACAATAAATCATTTCTCTATAGATCATTCTTATTTTCAGATAACATGTTATCTCATAACTTAATTGTTATATAATTTGAATGACAACTCTAACGCTTTTATCTATTCAATACAATGATTTTAGGAGTGTAGCCGATTTTTAAATGGATCTTCAATTTTAAATAAAAGCATAAATATGTTTGTTTTTTCGTTTACCTAATCAGCTAATTGGCAGTTGTTTTCTTTTAGTAAATAAAATATGTTTACATTTTATTTAATAACTGGTTTTGAAATGAGTAAATGGGCGAACATGGCCGAGTTGAACTGTCACTGGCTTTCGAAGTCAAAGATCCTCACCTAGGATTTTGTAATTTTCTGAGATGATGTTAATCGTCTCTCCATACGAGGACTGGGAACAAATCCAAGGCTCAATGATGACAAACTATTATTGGCTCTCACAACTGCGTTACCAAGACAACCAAAAGAAGTTCAGGTAACGAAATTGCAATTTGATAATAACAATGCATATACCAAAGCTTTATTACATAAATTCTCGATCACCTAAGATTGTTTGGATTATTTGATCAGAAGGGCTTAAAACATTTCTGAATATATGTGGATTATTGTGATAAGCTGTTTTTGGATTGTATATGACATAGACTGGTATGTTTGTCTTTAAATTCTGCAAGAAACGTTGAATTTCACAGGAACACTTAAATACTAATCAAGAAGATATATACATCTGTTCAATGCAATCATCAATATATCGGTTATGGGTTTTACCTTTATTTTGGAACATTTAACAATCTGTGCTGATAACCCTAACAAATCCATTACAAACACGCGGGTACATAATATAAACAATAAAAATTAAAAAAAACTTTCTCATATAATTAAACACTTAACACGTGATCTTTCATTAGCTGGAATGCGAGGTTACTTGCCCCGGAAAAGTAAGCACTCCCTCTTTTGTACTTTACTAGCTTTTCTAGTTTTACACACCAAATTGTTTTAATAATAGAGACTGGAAGGAACATATGACTATGGGGCTTCAAATATATCCAGAAAAAATTTTTAGATACCGAAACAAATTGTTGACAAAGGAATATTGCAAGTCTAGGCGTATCAGTGGCCTCAAAAAGATTTATAGCCGTCATTAAGTTATTGTTGATAAGTATAATGTCTCTGTGGCAAGGGTTGCCCTGGATGTATTGGACGTCCCAAAGTTCCATTTTTCTTTCACTCTAATTTTTTATTACACACGTGACGAGTGAAGATAGGTTAACAGAAGGAGCGTATCTTTCTGGAGTACCCGACTTCATTTCTCTGGTGGAAGTTTAATTGTTTAACCTAATTTGTCAGTTTCAAAGTCGTTGGAAAAGATCTATTATAGCGTATTAATAGATACACTATTAACAAGAAACATGTATATTAGTGCAGAATTGGTGATTTAAAAACTAAACGTTTTGCTGAATATTATAGCATATTTTTATTCTATGAAATGTTTTTTTTATTTTGCACATTTATTTTCAATTTCAAGTGGAAAATTCTAGTTTTTTCGTACCATAGACTTTAACATCGATATTTTATGACTCCTGACATATTTTATTCTTGGAGCCATGTTAACTATAGCTCAACAAATGTAATTTTAAACTCCCAACTAGTTTATGTCTTAAATGATAACTAAGATTGGTTTATTAGCGTAAAATGAAATGTACAGTCCACAGAAAACCCTTGCAATTGTCCATTAAACGTCTAAATATCTTGTTGGTAATCTCTTGTCAGGTGGACTTGGTCAAAAGAAAATAAAAATCGTGTAAAATATATACATAAACGTGTCATTCCATCGCTTATCATTTACATTCCAAACAAATATGTACAACTAATGATACTGATTAGTTTTAAATGTAAAATGTAGTACTTCATCGCCTGAAAGTTCTACCATTCTGTAACTCGTTTTCAGCAATGTTGACCAATACAAAATACTTTTTAAAAGCATACAACATTGAACTATAGACTTGATCCTTACTTTAGATACTAATTAAGAAACGGTTCATTTGGGTTTTGATACCCCAGATGTTTATTTTGTCTTTCTTATGGCAAAAATGCATTGTTTATGCGTTAGCTGTGAATTTTAACGCCATCAATGTATTGGGTGAATCATTGTAAATGAATACCCCTACTGAAAATTAAAGCGGACAGGTCAAAAGTGTTTGCCTGCAGCTGTGGAATCCTGTCAAATTAAAAACAAAGAATGTTAAAGACAACCATCAATATGTCATTTCATGTTTTATGTGCATTCTAAAACCTTTTACAATCTGTAATTTGTGATGATCTCTGATGGTTAAGACAAAAATAGTATCGTGACCATAAATGTCCAGTATTGACATCTTGTTATATTGGAAGTTGCTTTATGTATCGCCCATCCTTGACTATCCAGATTTCAGTTTTAACAACATTTCTGTTTATGTTTCGCTATAGTATAAAGGCGAATGAAAGCTGTAAGAGACAAAGCAGCATCTCTTTAAGGGTGAATATGAATATTACGAATAACACCACAAAATACGAATTTATGACAGACATAGCAAAACAATACAAACGTGATAATTACTAAGACAAGAGTTTAGAAATTCCCATCGATCCTTCTCTCTTAACAGTTTTTTTCTGGATTCGAGGACAGGTAATTCAGGGTTTATATTTGTAATCAAACAATTAAACTTTAAGTATCATGATGTTTTCGGTTTATAAACAGTCGACTCATGCAAAACATACTTATATTTAATATTATATCCCCATTTTGTTTCTGGAAAAAATTGTGTGTTTTACTAAACCAGTTTTTATTACGTATATATTGAGAGGTTTTCACTTATCAATATTAGCTACAGGCACATATATTATTAACCTATTTATATATAAATTATATGAAATTATTATATCTCATTATCCAACAGTGAATTAACAACCCTGAAAATAAATGTAAATGCTATCCAAATAAATGTGTAAAACAATAACATATTCACGCTAAAATGACAAAAAATAAAATACAATAAAATAAAAATAACTGGCAAAATTATTTAAACACGGGGATATTTACGATAAAGTGAGTCCAGATGCTCTGTAATAGTTTATTCTGTATCACCCTTTTAAGTTTACAGTGTTTACGTCTTAAACATAATCAGGTGGTAATCATTTTTATTCTGGATCTTGTGTGTTTATTTTTAAATTTGTAAACAGGAAAAAGTACAAAAAATAACTTTTTATGTGACATTTACTCTGTCTTGAAACCAATCAAAAAGCAATACAACATTTTTGTGAAGTTGTAATGATTTCCAGTTGTATTTGTACTCCGGTTTTGTTGATACATATACTACTTGATGTAAACAAAGGTTGAGAGGTTTATTTTAAACATATGTTTCCGAACATTAAATGTCTTTTTTCCCACATCATTTAACATTCCATGTATAGATAGAATCTGAACCATTTCTTGCTAATTGACATTTTATTATCTTTGAAAAATGTCGTAAAATTATTAAACAAAACCTTACCCATGCCCCTAAAACAGGCCTAAAAGCAACGTAAAACATCGGACAGACCACATTTAGAGCATTTGTTATTGAGAAAAAAACATAAATAGACATTAAGCATTCATCAATTAATTCTTTACTCATGTATACAAAAATGTTTGTATTGTTAGACTCCTTAAAGAGGTCATTGCCCTCCTGTTAAAACATTTATAGCTAATAGTTGAATTAATTAATTGCTGTTTAAGTGAACCTTATTCCTTATAACCTGAGGATTGGGTATATTTATTTCCTACAGCGAATCAAAAAAACATTAACTGATAAAAAATCAATATTTCGAATAACTAACATTCAGATTTTAAATTTAAAAAAAATAAATTAAATTAAAAATCATTGTTTATATGTTATATAAATTCTCTTGTACAACCTTCAGTGGAATTACTGTAAACGTATTTAATTTCGCTTATTTTGCGTTTGTTTTGCGCGAAAATTTATACCAAGCGAAAAAACTATATCATACTTTTTGTGTTGCAGTGCATTTTTAAAATTGCGAAATTACGCGGATATTTTTAAATTTCGTATACCTTAATAATACACGCGAAATTCCATACGTTTACAGTATATATCAATTGAAAGTTTCTTTACACATTACACCATGAACATTCATAAAACCAGATTGATACTGAATATAACTGATTATGATGTTAGTGTTTTGTTGAAAATTAAAATTGAACCATTCATCAACCGTGTCATGAAACATGAACAAAGAAACTAAAAACTAATTTGTGCACGGGGAATGACTTTCAATATTTACACTGCATCGTTATTAAAAAATAAAAAGATCTAGATTTTCATTCTGATAAATTAGTCATATTTAATTCAATATAGTTTATAAATAAACAGGTTAATAAAAGAAAGTGTCTAGCTAACTTGATAAGATGAATGACATTTATCAAACGTTAAGCAAACGCTTACAAGAGACTAAATAAATAAAAGAGATATCATAAACAAACATTCATATAACTAGATTGATACTAAATATAATTGATTATGATATTAGTATTTTGTTCAAAATATAATTGAACCATTTATCAACGTGTCTCGAAACATGAATAAGATGAATTTATACAGGACAATGTTTTTTAGGAACAACTGTAACAATTGTTATATAGAAGACGAAATGTCTGCCAGTCGTCAAGAATGGATTCCATTTTTAAGTACGAAAAAAACATTAATGGTTCGTCTAGATTTTCTATTATATAAAATTAAAGAATGGACGTTACAAAAGATGCCGGTTTTTATTTTGTATTCGGATAAATTATGATATATCGTTTCTTTACTAAAGATTGAAGTGTAAAACATCACACAAATTGACTTTCATTAAAAACCAATGAAAAGTTAAAAACATGATGGTTGTAATTTGATTTGTGTCATCGTTCTAATAAGAGTATTGCACAAATAAACTTGATTCAGAGATAGAAGTTTGACACCGCTATTATTAAACAATTTATTCAATACGTCACAGGACGTCAATAGCAAAATACGTATAGCCAACAATATATGTGTGATTGCTCAATACACACTGTCATCCATCAATGATCATATGGATTTATATTAATTTTTTATCGGTTTATAAAACACATCATGTCAACTTAGATGATATCTTAACTTAATGATCTAAATGTAGGCAACAGAGTCGTTCCTTTAAATTCAAAACACTGTTTAGAGGAAAAGCAACCAACATTAGCAGAATGATATTTTCAACATTTTTGAAGAGTTTCGGTTTTAAAAATTTTGACCAGTTATAAACATGATAAACATATTTAATCGTTCCAGGATGGCAATATAGTGTAGAACAAGAAGTAAAATTAAACTACCTAACAAAGAGGTGTTTACCCTTCTGAAGCACCCGACCTCACTTCCTTGGTTGAAGTTAACTGTTTAACCTAATTTTTCATTTTCAATCTTTTTACTTTGCTTTGGGATTGTGATTCGGACATAAAGTACTGTGTTTCTTTTTTATTTATAGAATAGACAACGTGATAAGGTGATGATCTGATGATTATTTTATTATAGGAATGGGGGTCCTAGGTCCACAAAACGTTTTATGGCCGTCATCACAGTATTGTTGGTAAGTTTGATGTCATGTCTCTGTGTCAAGGATTGTCCTGGATATATTTGACATCCCAAAGGTCCATGTTCCTTTCACACAATTTTGATTACACACGTAACAAGTGTAGCTAGCTAAACAGAAGGTGGTTACCCTTTCGCAGCACCCGGCCTCACTTCTCTGATGGAAGTTCAAGTGTCTAACCTAACTTATCATTTCTAAAGTTTTTATTTTGCTTCTGGATTTTGATCCGAACATGGATTAGTATGTTTGTTTCTGATTGTATATAGAAAAGTTGTACTCGTATCTAGACCTCTGCATTTGGGGATCTTAACAGAATATCAGTGGAGCTTCAAATGATTCGAAATCTTTTGCTACTCCATACACTGTAATCAATTATAAGCATATGCTAACCACACTATGTTTAAAACATAATCCCATGAAGGAAAATAAAACTTAGAAATTATAATTAGATAAACATGTGAACTTTCACCAGGAAAGCAAATCGGGTTCTCCAAAAGCGCAATAAATAGTCGATGATACTATCTAAAATATAGACTAAAGAATATGGTTTTAAATAAAACAAGCATACCAATCCATGTCCGAATCAAAATCCAAAAACAAAATCTTTGAAACAGGCAATTGAGTTAAACACATCGACGTTCACCAGACATGTTAGGCCGGTTGCTCCGAATTGTAAAATAAAAGAAATGATAATAAAAATCCGAATTTTAATATTTCATGACAAACCGTGTTTTTTCATTTTCGTTGTATTTGTATGATGCAATGAATGGAGAAATAACATAATGCATGAAATAAAACAGAACTATACTGATCCATAACGTATTATACCAGTTTTAATTTTACAGCACTGGACGGCTGTCGAAATATAATTCTTCATCATTAGTGCTTGCACCAAAATTATGAAACCAAAATTTATTCAAAGGAGGGAAAAAATATCCAAAGGACCAAAATATGCTGAAAAATACTTAGCGAAAGATATACTTTGCATGAAAGAGTATCCCTTAGTTCTAAATAATTTTCAGATTTTAACTAGCAGCAAATTTAGAAAAAATAGTATATTTCTTAAGGTACCAAAGTATTGCCTACCAAGTTTGTGATATCCTCGGGGAAACATGCACCAGCAAAGATACTGACCCATTGGTTTAAATAACACATTATACCAGTGTTAATTTTGCAGCAATAGACGGACGTTTTGGAATACAACTGCTCATCAGCAGTGCTTGAACCATAATTGTGAAACAAAATTTTTGTCCATATCAGTATATCTTATCAAGGAATTTAAATTAGTTATTTACCTCACAGGCAATAAGTTATCAACGTTGTTTATAGGCCATCACTTTTAAATTTGGATGAACTCTGCAAAACAAGAGCTATCCAGTAAATAAAGCATCGATTCTTTTGGTTAAATCTAAATCATTCTTGATTAATCTGCTTTCTATGTCAAGATTGTGATAGATAGAGGCAAAGTTAACGATGTAATTTTCTATCACTGGTATCTTGAAATCATGGTTAAATCGAGTCACACTGATTTCACCTCTTATGCCGTCTTTATATCCTGATGTTAATTAAAGCTCAGAGATAAAGAAACTTTGGACATCAAAGGAAATGAATTTCTTGCGCTGGTCTCTAAATAAAGGCTAAAACAAGACAAAAGCATTTATTTCGTGCCATGAACACTGAAATCGCATTACTTGTATTAAAATGACATATAACCTTCGAAGGGGAAAAGCCAGCTCCCAGTAGAGTCAGTGATAAAACAATGTATTGTGCAAGTAAGTGATTACAGATCTCAAAAATCAATAGGATTATTTATATGTTTACTTCACGTTTAACCATAGTTTTAAAGCAGATTTTTCCTTGATGCTAGTTAGTTCTTTATTTTTCTGGATTTTTATACATAGTTACGACCTGTACATGCAATTTCTAAACATATTTTTTCATTAAATAATCTTTTTTCTTTGATTGAATATAATCAAATAAATCGAAAACAAACATACCAATTCATGTTCAATTCACAATCCTAAATGTAAAGTTAAACACACATACTAATCCGTGTTCAAATCACATTTCTAAAGCAAAGTGAAAACTTTAAAACAAAGTTTATTCTTTTGAATAGTAATTTGTTTGAGTTATTTTTTTATCATTTATTTTCTGTGTTCCAGACTTTTGTCTGTCTATGGTCTATCACAATCTAACACATCTCATATCTATAGAATTATCTACGGTTTTACTGGTCATCATATGAATGTATGAGGTAGTTACTTATCTTATCATGGAAACAGAAGCTAATCAAACACAAACATACCGGAAAAAGTACATACCGGTCCTAATCACAATCACAAAAATAAAACCAAAATCTGAGATGGTGAATTATTTAATTGCCTCAACTGTCAACAAAGAAGTGAGGCAGGGTGCTATGAAAGGATAAACAAACTCCTCTATAACTAGTTAAACGCGCCACGTGTAAAATTAAAAATAAAAAGCCCGATGCCTAAGCAGAATTGTTTTGAGATAATTAGAAATATGAAGGTACGTTCTGATAAGCGATTATTGGACGTGATTCTTACGAAGATTGATATAAGCTTATTATCTCTTTGTTAAGCAGTAAAAAGATACAAAAACACCATGCTATTTACCCGTATTTTCCAATATTACTGCGAGGGAAATATACGTTTTGAAGCTTTTTTAGATACTTTGGAATGCTTTTTTTACAAGCAAGCTTAATCCGCTTCAAGAAGTAAGCTCTTGATCAAGTGTTCATTATTTGTATTTTAGTTCAATTAATTACAGTATATATTGTGACAGTTGTAACAATACCGAATCATAAATTCGAATAATTCTAACTATATTTATTAAACTATTTATAGTCACTGTAAGTAATGAACTGAAAATACAATACCCTTTTTCAGAACTATTCAAATAGTGTTGCTTATTCCATGAAAACAATTATATCCAACAGTTAAGAAAGAAAGCAAATCTATATAATATCACATAATTTGATTAATAAATAATGTAATGAAACATTCATTGGGAGTTGTATGATGTAAATAAAGGCACTCCTGTATGTAGTACCTAATTACTATATAGCAGACCTATCCAATGACGTCAAGATGGAATAATGTTAGCTAGAACCAGGTAAATAGCCATGTGTACTACGATTAAGAATATTAATCATTAAACAAGTAAAAGTGTTTAGCGTCCCATTCATAAAAATTTCATTTATATTGAGAGGTCGCCAGATATAGCGAAGGTGCCAGAATTTTTTCCTGTGTGTTACGCTGATGGCATTATACAGCAGGGATCTTTATCATTCCACGCCTACCGTTACATGGCCTCGTTTATTTTAGTTCCCATCTGAAAAAAACCGTGACTTTCATTTCGTAATGCAGAGGGCTTGGCGAAAGAACAGTTTCTACCAACTTTTAAGTTTTGGGTCAGATCAGGTCTGGGTTCGAACCCACGAACTCCCACGTACAGAACTTTTAATAAGAATGGAATTAATGTGAAAACCTGTTTTAGACTCCAGTTTCACAATCATTTTAACTAAGATTTTCTTTGATTTACATCTGTCAAAATTGAATTTTTAATAAATTTGTTGTTTTTAAGATATTCAAAAATTTAAGTTGTTAAAGTGAGGTGGTAAATTTTATATGTAGGGAAACTTGAAGGGCCTAGAGAAACTTATGTCTGATTGTGATTTGGACCCAAAGTGTTGCAAACAGTAGAAGTTTTCGTTTAACAATTCAATTGAGCAATATATTGTCGAAATGGGCAACTTACGAAACTGATAAAATGTTTTTGAAAATTGTTTATGCCAAATAAACGGGATAAATTGTATTCAATGACCAATGGTTACATGTTAATTTTATGGTACATTTTGATTGCACACATTGCGTGTTTTGTCTTTGCTTTTAAATTGTGATTTTGACATAGAGTTCGTATGTTTGTTTTTGATGAATTTTATTGAAACTTTATGCAAGACACGCTATTGATTTCATTGGTTTAAAATAGATCACATGGTAAGGTTTGGGCTACAACAATATTTCAAACCTCGTTTGCAACTCCCGGTCATGTCTAAGTGCTCAGAACCTCTATAGCATGTACATCAGAACGACAGTAGCTTGTTTTAATGGAACAAATATAATCAGCAAACGGTATGCGTCCATGGAAAATAATTTCCTGGAGATTTTTTCAGAGAATATACTGACACTATGACTTCTATTTTGACTTGTATAAAATCGTTTGTTTTACTCTTGTTCTCAAAAAAAATTCCTTTATAATTCACTTAATTCAAATGCGAAAAATAATAAAGCAATTGTAACATTTAAATTTCGGTCGATTCATGATTTTATTGCCTCGTCCAAGTACAACAATCGACCTAGGTCGATATTACATTACTTGGTCGGGGCGATAAAATTCATAGATGAACCTCGTTAACATGCTTTAATTGCATAGAATTAAATCTCGTTAAAACAGATCATACAGTACTGAAGATATATGACACAATTAATGTATGTGTTGCTAAAATTCAACAAAAAAATGATGACAAAAATAAGTTATGTAAAGGTTCATCAATCAGGAAATGAAGAGAAAACAAAGTCAATATGCCTTGCTTGCTTTTTCGTATAGTTTAAAATATATTTGATTTCATGTGGGAAAATAAATCATCATTAACGATTATCAAGTAGATAGCTAAACAGAATGTGCTTACCTTTCCGGAGCACCCTGCCTTATTTCCCTGTTGAAAGGCGGTTTTAAAGGTTTTACTTTGCTTTAGGATTGTGGTTTGGGCATGAATCGGCAATTTTTGGTATGTTTGGGCCTTTTTTTAAATTATTATCAATGAACTGTACAATGCGGCAATTCATGGTTGCTTACATTTTTTATTAATGACAATTATAAGGAACCATTTAAAAACGATCTGAGAGGATTTGGCTCTCTACCTACAAAAATTATATAACTAAAAATTTAATTTAAAGTTTTATATTGAAAAAATAATGCAAAATATAAGTTAGATATCACGATATTTTGGACTTGAATATACACTTTTATAACAGTCTGTGTTGGTTATCTACATAACACCTTTCATTTAGCGGGTCAAATGCAAATTTGATAAATAAATAAAAAGTTGAATACAAAAATAGAAAAATTAATATAATTGATAAATTAATAAATAAATGTTTGTATTTTTAACACAAGCACATCAATCGTTAAGACAAATTCAATATTGTATATATCCAATGATTAACGATTTAGGAAAAGAAAAATAAATAGATAAAAAAAAGACAAATAAACATAAAATTATACTTTTTTCTACAAAAGCACATCCATTGTCAAGACAAATTCAATATTGTATATAGCAAATGATTAATGATTTAGAAAAATAGAAAATAAATAAATAAAAATAAAAATAAACATTTGTATTTTTTTTTCTTACAAAAGCACCTCAATTGTTAAGACAAATTCAATTATATATAGTACCCTATAATTAACGATTTAGAAAAATAGAAAATAAATAGATAAATAAAAAGTAATCATTTGGTTTTTTTTTTTTTTTTTTTTTTTTTTTTTTTTTTTTACAAAAGAACATTCATTGTTAAGGCAAATTCAAACTATCTACACAATGATTTACTATTTTGTTTGTCTTTCATTGCTTTTTATCTACATGCTGAATGAAGACCGTTAAATGCGTTAATCTTTATGTCATTCTATACTTAGAACAAGTTTGTATTTAATACATAGCAATGATTATACAGCCGATTAATGCAGTCAAACTAATGGTCCATATGTCCACGTTCTCTGCTATTATATGTCATAGACAATAAAACCTAGTGTTTTTGCTGTCCAAATTAATCTTTTTCTTGACCTATCCTTAATTACAGTTCGCTGGTTTGATGGCTTCTGTGTAGTCAATAATTTCTGTTGGCTGTTGTGCAAATGTGATATTAAGACATGTCTTCTATACATTCGGAAAATTGCAGCTGAATGAGATTAAGTGATTATTTTTATTATTATTATTAGGTACATTATTATAATGATAATAATAATTATTATTATTTTTTTTTTTTATTATTGTTGGCTAAATTTTTATTATTATTATCATTATTGAAGATGTTTTCATTATTATATTTATTGAATATTATTTGGTAACTTCTTAATTTTTGAAATTTATTTATCAGGAGACTGATATACATTAACAGAGTTCAACTCTTGTTCCAGAATCATGGGTTTGTAAAATTTGTAATATTTGATATCAAATCTATCTTAAATAAAATTTGTTTATACTAAAAATAGCTAATATTAATTCAGAAATACAGACTGAACAGACGGAAAACAGTGAAATAGAGTGAGTCTGACTCAAGTAATAAAATAACCCCACAAAAATAAACGTTCTGATCAATGATTATAACGTATCAGATTTTGAAGAGTAATGCTTTTTTGTACTTTGATCTATTAAATTGTGTACAAGATTTCAAGATTTTGGAATTTTACATTGAAATTTTCAAAATATATGTTATGCCGCCAGTCACTCTTAAAACTAAAGAACACAATGGTGCATGTGGTCATGCAAATGGATATATATTTACGGTCATTTTCTTGTATATACTTTTCAGTAAAATTACATGCTTTTTGAAATATATAAGTATATTTATCAGACATTGGACGTATTCCATATGAGACGAAATTGTAAATTTGCACAACTTTGCGTGTGACTCGAGGAAATGCACGACATTGTTGTTTATCTTCCATTAAGAAGTTGATGAGTCCCTTCGCTTCAGATGTTTAGATTGTGTAATGATAGTGCCGTGTATAGCATTTATATCTTCCAAAAATTGTCAAAATCTGTGCTTCTGATCAGGTTTGCGAGTACATTACTGTGACATTAATTTCCGTCATCTTGACATTCCGCTGTAGTTTCTAAAGTGCTTGGAGCATTTAGATACATATCTGATATTGAAGGCAACTAATGGATTTTAGCTCTAGAGGTCAATAGTTCTTATTGAAGGAACGCAACTCCGCAAATTTGACGTCTTTTGTTGTTATACCGTTTGGTTATTCAATCGATCTTCCACTTGTTTACAGAACAACACCAAAACTTTTGTGTTCAATAGTGGATAGTGGACATTGAAATTAACGGCAGGATTTAATTTGTATTAAACCATGTTTGATGCCAGCTGATTGTTATACCCCCTGCAAACTAATTTGAGGGTGTATATAGGAATCAAAATGTATGGCTGTCCGTCCGTCTGTCTGACTTTTTGTGTAAAATCGTGCCCGGGCTATATCTCATAGCTGCTTTGTAGGACTGTCATGAAACTTTACATGAATAATATTTATGGCCCAAAGGTGTATTATGACCTTGGACATTGAAATTAACGGCAGGATAGTGGACATTGAAATTAACGGCAGGATTTAATTTGTATTAAACCATGTTTGATGCCAGCTGGTTGTTATACCCCCTGCAAACTAATTTGAGGGTGTATATAGGAATCAAAATGTATGGCTGTCCGTCTGTCTGTCTGACTTTTTGTGTAAAATCGTGCCCGGGCTATATCTCATAGCTGCTTTGTAGGACTGTCATGAAACTTTACATGAATAATATTTATGGCCCAAAGGTGTATTATGACCTTGAACCAAGGTCATACCGGAAAAGTCAAGATCTTAAGAAAACATTAGATATTGGGGCGGGATTATTTGGCTCTCAAAAGACAGTTCTAGTTTCCTCTCTAGTTTCACAGTTTTAGTCAATTAACAGTGGTATCCAATATGTTATGGGATTATGGGGGGGGGAGCGGTGTTGATGATCATTTAAGTTAAAGCGCTGACTTAGTCTTTAACCCCTGTTTAAATGCCATCCGGAAAAGGCTCTGACAGTTCGTTTGCTTAGGTTCGATGATTCAAATGCCTTTCTTTAGTACAATTTGGAATTCAAAATCCCACAAATACAGCTAAAATATTTTATAACCATTTATAAAGGAGATACGTTTTCTCGTATTGCCATAAACATTCCGTACGACACATAACATGTAACATTATACCCAATTTTTTAAAACAGTTTTAATCTTTTATCATCTCTGTATATCTCTGTTTTTTTTCCTGTTTCTTGCATTATTTATTTGTTGTTTCGTTACATTTGCTATACAACATGTACATGGTATATTTGACGTCCCATAGTTCCTTGCTCCTGTCACACAACATGGCGGATGTAGCTAGCTTAATAAGAGGTGCTTACCCTTCCGGAGCACGCGGCCTCACTTCCCTGGTGGAAGTCTTTGACCTAACTTGTCTGATCCAAAGTTTTTACTTTGCTTTTAGATTGTGATTCACACATGGATTTGTATATTTGTTTTTTTTTTTATTCGTTGGTTACAAACATCTTAACAACTTAATTTATTTGAAAAAAGTCACTATTTTATTTAAAATTACGTGGATTTAATCAATTTTAAGAAGCACGTTTGCATCATCAAATCGCTATAAATCTCGACATTTAACGATTCATTAACCTGATTTCAACATAAATCATGTGGAAAAATCCTTCTGCAAAATAATTTGAAATTTACGTCAAGAAGCAAAACAGAATTGAAAATCATTAAGGTTCACAAAGTCCAAGACATGTCTTCGGAGATATTTTCAATTTGGTTTCAATTAGAAATAATTTCCTGTCAAGACAGCACACATGGCGAAAAGATTTCGCAAACAAATTGCCATTTGTCCTTAGACTATTATGATTATAAACATCGATATTTGAACGTTTTAGATTAAAAAAATTCAAATGTTTATAGTTTAAAGATTAAGAGAATCAATAACCACCGAAAATTCTGAGAATTTCTAGTTTAAAAGGATAGGGAATCTGTGTGCGAATAAAACATCATTTAACACGAATGTCAGCCAAACAGACATACGTATTTTATATGATTGGTTGATTTGTTGAACGTCAATTCAAGCAGTTAAAGCCTTTTTCGACACAATACACAATTTTATTAATCTCTTTATGATTAAGTCAGAAACAAACATACTAGCCACTGTCCTATTCACAATCCAGAAGCAAAGTAAAAACTTTGAAACTGACAAATTAAGATAAACGTGAACTTACATCATGATAGTGAGACCAGGTACCCCTTCATATACAAAGGCAATATCTTTATGGTTTCCAAATTTATAAAACAAAAATAAAAAAAAAGTAAAATCA
Source organism: Anadara kagoshimensis (assembly GCA_021292105.1). Lineage (NCBI taxonomy): Eukaryota > Metazoa > Mollusca > Bivalvia > Arcoida > Arcidae > Anadara > Anadara kagoshimensis. Next base: position 19,932,026 of record CM037872.1, on the reverse strand, counting down.
AACAAGTAGAAAAAACACACAATGCCATTTTTTCATTATAGTCTATATTTTATTCGCTGTTTCATACAATATGTTTGGATTTTTAGGACTTTTTTTTGCTTACGGAACGCCATATGTACTTTAGGATAAAATACATGTATGTGGTTCAGAATTACAATAATTATTTTGTTTACTTCTAATGGAAAATTATATGCCTACATGCATCCAAGAAGAAACCATTTTTCAATATAATAATTGGTTCTCAAATGGCAGAAAAACTCGTTACCATGTAACTTGGCGACAGTTTCTGCATATTCTCATTTAAAAAAATCGGTAATACGGTACTCCGTAAAATGATATATCTGCATCCTAATTTACCTCATAATCTAGGCAATGCTTATCCATGCATTTCCAACTTGAAGTAGGCTGTATCACTTAATATCAATGTTTGATGATTGAGTGAATGACGGTGAGTGAGTGACTGACTGACTGACTGACTGAGTATAAGTAAATGACATGTTTTTCTAAGATTCATCGGTAACTATATTTTTGTAGCTTTTATCGGCTAGAAGGCTTGAAAGATGTAATTGTATCAATAAAAAAATTAAAAAAACATGTGCAAAACAGAATGTGCCTCAATAAATACCATTGGAATGTTGTGTATGTTTCAGTGATGTAAACCAAACAAATACCTGTGTCACCTATGCAAAATGCACTGTTCCGTAATAAATAATTGAATTAACGGTTAAGCGGCCAGGTCCATGTTGTATGTCAATAATAAAATAATAATAATATAATAATAATAAAATATATACTTATGTAGCTTTTTTTTTTTTTTTTTTTTTTTTTTTTTTTTGGTTTCCTTTATATCTAATATATTGAGTAATAAGTGCAAATCGTTTTATGTGGTATTTTCTTGTATTTGATTGGTATGTTTGATATTTTATTATAATCTGTAATATGTGTACTGCCATTGCATTATATACAATACCCTTTTTTACAGCCGTTTTTGAATATTTGAATACAATTACTCATCAGTGGTGCTTGGACCAGAATTTTGAAACAAAATCATTATTTTTTTCAAATATATTGAAAAGACAATAATTTATTTTTACCAAATGTAGGGATTATACGTTAGTATGTAGTTCCATGCTCCTTTCATTCTCAAGTTTGATGTCATGAGTTGTAAGATCAACTAACCTAGCTAAACAGGAGTTGCTTACCCTTCAGGAACACTCGGCCTCAATTCTCAAATTAAAGTTCAGGTGTTTTACTAATATGCCACTTTTGACTTTGCTTTTGGGATTGTGTTTGACTTAAAAAAAATATATTTTGAAATGGTATTGTGTTGACTTGAAGTATGTGTGTGTGCACACGTGTGTGTTAATTTAGTAATTTACCATTTGACTACACAGTTAGGAATAAATATAACTATCTTTTCAAAAATGCATTCAAACACTAGTTTGTATCTTATTTCTAAGTTGAAATGATGAAAAATTATATGTCTGTGTATGAACGCAAAACTAAGATGCATAATTTCAAATTCTTAACGAGATTGGCATATTTGATTTACGTTTGAAAATGGCCTTCGTAAACGATTTTAACATGTAATAAATAGTTCTGTAATAACGGTGGAAACGAGTTAGTATATGATATTGTGTGACCTTTTATGAATATTGACAATACAAAACTCCGTAATTTGATTTTACTATGAGCAAAGTCATAACCAGAACAATATACAGACACGTAATGACTGTCCGAGTATGGTGGTAAACCGTCAATTATATTTACTTATGAAGATGGGGTTATTTTCTTCAACGCATAACACAACGCATAATGACTAAAAATAACATTAACTTGTATTAGGTTCCTCTAACTCATCAATTTAGTTTTGTAAATGTGAGATAAACAAAACACCATTTACAGCAAGGGTCAATAGTAATATGGCCTTAAAGAATCGGTTTATCTAACACTGAAGATAGTAATATGACGGGTCGTTTTAGAGAGTGTTAAAAAGGATATTAGATAAAAGATACGTTATACGTGGAAAATATGACGGGTCCGATTCAATACGTTTCCCTGTATTTTAATGGAAAAAACTAGCACTACTATATATGTTGTGTTTTTGGAACTCCGGTATACCGTGTACTAATACTAATACTAATCCATGTCCGAACCACAATCCAGAAGCAAAGTAAAAATTTAAAACTGAAAAGTTAGGTTAGACACGTGAACTTCCACTTGGGAAGTGAAGCCGGGTGCTCCGAAAGGGTACGCATCTCATTTTTATCTAGCTACACCCGCCACTTGTATAATCAAAATTGTGTGAAAGGAACATGGAACTATGGGACGTCAAATATATCAAGGGCAATCCTGGACACAGAGAAATCAAACTTACCAGCAATACTGTGATGTCGGCCATAAAACTTTTAAAGGGCGTTGATAGGCCTAAGCAATATATTTCAGGCAACAGAGCTAGTCATCAGATCTTCTAAGTTTACATCTCAACCCCCTGCCTGTTTGTTATTGGGGCTAGCGACTAACAAAAATATTGGTCCCATAAGGACTGAATATAAAAAGGAGTAGTTATTGTGGTGGCCTAGATATAACTACCGTTTATCCAAGTCCCGCGTTTGGGCCTCTGTTTGTTTGATGCATTTCCAATCACCCTTAAATACACTACAAATTGTAATGCTAATATTACTAGACACGAAGGATTTCAGTGGCCTACAAGAGCTGTGAAAAGAGCGTTAAGTTGATCAGCTGTTAGTAATTGTTGACCAGGTGAACGGCCTACATCTTCGCACGTTAGGCGTTGCTAATAGGCCATTTAGTAGGAAATGATAGGTTCTCCTAAGAAATACCACAGATATCACTGAAAAAGTGCTTCTTTTGGCAGCTAAAACTCGATCAAAATTTAATTATGCATCAATATACACCTAACACCCAATGTCAATGAACGAATAAAAATTACAACATGTCGAATATAAACATAAGGTGATACAGAGTTGAGTAATTTTTGGATCGTTGGTCACGCCAACAATGTTCCGACAAAGGCCTGGTATACTTGAATTACACACAAAAAGAATGAAAACTTGGCCTGAATTGTGCCATTTAATGACGTCAATGACCCTAGTACGCCATTAGTTGCCGTGACACTGCTTTGGTACCATGATGGCGGCCAGTGTCGGAATATAAAAGGCATGACCGGCGGTACGTCTATTATGTTTGAACCTGGCGTATTCTGAATGAGGTAAACATCAAGGGCTACTATTTATTTAACACCTACGTCCATATCCACATCCACATCCCCACTCCCGACCAAATTTGACATAAAAGACTCATATATTTCGCATAAATAAATTACTTGAGTGAATTGGGTTCCCACTCAATATTAAGATGTAACCTACTTTAGTTGAATTGACAGACGTTTTGACCTGGGCAACGTGCAGAGAGCGTTCATAAACATGCCATGCCTGTCGGGACACGGGACATCGGTTTTTAAGGCTTCTTCTGAAGACTTCCATGACTTTCATAATTTATGCTTAGTGGTTGGCGAATGAAGTCCCACTACCTGTTTTTAAAGTCTTGGTCAGACCCCGGTAGAGGTTCGAAATCACGACCTCCAACAAACGAAGCGAGCAATCTATCAATTGATCTTCCCTAGTGGCGTGTTGCGCATAGTAATTATAACAATAAATCCTAAAATATGGGCCTGAAAATTCATATCGATGTTTGAAAATATACTTCGAACATTCCTATCTTAGGTATCCCGAAATCATTTTTTATCATATGCCACGTTGCGTCAAGCGACAATGTCGCCTGAATCATGGCTGAAGACGAACAATTATATTATCCTACACGTAGTTCTTCTATCCCTATACATGAACTAGAGCAATGTTTGTATATTGTGCAATAACGATGGTTACTTTTGATTAAATACTAGGGGAAGTAAATGTGTTTTGCTTTATGATAAAAAGGTTACTGAACTGATATTGTAAAATATTGCCCTATATTGCACAATCTAAACGTCAAACCAAGTCGGGAAAGTGTTTCACAATATCAGTTCAATAACCATATAATATTAATTTTATCAGAAGAACAGAAAGTACACATTGGAAACGAAAACGGATGTTAATAATTGTTTACATAATCATCGTAAATAACCATATAGGAGTGTATTTTATTACTCTCTGTCCAGTTTCTTATCTGTATGTTTCTGCATATTGGAATAAACGAGCAGACCTTATGAAATTTGAGCACTGACCTAACGAATACATGGTATAGGAGACGAAGAATAACTGCCGAAATATGAATAGTTAATAATAAAAATAGGAGAATAGGAAACGATTCAAAGAGACTTAGAGAAGAACCATCGAAAGAGAGCAAATAGAGCCTTGTTTAAATTCATGGACTGAGGCAACCAAAGTAGCGACAAAGAGTGGCAAATGGAGATGACTTGCGGACAATCCGATTCTCCTCATGAAGAGACGGAAATAGGGAAATAGTAAAAAAGCTGCAGAGATATAGATAGCAACTGACAAAAAAGCTGTCCAACATAAAGGGACCGATATCAGCTGTAGACCGGTTAGCTTAGTGTTAAACTTTCGACAGCTCTATACTGTACATAACAGGAGAACAGTCTCAAGATATCAACTATAAATTTCAAGGCATTCTGTTGTTGCTAATCAAAATTTACCATACCAGTCCATGTTCAATACACAATCCAAAACAAAATCGAAATCCTTGAAAATGGCTAAAGAAAAAAGAGAAATCATGATAAAGAATGGAGCATGGAACTATGGTATGCCAAATATGCTCAGGTTAAGTAATTTTGGGATACAAAGAAGTCATACTTTTTGCCAAGCTTGCGATGATGATCGAGGGGCTTGGATTAACTAATAGAAGTATATTTTAGAATAATTATTATGTAACAGTTGTATTTCATTACATGCCAATGAAAAAGTATAAAACAATTAAAAAAGTCTAGAACTGTCAATAGCGTATCTTATGGTTTTGATTTATAGATAATTATGTCATCTTTGGTTTATCATTTTTATTACACACGTGGAGGGTAAAGCAAGCTAAACAGTATCCGGAGTTGCTTTTCTTTCCGGATCATCCGTCCGATCTCACTTAGCTATATACCCGGTGGACGTAAACGTGTTTAACCTAATTTATCAGGTCAACAGTCTTTACTTTGCTCATGGGTTGTGATTCGGACATTGATTAGTGTGTCTATTTTTGATTTGGTATCCAGCTGCTTGTATACTGTATTTAATACTTACTGAGAACACAGTGCATTTCACTATGTCAACAACAAATCAAAAAATAAGCCATGAAAGTCTAATCTGTCACTTTTGATTTTATTGCATAATTTAGTTGCTAAGCGACCGCAATGCACTCAAGAACATGAATATGCTGCACTTGATTCAATAACGATAATGATTTCTTAAAAAAAGCAAAACAACAACAGCAGTTTTAAACTGTCATTCATATGTTATCCTTTAAGATTGTAATAAAAAAAAGTTATACGTTCTAATCTATTTTCAAATCACAATTCTAAAGCAAAGCAAATACTTTGAATCTGGCAAATTAAGTTAAACACGTGAACTCCAACAAGAGAAATGAGGCCGGGTTCTTCGGACGGGCAGACACCTCCTATTTAGCAATATAGCTACACCCGACACCGCGTGTTAAATCGAAAATTGAGAATAGAATGAAAGGAACATGGAACTATGTGACATCGAATATATATCCAGGGTAGTTTTGGATACAAATACAAATCATGCATCAACGTATCCAAATAAAACCCATATATTTTTGTACTTACTGTACAGACCTGTCAAAAGTTTAACACTAAGCTAACGAATTAATACCAACTAGCCTAGTGTTATCCAATATCTTAGCAGCTGTTATATATCACTTGACATCCAGGTTTACTTCCACCAACTTTCCATACTTCGGCCTCTCGATAGCCGAACTTCGACTTCGTAACGTTAGCTCATGTTAAACCTTCGACAGGTGTGTACTGTATATGACATTCATAATTAAGTATTAATTAAGCAGTACATAATATCAAATACTAGGATATTCCTTAATTTCGTATTGTTTAATAATTGGGATTATCTTTACACATATAGTCTATTACCTTATAAATATTTAGGTAGCATATTTGTGTCATGGGTATAATTTATCTCCGTAACATGTACTATTACTTAGGGTCAGAGGGACATAGTACCATTGCGATACCATTACCATTGTGTTTGTAATATTAAGTCACTTCCCATATATTAGTGTTCCTATATTGGATGCCTGGATCCTAATCAATATACGAGTATATATGCTGTTCCTTCCGTTCTACAAGGTGTGGACAATACCATAAGACGCATATACGCACACAAGAGAGAGAGAGAGAGAGAGAGAGAGAGAGCTCATCGTTGGTTCACATTAGGTTTTTCATTCAATTGATCGAGCTTCAATTCCAATATGAAACGAAACTGAGACAATTTAATTTTGTAAAACATGGGCCTAGCGGAAAGGATAATTAAATATTGATCAAAATGGTTGGTTTGACTAGAACTGATCCTCTAATCAGTTTTGAAGAAGTCTTCAACATGACAAAAATGACTAATGACACATAGCAGTGCATTATAAGAGGAAATATAGAGACTAACATAAAGTTGACATGAGGTAGATTCTTTTTAATTTCTACTATATAGAACAAGAAATGCTGCTTACGCAAAACCATACCCACTTTTGTGATAACAGGATCCATCTCGAAAATTGGATTTACCCTTGGCCGAGTCTTGCGTTCTGCATAAAGAAGGCCACGTATCAGTACATGAACACGTGTACCTCTTTAATCAAAAACGTTTAAAACGCTGACCAGGGTCATGTTAACGATAGTAACCTTGAATGCATTACAGTCCATCTTGCCTTAAAGGCAACCACTATATAAGAACTATCTGCTTATAAAAGTCATAGAAATGTATCCTAATTGTTCTTTATTCATATTATTTTAACCTGTATATTTAAAGGTTACTTGCCCATAAAGACCACTTTTACTGGTTTTCTTGGGTAATCTTTATAGACAGGTTTGACTATATATCATCATCAACAAACACTACGTTTAGATACGGCAACCATCGAGAACTTCCTTAGTGAGATGCAGAGATGTACCGATCTTTTTTTATATATTTTTGCATATCTTTTTCATTTGTTCTCTTGATTCTATTGGATGTTAATACATTCCGTAATCAATAGATTGCCATCTTCAGTACAGGCCTGTCAAAAGTTTAACACTGAACAATCGAAAAGAAGTCCAAACTCGACGGCCAAGTGTCCGAAATTTTTTTGATGTAGATACTATTTGCCTAAAAGCTACCGAGATATAGCTAATCAGGGACCGAGATGGGGTGCGGATTTTGCAATTATAAACAAACTTAATGACTTCAGATGATTCTTCTGCTTATGGTGTATTTGTTTCTCAATTTATACACTATGGTATAGCTTGTTCCCACTACGGGGACAACGAAGCAGGTTGTTTGCAAAAAAAAATGTTGACATATGAATATTGCAAGCCTAGGTGTCCAGAATTATCCTGGAGATATTTGACATCCCATAGCTCCATGTTTCATTCACACAATTTTGATTACACACGTGATGGGTGTAACTAGTTAAAGAGGATGTGTTTACCTTTCCGGAGCACCCGGCCTCACTTCCCTGGTGGAATTGTACGTGTCTTACCTAACTTGTCAGTTTCAAAGATTTTGCTTTGCTTCTTGATTGTGATTCGGACATGGATTAGTATGTTTGTTTTTGATTACTTTAGGGTTAAATTTTCGACGGGTCTGTACTGTATATTGCATCACCAATATAATGTAAGTTTCTAATAAACTTCGAAACGATCAGATATGATAAACCTTTAGTTACTTCCTTGTCAAAGCTATTTCTGTCTAATCAATGTCTCTTTTAGATTAAGTTATTTCCTGTTAAATCCCACTATAACACCAAGTTAAAAAAAACCTGTAAAAGTACATATAAATTATTAGTGCAGATTTAACCAATTAATTTGTTCAACTCGTTCAAATCCAAAATGTTCGTCAGTTACTTATGATTAAAACTAGAGAGTGAACAATTCTATAATTCAATCCTAAACATGCTTGTCAATGATTAAAAATTACCACAAATGTTTTAAAATAAAACCAAAAAACAAACATACTAATCCAAGTCCGAATCACAACACAGAAGCAAAGTAAACAAGTTAGGTTAAACACGTGAACTTCCACCAGAGAAGTGAGGCCGGGTGCTCCGGAAGGGTAATCACTTCCTGCTTAGCTAGCTACATCCACAACGTGTGTAACTGAAATTAAATGAAAATGACTTAATAAATACTATGAGACTTGAAATATATACAGGGAAAATCCTGAACACAGATCAATAATACTGTGACGACGATCATAAAACTTTTTGAAGGCCATGAAAAGCAAAAACTAGTAAAAAAATTCTTAACTAAAAAAAAATAAAACCTACACTTGTAACAACCTACTCATCTAATCAAATGTTGTTGTTCTCCTTATATTTTTCTTATTTCAACATCTAAAATTTATTTGTATTTCCACGATTTTCGTCCGAGCACAACTGATGAAGAATTGTATTCAGAAATGACTGTCAAGACTTATACAGAGAGACAGAGATGACAATCAATATATATTTGGACCGCTAACAGTAAATGATGTGGGGTGGGTCATCACCGGTCAACCCTAAAATTTTACAGAGACGGTTATGGTAGCGATTAATTCGTCCTATCTAAATCCATGTTGGTCGGGTGTTATCAATGTTAACTAATATTTTGAAGTGTTTTTACTTATAATTCAACTTTTTATGTTTCTTATTACTAATAAACTGAGTTTATAACAGTTTGCTTCGTTGTATAAAGTCACCGTAATGCGAACAAGCTCAATCATAACGTGAAACAAATACACCATAAGCAGGGTAAGCATGTATATTGTTGCACATCAAAGGAAAGTTGGCAATAATAAAATGGAAACATATACATGCTAGGGGTAATTGTTTCTTAAGATGTTTAAATTTCGTATTAATGAACCACTGGAATATGGGAGGTTGTGGGTAAAATCCCTGGCCAGGTCTGAACCAAGACTTAAACGTGGGTAGTGACTGTTCTTTCGCCAAGTAATCGGCATTACGAAATAAAAATTATGGTTCTTTCGGATGGGAACTTAAAATAAATGAGATCCTGTGTCACGGTAGGTGTGACACGATAAAAAACTCTGCTCTATAATGCCATTAGCGCAACGCACAGACAAAATCTCTGCTTTTTCCGATGGTGACGTCTCGATATAAGTGAAATATTTCTGATTGGAACGTTAGACATCATAATCAACATAAACACACCAGCCAATGTTCACATCACGATCGAAATGCAAAGTAAAAACTGACAAAATAAATAAAACACATAAACATCAAGGACCTTCGAAAGAAGAAGCACGCCCTACCTAACTAGCTACACCTGTCACACTTAAAATCCTTAATTTGAGAATGGGTGAATACCATCTGTCTAGCCCAGAGAACACGAAATTAACGATAAAACTTACTCCTCAAATTCTGCTTCACATAAATGTTACATGACAACCTGCGTGGGATTTTTTCTTTTCTTTTTTTAACATTCTATTTCTCAGCAGCAATATAACTGCTTGTTCTGCATTTGTCTCACAGTTTATATTTTTATTAGATTCTGTTCCAAATACGAACTATTTATCCAACATAGCAAACTGCTTACAAATGAAATGATGACTGATGAATATTGCAAGCCTAACCTATCAAGATCCTCATTTTTTTTCATGACCGTTATCACAATATTGCTGATAATTATAAGATTAATTTATGTATTTGACATTGTGTTTCATATTGATATATATGACATCGCACGAATGATTTCATATTCCTGCCATTATGATTTCATACCTAATATATTGAAAGGTAATGCTAACCCTTCCTGGCCACCGGCCTCATTTTTCTGTTCGAAGTTCCCGTGTGACACTTTTCTTTTAAATTTTACTTTTGTTTTCGGATTGTAATTCAAACAAGAGTAGGTATGTTTGTAAATGATGATTTTCTACGAGTTTTATCATAATTTTGAACACGCAATCCCTCTTGTGTTGTTATTGGTATTGTATGTTTCTCACGCTATAGTGCGTCAAGTTTGACCTGACCGTTTGACCTTTAATTTGAATATAAGATTTGGCTAATAGACTGTGTGATATAGGTCAGACAGCATGTTTCATTACTATCAACATCCGGAACCAGGGATAACTGTCATCTGTCCTTAGAAATTAACTTTATATAACTCCTAAATTACACAATGGATATGTTTGTTTGAGCATTCAAATTAAAGGTCAAACGTCCAAGTCAAACGCAATATACCTATATATATATATATATATATATATATATATATATATTGTATCAATGATGCTTGTAAGTTCAATATGTTGTATTGATGGAGTAATCACCTATATTCATATTGTCCACTGACTATTAGCTAACCTTTTATTACAGAGTCTCTTATCAAATTACACAGGTTTTCTATATAAACTGGTTAATCAGAAAAATAAGTACATGTACACTCTGAACCTCATTTACACTGCAAGACCTGAACCATGATATTATATATTGTTCGAAAACGGGGTATTGTGAACTGAAATTGTGAATTAGGAGTTATATATTACGTAATCCTTGTGGCAACTACTTTTGAATATTATTTGACACTGAAAATGATAATTATATAATGTTCGAACACGGGGTATAGTGTTCTAGAAATCTTGAGGAATTAGGAATTATATAGTAAGCCTTATGACAACTACCTTTGAACATTTTTTGACACTGAAAATCGTGTAAAGTGTACTTATGTATTGTTTGAACACGGCGGTATAGTGTGGAATTGGGGTTTGGGTAAGAATTTATAAAATTTGTGTTATATATTATAAACCAACCAAAAGTCTCCCTGCTAATCAACAAATGAATTTTTATTCTTTGGACTGTAACAGACAACAACGACCATTAAGAGAAGGTGAGTACGTGTTTCTTATTAGATATTATAATGTATTTCCCAACTCAGGTTAATGAGCTAAAACTAAATTTATATTAAAATTTGATCAGTTTGAAATTGGTAGAACATTTCATAACGCACCAGTATCTGATATTTTAAGACATTTAGCAATTAAGTAAACTGTTGATGAGAACAATGAGGTTATTTTTTTTTAAATCTAAGAATCTCCTCAATTGTCTATTACCATAGCAACAGAAACAATAAAGCAATTATGAAATTTACATCGTATTCATTTCCTGTTTATATCCAGAAGAAACTTATGTTTTAAATTGAAGGTTCTAAAAATAAACTTTGCTTAAATTGTTACGATAAATATCTTTTAAAACATCAATGTTTCTGTTTGAGAACATTCATTTGGTCTGACCAGTCATGACAGTGTCTTCAATGTGACACTAATTGCCCTTCATGAACAGTGCATATGGTTGTTCAGCTAAGTTTAATAGTTGCAGAACTCTATTATTATAATAACATAACAGCAATTGATTTATTAATTTATTGCCTTTCTTGTTCTCAATTTTACCAATTAATATTAATATTTAAAATAATAACAAAATGTAAATTGATGTTAAAGAACTATGTATTGTTACCAAACCCATGTGTTCAGATATAATATATTAATTTTTGTTTTATTAATCCTAAATGGGTATATTTACAGCTATTAAGTGTACATAATTATAAGTACCTTATTCGTCTGACTGTTAAATGCAGTAATTAATACATTTTTTCAGTGGTTGAAAAACAATTTTGGTTTATGTAGAATTGACTGAAAATAGATGGCACAATCATAATTGATAGCAATAAGAATACAAAAGCAGAAATTAATTTAGAGCAGAATACACAATCATGAAAATGCAAATGAAAATTACCCTTGCAGAGAAAACTGAAGAGGAGTTTTATTCAAATGAACACATGCAGTGATAATATGACAGTAGCCATATATTAATAAATGAAGAAATGAGACAAAAATATATCTATATAGGTAAACAACTTTGACCCGACTGCTTGACCCTTGATTTAAATATCCATTATGGACGAGTAAATTTAAGTAATTGGGATCATGCGCGTATATTTCGTCCATAAGATGTGAATCGTACTAATCATTGCCAATGTTTTTATGTATTAACTGCGATTCCTTACTCAACTCATGTACTGGTTACGACCCTCCTATATGAATATTCCTAATAAAAGGTCAAACGGACAGGTCAATGTTGTTTGCCTATACTTATATAGTCGGATACAGGTGTTTATATATACATACAAGAGGGCGGCATCCCATTATTATGTGTCTGACCTACAAAACTGGAAATGAAATTCAGTTTGCATTGATTCGTATATACGATCTCTGGTCAATAGTCAATAATATGGTAACTTACTGTAATTAGCAGTAGGTTCATTTTGTTTTGAAACCACAGGAAATAGGTTACAGGTAGCAAATTTGATTTTGTCCATATATATAATTCCCTTATCTACCAGACGAGCAGAGTCGTATTAAGGTCACGTATTTTCAAGGAAAGCGATTGATGATGAAGAAATTACGAAAAGGATAGTTTTTTCAAGTTTTTCTGAGACCATAACTGCAGCTACAATAAAATTAAAAAGTATATCATATCCTGTTTCAAAGGAGAAATTTGTTTACAATACCACTATGAAATTTTTATATATTCTATTTCACAAGGTTGTGAGCACTTACATTGTTGTTAAGTAAAACATAATGAATTATGCATGCCTTCAAAATTCAAAGATCGTTTTCGTAAAGATAAATTTATGCAAGACTAAAATTCTTCAAAAGTAATTCGTTACCATCGGTTGTAACCTTGTCTAGAGCTGTAAAATTTAAACTGGTCATATGTAATGTAAATGTGCATATAGACTTCATATATATATATATATATATATATATATATATATATATATATATATATATATATACATGGATAAGAATGTTTATTTTTTATTTAAAATAAAATGTAAAACAATTTTGTGTCATCTATAGTCCTGATCAAAATATTATTTCAGATGATGGAATTATAACACTAAATACAAATTTTCAAACGTACAACTTACCATCTCCAAATCCAACAGAAAATTAAATTGAGTTTGAAAATAAAATATTAAGTAGAAGGTAATGCAAATTATGATTTGGACCAGAATCACAACTGCAATGAAAACCTAAATGCTTAGAATCCCCAGTTTCATTGTTTGTAAATATAACAACTTCAACAAACTAAAGTATATTCCATAACAAGCGACTCGAGGTCCCTACCTTTACAAATTAAGAAATATTGTTTGAGTAAAATAATACGAAAAAACACCACTAAACCTATAAATACGGGTTAGATAAAAACATAAGTAATAGAGGAATGTCATCCAGTAGAAGTCTGCTTAAGCTTGCATATTATGACATCTATATTTTGAATATGTTAAATTACTTAAATGTTTTATTGGCTACAACTTGAAGTAATTATACTATACAGAATTTAACTGTCGCCAGGTTTAGTTGTACATCTATATGTCGAGAAAAACACTTATACAACTAAAGCATAAATAAGCGGGAAATAACAAGATGGTGTTGTTATTGTCATCACAAGTATCGGAAGTTTCGATCATGATTATTTTTGTTCATCTTTTAAATTGACGATTGTTAGTGAATAAGTGCTTTAATGTGCCTATTCAAACTGTATGTTGTCTCTGTATAACATTTATCAAAGTTTGATGCAGTAATGTTAAAAAGTATTTCAAAGTATCGTCTAGACCATTGTCTCTTTTAAATTATGTATTCAATCAGTGTCTAAAACTTCAATATCAATGTACTTGAGTGCATTTCACAGTACAATAAATATAAGAAACACACTCGATTTTAATTTTAATTTTACTCCAACAAATTAAATATTTGATAAAGAAAATATCAAAATTTTAACAAAGTACGTAAAATGCACATGAAATCGCATTTTACTTGAAGATGCTGACAAGCCAAATTGAATATTAAAAATTATCAGAAAAACGTCTACCGACTACCTCAGAACAACAACAATAACACACTGATGAAATTTAACTGGATAAACGCTTATAGGTTCGCTTATATATTACAGAAGGGAAATAACATTGTATTATCCTAATTAAATTGATATGAAAGAATATATTTTAAGCTTCATGTTATATACCATATACGTTGATTGATTAAAATGATAAAATCTAAACGAGTTTAATAATAATTTATCTTCCGGAGCACCCAGATTCACTGTCCTTACGGGCTATAAAATAATTTCCAGTTTTAATATTTTTACATTGCTTTGGGATTTTGATATGAAAATGGTTTAGTATGTTTGTTTTTGATGATTTAGAAGGTGCATCTCTTTCTTGAGCACCCGGTCTCATTTTCCCGTTGATATTTAGCGTGTTTTACTTAATTTGCCAGTTGCAAAGTTTTCTCTTTGCTTCGTCATTTTTAAATGGATCGTTTTATTTATTGTTGATTAAAATGAAAGTTGGAAGATATTTAAAGACACGACCGCATAATTAAATATATTATATTATAAGGATGGTCATTAATTGCATCTTGTCGTAATACTAAATCGTTATGAGTTGTTAACTGACAATCTGTATCCATAATTGAAAGCTCGGTATCAAGAGATTTAAATATGCGAGTTGTTGTCTTATTAGAGTATTTGTACGCTTCATTAAGACTGTTAGTTATATTATATCCACCAAAATAAGCCAATTCCCTTAACATTTATAAAAAAAAAAAAAAAAAAAAACGTTTTAAATTAAATGCGAATTGAATGGATAAAAAATGACCTTTATTGAACAAAAACGTCAATAATAGTTTCGGTATCATATATTTACTCAAACAATATCAATAAATTGTTTGTAGTGGCCATAAACTTATTCTTACCTCATTACATAATAAAATATGTAATATTACAATAATATTCTTCTTTATTCAAGCAAAATATGTTTAGACATTTTTCATAAATTTCTAAATATTTTTGTTCCTAAATCTAAACATTATAAACATTTATTATGAACGAAATTAGATACCATGTCAGCATTCCATACATACATTTGGCATGTTAAACAATTCAAAAACAAACAAGAAAACATACTCAATTTTAGACGAAAGTGAATTTCCCAGACTCATTATATTGAATTTAAGAGTGTATGTGTCTAATAAATACTACTGTTACATATGGTAGCTATATACAAAAAGTACAAAAAACACAACAATATTTATTTACAAACTGTGAAAACAATTTTAAGTTTTGGGATATCACCTTAATCGTTATTTAATGTGTAACAGAGAATGCCAAGAGTTGTTGGCTGTCATATTATATTAAGATTTAACGATTCTCGAATCATAATTGATCACACTTACCCTAGACAACAAAAGGCTGAATATGTAACCGAGAAGTAAAAACACTTCTGTATGTACGATGAATGTGATTTATGAGAGTGGTCAATCAAAAACTACTTTATGATAGACTTTGGTATTAGCCATCAGATTTACCAATAATTGTTTAATGCCTTGTAACACGACACGCACAGTAAGTCACTAAGTGGTTGTTTTTTACATTTGTTTACAGTACCTATATGTTGTCTTCTCGGCAATATACAACGATCTTGTGTTTGATTGATAATACGAATGATAAAGGTTAAAAAACAGTTTTATGGCCGTCATCACAGTATTGTGGATAAGTTTGTCTCTGTGTCCAGGATTGCCCTGGATATATTTAACGTACCATATTTACACGTTCCTTTTATTTATTTTGATTACACACGTAGCGAGTTTAGCTAGCAAAACAGAAGGTGATTACCCTTCTGAAGAACCCGGTCTCACTTCCCTGGTGGAAGTTCACGTGTCTAACCTAAGTTGTCAGTTTGAAAGCTTTTACTTTGCTTCTTTACTATAATTATAATATTTATTATATAAACGTGGTTTGGTTTTCAACCTAATACAATCAATTATAAACACACATACCAATCCATGTCCAAATCAAAATAATCCCAAAGCAAAGTAAAAACTTACAAATTAGATTAAACAGGGAAGTAAGGTCGTGTTCTGGAAGGACAAGCTTTTCTCGTCAACTAGCTACATCCATCACGTGCACCATAAAAACTGACATAGACCTTTGGGGCATCAAGTTTATATAAGGCAATCCTGGACAATTCAGAGACTTTATTTTTATCAATAGTATTGCGATTACCGCCATAAAAGTTTTTGAGGGCCCTGATAGGCTTAGGCTTGCAATATCTTTCGGTCAAGTATTTATTTGTTAGACGCTTGCTTCGTTTAATAATGTTCCGGTAGTGGGAACAAGACCTGCCATAGCGTATGTATTGTAAAAAACAAATGATCCATAAGCAGAAGAAGTAGGTATATTGCTGTGTAGAACTAGAAAGCTGAAAACAGAAAATCGAAAGTCATCATGTTTGTCACACAGCTTCACATCTAGCTTTTCGTGGGCGTCGCAATTGATGTATAAGTTTATTAAGCAGCGAAACTTGAAGAATTAGTCGTATCTTTTATTTAAAGCTCACTAGAAGAAAAATCATTCACATTCAGTCTCCAAATTTAAGATTATTATTAGACAGAATGCATGTGCGGTTAAATGCTTTGGCGACAACTTTTCAAACTTTATACCTTGTCTGTATGCGAGGTGTATAGATGAGTGAACGAGTGTGTCAGACTATGGCAATACTAGATTCTTAAAACATTTATGTTGAAGAAATAATTATATACTTTGTACGTTAGTGTCTGTCTGTTTCATATGATTCATATTAACGAAAACATTAGCTTTGTAGACTGTAAATAATAAATTGAAAAGCGGTACTAGTGATCCGAACATAGGAGGTTTCAATGTAATGGGCTGTGAGAATTTTCTTACAGTTCATTAAGAAGCTAAGAGTCCGTGTATCAACTAACATTAATTTCGTATCATGGATGGTAACTAATCATAACGTCATAATAATTTAAGTCCATTGACTTGAGAGATTTTCAGTTTAGCACATGAATAAACGAAATTTTTGAATATAGCGACCCGCAGCTAATAATTTACAGAATTAAATTAAAACATTTTCCCCCATTTTTTCTATAAAAGCTCAAATTATTGTAATATCTGATAATCATGAAGCAGTCAGTGACTCAAGGTATAGCTCCTTGCAAGTGAAACTTGGTATATCTAATGTTAAGTTATTACGTAACGGTAAGTTATATTTGCAACATTGTAGAATCAAACAGTACAAAACTTGATTAAATATCAAATTGAACAAAATATTGTATAATTTGAATGTCTTTGTTTCAGACAATCCCAATCAAAATTTAAGAAAGTAACATCAAATACACAATAATAATTTAACCCAAATCTCCGAGATGTATTTAGCATGACATATTATTTCAGTGTTAATTTTACAGAACTAGACGACCGTTTCGAAGTACAATTCCATATCAGTACTGCTTGTAGCAAAATTGTGAAACAAATTTAATTTATTTTACAAGAAGTTTACAAAATACCCTAAGGACCAAAATATATTTCACTAAATTCCGCCAAAGAAACACATTTTATGATACTCAAAAACAAACATATACTAATCCATGTCCGAATCACAATCCAGAAGCAAAGTAAAAACTTTGGAACTGACAAGTTAGGTTAGACACGTGAACTTCCACCAGGGAAGTGAGGCCGGGTGCACCGCCTGTTTAGCAAGCTACATCCGCCGAGGGTGTAATCAAAATTGTGTGAAAGGAACATGGAACTATGTCAAATATATCCAAGGCAATCCTGGACACAAAGACGTCAAACTTATCAACAATACTGTAATGACGGCCATAAAACTTTTTGAGGGCTTTAGTTTTTTTGTTTAAAGACATAAAGATACAAACTACTCTGTTCTGACATTTTCACTATTACTAGACGGTTCATAATAAATAAATCAATAAACATACTTTTGTGATTTTATTATTAATTGATGCATAGTTTGGGAACTGAAATAATTGGAAAGCACTCGCATATTATTTGTTAATCGCGTTTTGATTTATTTGTAATTCGTGGTTTATATTTTATCTTTTATGAGAGAGAAGTATATTTGTGTTTGCACAATGTTTATTTGTACATAAAATTATAAGTTGTTGTATGGGATAAATGGAATAAAATGGATTTGGGTTTGTCTTTTTAAGATTTTAGACAGGCTAAGCGAAAGCCCCTGGTTAATGAGTTCGATTCCATAGAAAAGATTCGAACCTTAGCCTGTAACACCCAGAAATCTCACTCCGTGCTGTGTGTTAATCCGGCATGAGAAGGAAAGCACCAGCGCCACGAGAGTGAAATTACAGCATAATACAAAAATGATGGATTGTAAATAATCAGTTCATTTTAAAAACACCTGCATATATGTTTTATTTTCAAAACCTTTAGAATTAAGCTGGATTTACACAGATGGTGAACCATTTTTTATGTAAAGAAAGATTGCATTATCTGCCCCGCAGATGCTTTTTGTGTCTGTGATATTGTAAAAGTAACATAATTTGTATAATAAAAAAACCCAGAGACATCTATCTTTCCTGTTTAACTCCAGGGGGCTTCCATTAAATATTCACTGCTGGACATCATTGAAGTGTCTTGGTAATAAAGATTTCATAGAAAATGATAAATAGATACTTTGCTAAGTTTTTTATATGTTGATATCAGTGCTTGCTTTTTATGAGCAAATATATCATTTTTTCTCTTATTCAACATCGTATTTTAACATTTACTAATCTATTGTTAAATGGTTAAAGGAAATGATCTGAAATAGATTTTCATATTGTGAAGTTTCGATCATAACCTGTACAATTTTCAGCATGATCACCTGTAGACGGCCCTTAGCACTGTTGTGTCAGTGTTTTGAGGGAATATGTACGTCTGTATGTAATCTGTATGTGTGGTAACGTTTTAATTATCATCTTGATGCAACTAAGTTACAAATAAACGCACAATCAAGATAGGAAAGTTTGCTGAGCAGGTCAATAAAATTTGTTCTGAGAAAGGAAGAATAAGAGGTCACATTTGATATATGAATAAAGGGCAATACTGTATATTGCCTTATTTTTGCGCTGCCAAATTTTTGCAGTTGTAAACCCAATGCGTAAAAATTTTCGCGGTCTTATCTAGTATTTGTTGTTGTATTTGCCGATAAAAGGTAGTGTCCACGCATGAATTAAGTCTTCAACCAGCAACAGGTTCTCTCTATCAATGCACTATTGTGTATGTGAAACGGTTATATTATGTTATGTGATGTGATGTGATGTGATGTGATGTGATGTTATGTTATGTTATGTTATGTTATGTTATGTTATGTTATGTTATGTTATGTTATGTTATGTTATGTTATGTTATGTTATGTTATGTTATGTTACTCTATATTCTTATCTTAGATTCTTGGATGTGTAAGTTCAGTTTTTCAGATCAAGAGTGTAGACCAAATAATCCCAGTGGATGCATAACATAGTCTGAATTTATTTTGTCAACAAAGTGTAAGATTTTATTATTCTTGAATAAGAATTTTGACTAAGTGTAATGGCAAATTTGTAGAAAAGAGTGTATGTTAAAACAACTTAAATTTGTAGAAAAGAGTGTATGTTCATACAACTCCAGTCTTAAAGAACCAAACAACCTACCCATTACCAATGCATACCCATTAGTCACTATATATTGTTTACTTCACATGAGAAATGAAACAATTTAAGTAACATTTGTAGTAGGTTTACCGATTGGAAGTTACACTTTAGACTGTAAGTAAAAGTACAAAAAAGAATACTAAAGAGTAATAGTAGGTGTTAAAGTGCTTCTAATATCAAACCGTAGTGAGACACATGGAAAGAGTGAGGCTGCGAGAAGAACGTGGAATTTTTATTCGGATGAATTCCATAGTTACATTACTGATTACTTAAGCGATGAAAAAAGTGGTTAGGTGATAAGTGCTCGCGTACTCATTTTACTTTTAGTGCCTAAAATAGAACTAAAATCATTGAATGTGCATCATTTGTATTATTACAATTCTTATGCAGATACATAATATCTATTTGGTTGTATATATTTGAAAACATATCTAGTTTTATTATATGTAACCGTAATTAAGGGCGATCACCTGTTGATATACGTATGGATATTTATTATTTTAACCAATAATCACATTTTAATCGCTATGAGATGTTACTGTAAGGACAAAATTGTGAAATTTTTAAATCAAATTTAAAATCAATGATTATTTTTATCGTAAAAAGAATTAGAAAAATCTTTGACGGACTCAGTAAGCTATGATAGACTGCATTTAGCCTGAAAGCATTACCATGGATTAATATCTTTGTTTTTGATTCAAAAGATTAATCTCAGCACAAGCTGCAAAATAGTTTACGGACTAGGTACGCTAGCACAGACTGCATGTAACCTACATGCATGACCTTAAATTAGTATTTTTGTTTTTGATTCCATGGATGAATCTGAGCACAAGCTGCAAAATAGGTTACCATTTCAGATTGATTGTAAATAATATTCCGTATATATAACTTGTCGATTACTATGTTTTATTATACCTAAATGCTTTAAGAAATAGTTACAGCGACCATGTTTTGGTTGAAAGATTTGTGTTCACAACGTATAATCAAAACAACACCTGCAGTAGTCAATGATGAGCTATGACTACAAATTCTAATTTTCTGAATCATAAAATAGCAGCCGGTAACAATATTGGACATCCATCTAATCTAACGTTTTCAACTTGTCCGTATACTTATGAAATGTACCAATTGACCATTATTGAAATCTCTATAGTGTTTAGTTAAAGAATAAACTTATGCAAAGCAGATCTACAGATGGATGGAAGACAGAAGGCATAAAGACAGTTCTACTCTCCCGATTTATGCATCTTCCTTGTTAACATTAACGATATACATGTGCCTGTATGTAGATAATCATATACATTTTTGTCACTTACTTCCCCGGGTACAACTGCATAAGTATCATAGTCGCGCAGTTCTCAATGTATCTTTGTGTTTCGTATTTATGTTCCGTCTTATTTTCGGTTACATTGGTTGTAGTCAATCACGTGATATTTCATGACACAGAGACCATATTGGTATTGGTTCATGCATGGACTGTAATTCAATAATAATAATAATAATAATAATAAAATAATAATAGGGAGGTCGTGGGACCTAAAGAATAAGACCCGAGTCTACAAATCCAGGGTCTCTCATCGCTGTGAGTTCAAGTCCCGCTCAGACCACAAGTGAGAAAGTGAATTTCCTTCTCGTTTGCGTTAACTGGTTCACTCGGTGTCAGTATAACGTGACTGGGGGACTTGCACGCTTGTCTGTGTCGTAATGACTCAATGAGCTAGCACCTTAAAGTCGCCCTAAGTGTGCGCTGGTACAAGACAGACCATAACAAACACTCGCACTTCACATGCATACACGGACTTGTTCAAGGATTAATCCATACAAATATTAAAATAGTTCTTGTCGGGAATAGATGAATAATTGCTGATGCGACATTCAACAACAACAACAACAACAATAATTGTTATGCTGATTATGATGAAACTATTCTGTACCATATATGCCTTCCTTCATTGTATACCATATATAACGACACATTTTATGTTATCAAATAACTCATTATGCGTTAATTAGAAAGCAGAAGTGTAATAAAACATTCCTTATATTACAATTACGATGATTATATTATCCATCAAGAGCCTTCCATACATCATAAAGTCTAAATTAAAACATCAAATTAATTCTATTAATTCAGTTCTCGTCTTAATAATCCGAGTAATTACGTGCTAATACTGTCTTAATCATCACAATTTATCGCTCATTAATAGTATCCTATTTCCTCAGTATAGTATTACCCCTTAAGTAGACGAGTGACGGACGGGCACCAGACATCGTTTTATAACCATCCGGTGACATGTCTACTTCACCATTTCCTGTATCGATATTTTGTTGAAAGGACAAAATATAATACACGTCCTATAATAAGAACAGATCATTTGTTTAGAATTCTACCAGGACAATTGAATCACCTTTCCTTTGTTGCTTTTTACAGCTCTCGATGGCCATATTTGATTAAGTTTTACAATGTCGGGACACTATTTTTATGAATATTTTATTTGTTGTCAAAGTACAGTAACATCCCTAAGTGTGTAGTATTATTTCAAAAATGGTTATTATAATGGGATGACGCCATATTTGGGTACATTTCAGAACCATTAACTCCATGTGGACGTCGTAAAATAGAAATATACAAGTATTGTTAACAATGGGATATGTAGATTAGAAATCGGTGTAATCGTATGTCGTAATTACCAAGGGAGCCGTGAACTTAATTAAGATGAATATAATAGAAATAAGGCACTAAAGGCACTCCTTTTATTGTAAAGTACATCCTGCCTTATTGTCGATAGTAATAATTGTTGAAGAATACAAAAGGCGAAATTTTAAGTATTTTCTAGGGAATCAGAAGTCTGAACAAAATTGGCTATATAGGCACTTTTTGACATATGGAAGGTATTTTAAACCTCATAATGATAAGTCTCAAATTCCATTAACC
This sequence comes from Anadara kagoshimensis, assembly GCA_021292105.1. Taxonomy (NCBI): domain Eukaryota; kingdom Metazoa; phylum Mollusca; class Bivalvia; order Arcoida; family Arcidae; genus Anadara; species Anadara kagoshimensis. The sequence continues at coordinate 19,909,331 of CM037872.1, read as the reverse complement.
TGGCATATAGAGGTATTGCGAATTTTTTAGATCATTTTATTGCAAAAAATTAAAGAGTAATTTTATTGACATCATGTATCAATCCCATTGATAACGTAACTTTCTAATGTATATGAATGACGTCATATGTCTAGGTATTTCAATGACTGTACACACATGTCTTAAGAAACTGCCTTTTTTAAAAAAAGGAAACTGATATTTGACAATCGAAAATTAGAACAATGTTGTTAATTTATTGATTTAGAAATGACTTTTATAATGATGTACCGTCTTGCCAAGCAAACCTCACAACACCTATCGTCATCGTACCCGCTGTCACACAATGCTATCGTATCTCTTCCCGCTGTCACATAAGGTCCAAATACACCGTCTCCATCTTTGCTAAGGAAAGGAAACTAACAATTCCGTTACAGTTCAATAGACAAATAAACATATTTTAGTAGATTCATTAGTGCAACTACTTTAAGAGCCGATATTATGAAAGTGTTTCAGTCATTACGTACCTATACTCATTGTAATGCTATATAATTATTATAATAATGGATATGATTCAAAATGATAATTCTAAACTTATACAAAGAGTGTTAATTTTTGCCGGTAATAAAATGTTCATACTGAACGTATAATCACGATTTTATCACATAGATAATTACAGTCTGAACATTAACTACACGTTTCCCTCCTTGAAGTCAGTGAAAGTTTAATTGACTCGCATAACCATTAGTCTGTTAACACGTTCTCTAATTTTACTTATAATCATAAATTATTTTTATATGTTTCTGTATGCTGTAACGTATAGAGACGTTTTTGAAAAACGTAATATGGCATTCCACTTATTGCAATATTCGTTGTATTTATCTCAGAACATTGAGTCATTAACCTTGTGGTTCTATGTATATATTCTGTTTTTAAACTACAAGCATGATGATTGCAAATAAAACATTAACTTGTAACACTTATGCTATATTTTCTATTTTTGAATAACATGTAGTGGTGTCATATGTTTCCATATTTTGTTTAGATTCGAAGGCCGTTTGTTGTCGGAATTTTCATAACATCATTACCACTACGGGGGTTTTGTACAACGAAACAGGCTGCTTGCATACAAAACTAGTTGATTCAGGGATATTGCAAGCCTAGGCTTATCAAGGCCGTTATCACAGTATTTTTAATAAGTTTGATGTCTCTGTGTCCAGGATTGCCTTTGATATATTTGACGTCCCACAGTTCTATGTTCCTTTTACATAATTTTAATTACACACGTGGCGAGTGTAGCTAGCTAAACAAGAGGTGCTTACTCTTCCGGAGGAAACGGCCTCCCTACCGTGGTGGAAGTTCACGTGTCGAACTGACTTGTCAGTTCCAAAGATTTACTTTGCTTCTGTATGTGATTCGGACATGGATTAGTAAATTTGTTTTTGATTAGAAAAACTGTCAAGATTGGATACAGAAATTTTAAACAAAAATACAAAAAAGTTTAGTAAATCAAATAAGTCTTAGTAAACATCTCACCGGTTTACATAAACAAATAATCATCATTTATAAACACACCTAATAAGAGAATTGCATTTATCTCATTCCGTAAAAATCGAAACTTTCATTTATGCAAAATTAAAACATAAAGAAAATAAGGCTTTATATTGATGTTAATATTTTTCAGTACAAAATAATATTCGCTAATATTTTTCAGTACAAAATAATATTCAAAATGAATATTTACTTCGAAAATGGATACCATATATACGTATTATGTATTGTTTCGTTATAATATAACACTTTCCAAAACTCATTTTATAGAGCATGGTATTTACGTCCATTTGGTTATGATAATTAAAAACAAACATACTAATCCAATTTGAATCACAAACCAGAAGCAAAGTAAAAACTTTGGAACTGACAAGTCAGGTTAGACACGTGCACGTCTACCAGGGAACAAAGATTATGTTTTTAAAAGTCTTTACAGATCTATAAAGTAAGCCGTATATGTTCTTAAATATGAATCTTTTCCTTTTCTTTCATTTTTAGTTGTTTAAAATTAAAAAATGTTGTGCTTAAATATTGTAGCACGGTTAGAGTCGGCAAACAACGATCTGAAACTCATCCTACAACACTTGATTTTAAAGTGAATCATTTCCGTTTTGTTTTTTTTTAAACTTTTTTTTGCAACAACATTTATAGACTAAACAACGTTTAGTTTTAACCAATCTTTATCTATTGATAACATCGGAAGTTCTTTTGATGTACCTTAACACAAAAAATATGCAACCATTATTTGAAAAATACAATCGACAAATGTTACACCATGAAACAGCTTGTTGGTATCTTAGTTAATTGTGATTACTTAAGGCCTTAGCTATTTCACAACGTGTTATGTAACATATTGTATATCTGTCTTTACGGCAAATAATTACAGGAAATTACAAAATTCTCAGTTTACTTTAATCCTGCTGAATTGTAAAACAATTTTTCTGTTTGTAATCTGTCAGATTTTAACTGATGCATGTGTTTTAAACATATTTGTATAAGCTTTAAATTGATGTAATGCATTATATTAGTTATTTGAGAAATGTACAACTTTAACTCAGTTACATTTTTTGAAAAAATTGTATGGATTTAACAAAGGAATAAAATTGATACCTATGCGTATCTGTTGATGGATATGCGTTACATGTTTGATTTAATTTTAAATAAAGCACAATTTGATTACACACGTGGCGGGTGTAGCTAGCTAAACAGGAGGTGATTGTAATAATTCACACCACTTAGCAGTGAACTATCCCTTTTCGATTCAACTTCAACATGACACCATGTCACTTTACATGGGTCTATAATTATGTTGCTAAATGTCTATATCCAAAATTACACTGGATATATTTGACGTCTAATATTTCAATTTTTTAAATCCTGTTTTTTCATTCTCATTTTTGATTACACGTCACGTAGTGGATGAAGATTACTAGACAAGAAACGCTTGACCATCCCTAACACCTTGCTTCAATTTTCATTGTTGGGGTTATCGTGTCATGAATTTGTAGTTTGAAAAGCTTTGGCTTTGCTTTTGAGGTTTTTATGTTTACATTAATTTGTATTTTTATTTTTTATTTTTTACATTTAATTTCGATAAAACTACTTCAAATGTAATTTATTTTTAGATATAGGTCACAGACGTTATTTCAAATCTTGTAACAGCAAGTTTGTGTCACTGCACAAAAAGGATTGTGTAAACGTTTTGCAGCTGTAATTGTATAGCAAAATTATGATAATACTATGTTCTAAATAATCAAAACTTCGTAGTTATACGAAATACGTTCAATGTTTACTCAGACGCTAATGTAGACTAGTGCAAATGGATCTAATCTTTGTCAAAACAATGGTATTATTGGTGATGTTTTGCTGTTTATTTCCAATGTATGTTTGTCTAAGATACACGTAATTGTGAAAGCAAAGTCTAACTGTCAATATTTTGTTGTTTATTCCTGATGCATTTTGCCCATGAGAATTGGAATTGTATGTAGTTTTATCTCTGTCTGCGTATAACATGACTTAAACTGTAACCTCGTCTTCTTATATCTACCAGGAATCATGGCTTAGATAATAAATGAGCTAAAAGTCACATGGGTTAATGTTGGTTATCCACGCTATTTTTGCCCGAACTTCCGCTCAGTGGATGAGTGCCCAGGGAATTATATTTCAAAGTTTAAGTGTTTTTACAACTATATGTCTGTACTTTCATTTAAAGCCAAAACAAGATTCAATGCATTTATATTTGTTTCACATGGTGTTTCAATACACAATTTCAGTCTAATTATGAATGATAATAAAAAAAACCAAACGTACTAATTAATCAATGTCCGAATAACAATCAAGAAGCAAAATTAAAACTTTATAACTGACAAATTAGGTTATACACGTAAACTTCCATAGGGAAGTGAGGCCAGGTGGTCCGGAAGGGTAAGCACCTCCTGTTCAGCTAGCTACATCCGCCTATTAGATCCGCCGTCAAATATATCCAAGGCAATTCAGATAATTTATCACGGCATTACGTGTAAAACAATAATTTTCCTTCTGTTTCTTTCCTTAGATGCGTGTTAAGAATAGGGTCTCTTAGTTACCTCTGGTTTAAAGATGCTGTTTGATTTTTTATTATATTTGAACTAATAGTACTCGGTCCCAAACGTATCATTTCTCTTTCCTCTCCTAGATTCTTTGAAAGAAATATGTATGACTACTAAATCAACTCTGGCTTCATTTTAACTTTAAATCCCTAATACCGGTATACTTTGCCAGAATTTAAATTCTTTATATTGACAACGTGCACCAAACGGCATAATATAACAATAAAAAACGGAACAGAAATGTTCCTGGTCAAAATTCAAATGATTTAAGAATAATACCAGCAAATTGTCTGTCACTACAAGCGGTAATAGAAAAAGCGACTTTAATATTTCCGGAAATTACATTACATTGTTTTCCAATCCAGTGTCCTAGTACACAAATTGAATCAAAACCCCATATCTCTTTTAAGGATTTGTATTCCATCAAATGTAACATATGGAATAAAACTAGATTTACCATTACTCCAATATATTATTGCCGTCCATTTATTTCCAGAATTCTCGTTACACAATCAATTGGTTACCATGGTTACCAAAATTTGAGTTATATTGGTGATTAATTTCGATAGAAATGTTTTAAATCTTTGTATCAACTTTTACACCATTTGTGTTACAGAAATGGACAAAAAAATCGAACGATGTGTTACAGCTATACATCGTAGACAAATACTCCGTAAAACCTTCTAAAACATTGATCTAATATACATCATGCATCATTTTAAAGACGATTTCTTCTGGTTATATATATTTTAAAGCACTATTACCTCACTATATATAAGGATACTTCCGAACGATACGCAGCCCATATAGATTTAAAAAATAGAAGACATCACAACCAGATGACGCAGATTTTGACAGGTATAGGAATCTAAGTGAGATACGTGATATAAAGCAACAAACCCTTATGTATTGTCTAAAAATACATTGTTAGCATAAATTTGGCTTATACATGGGGTTCAACCACCCTTTGTAAAATAATCTTGACAGCTGCAAGGAAGGTTATTAAATATGTAGGATCCTACGTTTTTGACGATATAAATTTTTATCCATTATCGGTGTTCAATTATTCGAAAACATTTGTCGCACAACATTTTTATGAAATTGAGTTTTAACCGGCGCAAATCTATTTGCTGCTATAGGGCCTAAAATTCTAGTTGGCAATCTTTAATTTAAGACAAAGGAAGAAAATAACTAGAAAAACGTACGCAAGTAACACAAAATAAGAACACGACACAGTGTATTGTATCGTTAAACAGCTAAACAAGACTAAATTACACATGACAAATGGAAAAAAATAGAATACAAAATTACCAAATTACGGAATTTTGACTGGGTTTGGTGTGAATGTTAGATTGTGTCTTAATAAAAAATAAACATACCATTCCATGTCCAAACCTTAAAAGTGTGTAAATGAGTAATCAAAGGGAATTTATTTAAAATGTTGATGATTGGAAAGTCGTGTCAACGCGTGATAGTTCATAATTTGTTAGATTTTAAAAATAATCCCTTCTTCAAACTTCCTTCATCATAAACAAAACAGTATAAACAACAAGTAAACAGATGCATTAGATGGCACAGCACTTAAGCATAGGCAAAAAGTATTGACCTGCCCGCTTAACCTTACATTAGGAATATTCATATATAATGATCCCCCGTATACATTGGAGGTGTAAGGATTCATAGTTAATACCTGAACAATGCATGTTTACCATTAAATTATATTTATGTACTGTTTCATAATAAATATTTGTCATTTTATTTACATTGAAGATTAAATAATGACCAACTAGATGAATATTACCAACACTACTGCAGATGGTTAGTTATTTCGTTTATAATTACTTATGGTTCAGTTTCATTGAACTTATTTCATATGTTTCTTTAATCACGATTGACTATTATGAAAGAAAATAATTATGGGATAAAAACAAACATATTAATCCATGTCTGAATCGCAATCCAGAAGAAAAGTAAACAAACGTTGGAACAGACAAGTTAGATTATACACGAGAACTTCCAACAGGGAAGTGAGGCCAGCAGTATATTCTGACTACATGACAATGTACAAGTCCGATCTTTTAAAATATAACGCATACAAAGACAATTACAACCATAGACGGTTGATACAGTAAACAAGTCCTTTTCAGAAGTGCTTGGATCAAAATGAACTCACTGAAACAACTGATTCTATGTTTATCATAATTTTCTTTATGTCTTATGTCCAAGATGAACCTTATCCAAACTTTTGCTGGAATTATTTGACGTACTGTATTCCGATGCTCTTTTCATTATCAGGAGGTGCATACCCTTATGGAACATCATGTTTCATTCCCGTGGCGGATGTTTACGTGTTTTATTAATTTACCAATTTTTAAGGTTTTACTTTCCTGATGGGCCGATATGTTTGTTTATATATCTTCGGTCTTAAAAATAGTTCATTTGTAAGGGATTATCACCAAGAAAAAACGAATGAAATAGGAATACAAATAATTTCAGTCAATATATCAGGGATAATGCATTTTACAGTTATTGCATGGTTAATTATCGCTCTGATTTATTTTTAGGACACATTCCATTTAGATAATATCATACGTCCACTTAAATGTTCATACATATTGTATACAATGACATTTGTTATTGTGATTACCTATCACCATCCCCAAATCCAGTTCAAAATAGAAACAGATTGCAATAGCAAAGTAACATCTTTTATCAATTGATCATATAACCTGTCATCAATATCAACAAAGTAAAATAACAAAGGCAAAACATGATAAAACTTTTAATTCTTCAGCATGTCATCATAGTAAGTTAATTCTTCAGCATGTCATCATAGTAAGTTAATTCTTCAGCATGTCATCATAGTAAGTTAATTCTTCAGCATGTCATCATAGTAAGACAAAAAGCACCACTTATGGAATATGAAATAACGAAATAACAAAAATCTCACACATTATCTTATACCAATTCTAAAACTACCAAATACTAAGAATTTAACCCCCAAAAGACGAAGCCTAATTCTTTCCTTCTTAATAAAAAGACTATCTTCTAGTCTTGGGAATAAGTTGTTTTTACAGAAATTTTCAAAACAAAAATATTTAATGTCATTAAAGATTTTACAGCTGAAAAACTCTCACGCAATGTTCTGTAATGACCCCAAAGCTACCAATCACTCGGTCATCGATTATTGACTTCCAGCTCCTAAAACAAATAAGTTGATTAAGTAAGTTCTATTTCCCTGAGTCTTGAATATGGATAGTTCTTTTATTTTTTTATTTTTTATTTTTTTTTTTTTTTTTTTTTTTTTTTTTTTGCTCTTTGAAAGAAACATAATCGGAATGAAGACTTAAATAGTGGGAAAATCATCACTAAAAAACCAACGACTGTTTGCTCCGAGACAAAGCACTGTAATAAGTTGCTCAAGTAGTTTAAAACTCCCAGATACTTGAATATAGATCGTTTTGGAAATTCTTTTGCTCTTTTTATAGAAATGTAATCAACATTTAACAGTAGGGAAACCACCACATAATGACAAACGATTTTTTGCTCCTAAAAACAAAACTATGATAAGTTGATCAAGTAGTTTATATTTCCCAGTCTTGAAAAATGGATCGTTTGTTAATTATTTTGCTCATAGAAAAAACAAGTAATTGAAATGAAGAATTTAATAGTGGGCAAACTATCACGCAATGACTTAGACAATACTGCTTAGAGTTTCTTTGAAAATACTTGATCATTTACGATGCGATGTTCAATGAGATTTTCAAACTATCTGTTTCATTGATTTTCTAATTTGTAGAAAAACACTAAATATTTTCCTAGAACACCGAACATGATAAATGTTTTAATGTGTGTGATTGATGATAAGAAAATCGATTTAGAAATGATAGTTGTTTGGTATATTCGGGTAATTTTACTTGTTGCAGATACTTGTAATACTATAAAGTGATTAAGAGAAAATCGCTACAATTTGTTCGCATAGCATGTATGTTTGTGCTTCGTTAGGTTTCTCTTTGCATGTTAGTTAATGATATTTAAACCACTCTGATCATTTGGTCTGAATCAGTTTCAAACAAAATGAATTATTTATACTTAAATCATCTTTTTATCCACTCCACCATGGATTGTATTGCTTCACATACTGTATCGTTACCGGAAATTTTAGAAGTTAATTTTTGAACCAGAAGCCAAAATTAATGTGTTCCTCACAATTGAACGTCACGTCAGTGGACAACGGTGTATTGCACTTCTTTACGACAAAAGATAAGTTATTTTATAATGTAACTTGACGCGGTTTCTTATTACGATAAAAACGCAATTTCAAAAACAGGAATGCATGTGGTTCAAATACATAGATTGGCAGATATGGTAACTCAGTTGGTAGAGTAAGTCATAAGTTCGAACCCCGACCGGGTCTGACCCAAGAATTAAAAGTGTGTAATGACTATTATTATTTTGTCAAACACTTGGCGAAACGAAAGTCACGGTTCTTTCGTATGGAAACTGTGTCTCTGAAGGCGTGACCCGATAAAGAACCCTGATGTATAATGCCATCAGTGCAACACACAAGCAAAATATCTGTACCTTCGCCAATAGTGAAATATGCTTTACTGAGGCGTTAATCACCATTACTTAATTCAACATATGTGATTTCTTACGGCTAGTTTTTACATTGTTGTGTTAATACGATGGCATTCTGCAAAATTTAGTTATAAAAAACGCGTCACGTTTGAAAAATACCTGAACGATATTATATGTTCTTTTGTTATACCACTCACGTAAACGCGGATTTCCCCTCGGTCTTGAATTACAGAGTTCTTAACATATACTTATATCCTTTCAATAACTCATTATGAACAAGCATATCAATCCATAACCCCAAGGCAAGGTTAAACATTGAAACGGACATATAAAGTAACACAGGCGAACTTCCACCATGGTAGTGAGACCGCGTGTCTCATAAAGGTAAGCACTTTCAACGAGCTAACTTCACCACGTAACAAAGTATATACGCATTGGTATGGTACAGACATACACTCCACAAAAAGGTTTTAAGGAACATTAATACTGTTCCTTTCACACAATTTTGATTACACACGTGGCGGGTGTAGCTAGCTAAACAGGAGGTACTTACCCTTCCGGAGCACCTGGCATCACTTCCCTGGTGGAAGTTCCCGTTCTAGCCTAACTTGTCAGTTCCAAATTTTTTGTCTTTGCTTCTTTGATTTGGACATGGGTTAGTATGTTTCTTTTTTGGTTATTATCAATATTTCAAGAAACGAAGGTTATGTAGATTTCATTCAAAGTGTCATTCATTTAAACACAAACACACCAGTATATGTCCGAGTCGCAATCCAAAAGCAAAGGGAAAACTTTGAAACTGACAAATTAGGTTCAACAAATCAATTTCCACTATGGAAGCGAGACCGGATGTTTTGGAAGGACACACACCTCTTGTTTACCTATCTTCATCCGCAACGTAAACACAATTTCGTGTCCCAATTTTATAACTGTACAGTCATCTCCACTTCATCCAAATTTGTATTTTTGTACTTCTGAAGAGTAAGATTATCATCATCGATATCCCGATATACCAGTGTTGTGTGGGTTTCACCTCATTGTAAATGCTTTCAATATATAATACAATAATCTAAAGAGTCCTTCAATCTAAATCCTACGCGGATATGGATTAACTGATTATCTGTTTGCCTGTTTCATAGATAATGTAATAAACTTCTCTTGTTACTCAACTAATGGCCAGTTGCTAATTGACTATTATAATTACAATCATATTCCTACATCTAATGCTCCGCGGCCTTACGACATTTATGTCTATACTTGGTAATGGTCTGCGAGATAAATTACAGAACTGTTTTCCATTAGCGGTATTTATCATTCTTATTGCCTATAGTAAAGTGTATTCATCTGAAGCAAAAAGGGAATAGCTGAGATGCTACCATTAGATTATAATGGTTTATCTACTTATATTGCTTAAACAAATATATATGTTTCTGTATTCACTATATTTCTAACAATAAAAAGAATAAAAGATTGCATGATAGACTAAATGCTTTATCTGGATTAACTTATATACACAACCAACATACCAAGAGCTTAAAACTGAGGTAACGAAAAAAGTATCAAATCTCTACTTCCGAGTGAAATAGATTTATATAGCTAGGGTCAAAAACTGTCAGGGGATAGATATTTGCTATCGAATTATACCTAACTCTACCTAAAGAGAGACTGCGATGAGATACCCGCCGATTCGGCACTGATTCGTTAGCTTAGTATTAAACATTCGACAGGTCTGTACTGCAAGAGTTATGTATACATACTGTTATAAAAAGCTACTCTGTTTTACTGTTTAAATCTCTTGTGTATATTGTTATTATTTTTATTTGGTATTTCTGTTATTACATAGGAAATTTTATTACACAGATATGGTTTTACTGTGAAGTACAATTGAAAAACAACAACAAGGTTAATCATCAATCATCTACTTAACTCTCTGTTCAGACGCACAAAAAGTGGTTATTCCAATGGTTAAAAATGTTTTCGCATTAATACGGTGAAAGAATAAAAAAGCTACCAATCCATGTTCAATTCACAATCGAAAAAGAGTAAAAACTACAAATCTGGCCAAGTCAGGTAATTATATGAACTCCCAAAACATAGAGACGAGTGTTCTGAATGGTAAGAATCATTATGTAATAGTTAGTAGGGTTTTAACTTGAATCTTTGGAGTCGGGTCGAGTAATAGTGTTTAACGTCCCAGTCAAGAATATTTTACTTATATCGAGACGTCGCCAGCTGTAGGCGAAGGTGCAGAAAGTTTGCCTGTGCGTTGCGCTGATGGCATTATACAGCAGGGTTCTATAGCGTGCCAAGCCCACCGTGACACGGGACCTCGTTTATTTTAAGTTCCCATCCGAAAGAACCGCGACTTTCATTTCGTAATACCGAGTGCTTGGAGAAAGAACAGTCACTACCCACTTTCAAGTCTTGGGTCAGACTTGCCAGGGATCGAACCCACGACCTCCCAATTAAGGGGCGAGCACTCTACTAATTGAGCTACCGTAGTGGTTTCAAATCTTTGGGTTCTGAGTACTATCCACATTATGTATGAAAACACAGAACCTCTCTCAAGTATGTTCCATACTTAACTTATATATTTTTCTAAAAGTAATAAGATTAGAATCAACATAATAATTATGTTCCCTAAAACCCTTTGCCTTGATTATGTATACATTTTCGTGTGCTGGATGTTGGTTTATTGTTTAGTAAAACAGTATATAATTAATATAAATCAGACACTGAATGTAAGATATAAGAAGGTTGGCTGCCCGCAAAAAGTACTTTAAACAAACCACTTGACATTTTCTGCCCTGTCAGAGAAACTTTGGTTAAATTATAACCAATAGTCGTAATATTTGTTTTTGCGTTGTCATTATTGTCTGTTTATTAACTGTGTTATTTTCTACCCATAAATTATATTTTGTTCAGTTTCAAATCTCCAACTCTAATTAAAAATATTGAAACCAGCAATTAGAGTCAAAAACGTGAAAATAAAATTTTAAAAAAGTCCGGGGTGAGTGACTCTATTTAGCCAAAAATAAGTATGGTTATCTCGAAAGTGGGTATCTAGAACACATAGATCAGCTTTTAAAGTCTGGAATAGGTTACTCTTTATTTAACCAAATCCTGTTATCTAGAACTCGGACGTGTCAAATTTTCGAATAAATTGAAAAAATGAATTTGTAAATAAGTATTTCATCAAAACTAAAATATATGTATTTCAGTACTCATGATATCTGGTAATGGACAGTTCCTTGTCAATAAATACATTACATAATATTTATAAATAACAGATTTGTCAAAAACACAAAAAAAAAAATCGTTCAGAAAAGACATATCTGTCACTCCAGACACAAATACTACATATCACAATGATTCTTAGATAGTGTGATTTACGTATGTATTGGCAATAAATCGCAATAAATCAATGTATCACCTTGTATATATCGGTATCATATATGTCAAGTATCGATCTAACTCTCTAGTTTTTGCCGGGAAACATTTCTATTGATTGAAGTAAATACATAAGACAAGAGATATATTAACTCCGGACTGGTGCATATAAATAGGTCCGCAATGAAGAAAGACCAATTGATAGCACGAATTTGCTTTACCGCTCAATACCAATATATAGATTTCCATTCTTTGTCCATGTTTTAGGAGACTAAGTTTGTTATCTCTTTCTGGATTGGAATAAGATTGGCGTATTGCCGTCTGAAATCTAATATATCTGTTATATTAAATCAGAATATACAACAATGTTGGATTTGTTTGATTAGAATCAACAACACAATGGAAAACACAACAACATTAGAGCTAAAATACACGGTGTTATTATGCCTTTATAAAGTAGATGGCTGATAGAGTTTGCATGCAAAGTAATGCTTAATTAATTCATGTTTGTTGAATATATGTAATTTTTGCTCTTTGTACCATATGTGATCTTATTGATTTTCCATTAATTGGAGATTTCTGATTTTCTGATGTCTTGAGTCAAAAACGAGGAAATCTGTCTATCAACTTTCATAAAAATACCTGATATTTATTTTTGATAATAAAACAGTAAAAATTGTGTTCAAGTATTGTCCCATTTATTTATTTATTTATTTTCTCTTATTTTTGATTTATCTATTTATTATTTAATTATTTTTATGCTAAGATATAAATTTTTATTTGGGCAGTAGTATTTTATTTTTAAATGTTTGGTTTTTTTTATTTGATTACGAACTTGTAGATTGTTTCAAAAATCATTTTGGTCATCCCTCATTGTTTCATTTTATCTCTCTGTTTGTGGACAACTATAGTTGCCATGGCTCATATTTTAGACTCAACTTTGAGCACTGAATGTACTAAAATTATTTTATCTTGCCGTAAACTCAAGTGTCAGTAATCAAAGATCTTCCTTGTTACTGGTTCGGCTTTAAATTTGTTGCTGATCCGGCTTTAAATAAAAATAACTTCTTCCTTCTTTTTAATTGATTATAATTCCTTCTGCACTAATTAAATTTTTATATTTCTAAATACATAATACTTCCTGGTTTTGAAATTGACATGAATTTGCATGTTTGTTTTGATGGGTGATAATATATTTTGATCTTGATAATATATTTGAAACTGTCTACATGAATGCATGATAATTGTAAGAGTCCTTTCATTTTCAATATTTATATCACAAAAGGCAAGTGAAGTTAGCTAACAGGAGATGTGTTTCCTTTGGGAGCACCTGGTCTCACTTCCTTGGTGGAAGTTAACGTGTTAAACCTTTTTTCAAGTTACAACGTTTTTACGTTGCTTTAAAATTGTTGTTTAGACATGGATTGGTATTTTTATACCCCCCGCTTAAAAAGTGGGGGGGTATATAGTGATAGGGGTGTCCGTCAGTGCGTCCGTCCTTCCGTTACACCTTAGGGTACCTATCTCTTATCCGCAACTCCTCCTAAACACTTCAATGGATTTTCATGAAATTTTCACACAAATTTTGCGATATAATGTAGATATGCACCTCCAATTTAAAAATTTGATCCGATGGATTTTTTTATGTGGGGAAGCGGGGTTTATTTTTTGTGAGCTTGTGGCTTACAGTTTTTCTAATTTTTATTAAAAACAACAAAATTTGATATGCAACTGGAAATCATGTATTTGGTACCAGGAATCAAGAAAAGGACACAATGAATTAAATAAATAGCAAACATTCCGGTCCATGATAAAATCACAATCCCAAAGCAAAGAAAAACTAGCAAATTGTGTTGAGCAAAGTAAACTTTGCTAGGTAAGTGAGGCCGAGTGTTCCTGAAGGGTAGAGACACCTCCTCATTCGACACGGTAGAAACAAACATGAAGTACAGGAAACGAAAGACACGTCCCTGCTGTCGGTTTACATGTGAAACTATCTCATTTTGCAAGTGATTTTATTTTGCTTTGATTTTGTATTGTGATTTGGACATTCACCGTTGTGTTTTGTTTTCGGTTTTTTTTTTTTTTCAAGATTTTTTTCATTTGAAATTTACGATAATTTTCGTTGTGTCAACTATATATCAATATACAACACTATATCTTCATATAAAACCAAATTTTCTGGGTGTAATACCAAGATGATATTCATAAACATCATAAATAAAAACACTGCTACCAAAGTAAACAATGAAGTTAGTTGTGGAACATTAACATATTCTTCATTACACAATACAATACATAGGCGATTTGCGTGATTTATTAGTTCATTATATAAAGTTTAACCTCTTATATCATATACCTATTCAAAAATACGCTCTCATTATCGTTCAGCTAATTCCACTTAAGTACTCAGTTGTCAATCTTTAACCCAATGAATTCATCACATTAAGTCACGTTATCTTAAAAACTTATAAGGATTGGGTATAATTAGGTTACTGGGTCAGCGTCGTTGTGTCCACGTGATTCACTATTAGCCAATTAAAACTAATGTAATATTTGAATTGGATTTTCAGATGTCTTCCTGATTCATTATCAGCCAATTAAAACTAATGTTACATTTTGGTTTTGATTTCCTCCTGTCCACGTGGATCAGTATTACCCAATTAAAACTAATATTATACCTGATTAGGAGCTTTCTGGGTTTTGTAACCGGTGACATATTACATTATTGCCGCCTAGATGCATGTGTCATATTTCATTAGTGTTTGGATTTTATTTAATTACATTCTGAAGCAGATTGGTTATAACATATCAGTAATGTCAGTATAGATATTAGATTTTAAGATCACTGATTATAAGCTCAATTGAAATACCCGGATTCCGCATCACCCTTTCTTTAGTATATACAGTTCAGACTTTCGAAAGTTTAACACAGTGTTAACAAAAAGGAGTCGAATCTCGGTTGTTGATCGACCGAGACATGGAAAGCCTGTGGTTAAAATCTGGCGAATGATATACATACTACTATTGAACTTTAGGTAAAGAAGGGTCTAGATGAACAACCGATTCGGCACTAATTCCTTAGCTTTCTTTCTTTTTTTATATTTATTTATTTATATCATTTCACAACAACACAAGCACAATACGACATATAATACATAATATACAATTGGACGTCCTATACCCGTGATCATGACCTTGTACTTTAATAGTTAATTACGATGACAAACCGGTTTTAAGAAAGGTCACCAAGCACACATCCGTGATCATAACTGTTTTGCTCGCACCTATAGCCACGTGGATATTATATGTAGCAATCGATGTTGTATCTCTTGCAAAGTTAAGACTATCAGACTTTCTTAGACGTTTAATTGTGGACGCAATTTCTTAGTTTAGTGTTAAACTTTCGACAGGTCTGTACTGTATATAGAAGATAATTCCTTATTGTCAAATAAAAATTCAAATTGAATATATAACTGGAAAATAAACTTAGTAACAGCTGATGTAACCAAGAAGACAAGACAATATAAGTGGATGATAAAACAGCCCAACTAAAACATATTTTGGCTAATGTTTAGAAACCTCTTCTCTCGGTCTGTCTTTGCATTTTTTAAGTTTCCCCGGAAACATCACAAACTTGGTAGGCAATAATTGTGTATTATTGTCAAAAACATATAAATTTGCTTATAGTTAAAATCTAAAAATCCTCAAAAGCTAAGGTATACTCCCTCATGCAAAGTATTCCCTTAGCTAATTTGGTAAAATAGTTTTGATGGTACCTCATCATCTTGAATAAAATTTCGGTTTCAAAATTTTGGCCCAAGCACCACTGATGAGAAATTCCGAAACAGCCATCTAGTGCCGTGAAGTTAGAAATGGTATAAAATGCAATTTTCAGAATTTGACACCTTTAATGTGTAAATTAGAATTTTGAATTAAATTTTAAATATATATCCAGAATATTTTGGATACATCATACTTGTCCTGCATTCATTTAGACCTTATTTCATTTGATCAATCGTTTACTTACCATACACATCATAAATCACGTGAATGAGAAATGAATTATTCTCTTCATCATTGACTTCATTCAAAGTCCATTTTCTATCGTCGCTTATTAACCGGAAGTAAAACATAAATACCAAAAAGGCTGAAATAGCCCTGATTAATGGCCTAGAAAAACTACTTCCGGTATGGATTGAATAATTGCATTAGTGATGTATATGGACACAACATATAAAATGTCTGACGTATCAAGCGATAGTGACTTGTTTCAGTAACATGTTTTTAAAGATATACAAGGTTTTGAGAATTTGACAAATTGAGCTACTATTGCTTTTGGATAGTTTACATAGTTGACAAGTCAAAAGCGCATACATATAGTTCCTGTAATCGTCTTGGGTCCTTCAACCTTGCCAAATCGAAACGCCTCGATATAAGTAAAATAATCCTAAGTAGAGGGTTAATTATTATTACTGATAACAGCGCCAAGTCAAGTATATCCTCTATAGCCAAGTGGTCTAAGGTACCGGATTATGTATATCAGTGGCTCTCAATGACTAGATTCGAACCCCACTTCAGCTTGTTGAAGATAAATGATAAAACTTGTCAGTTCGCTAGTTGAAGACCGTGGTTTTTTTTTATTTTCCTTTAATTGTTTGTGAGAACATCGGTTTCCTCTACACCATTCGGCTAACAACCTGGATATAAGTAAACAAAATTGACTTGGTAGTAAAACAGCATTACTCCACGCAACTTTTTAATCCAACCTCATACCCATGGTTGCAACGAAATCAAGTGTTATGAATTCCCAAGGATTTTTACCTAGGTTGTAATGGTGCTTGGTAAGTGTTCCTTCGTTCCATCGACCTAAAGACAAAGGAGCAAACAATCGAGGACAGAAATGCGAAGTATCGAAAATGCAAAGGCCAAGAAACGAGACTACAATCGCATCGTCGTCTTTGTATTCGCTAAATTCAAACTTTCTCCGTCGTTTGCTGTAGCCGAAGAAATTTAATTAAACAATGGCCCTTAGCGGTCTCCATAGGATGCAATTGAATGATTGAATAGGGCTTTACGTTCTAAGACTATTTTAGTTATATCAAGACGTCACCAGTTATAGGTGAAGTGGCAGAAATTGTTACATTTGCAGTTCGCTAAGAGCAATGTGTAGTAAGGCTTCTTTAACATTCCACACCTGTCGTTGACCCACAATAGGATGTGACTTATAGAAGTTCTGTAATAACTAGTTCATTTTACACTGTGTCGCGGTGGCCTAATGTATAAGACGCCAGTCTACAAATCCAGGGTCTCTAACAGTTGAGTCCTGTTCAGACCACATGTGGTTAAGTGAATTTGCCTTGCTGTTGACCTTTACTGGTTCATCCGGTGTCAATATTATGTGACTGGGGAAGTAGTGTGCTTGTCTGCGGCGTGCTGACTCGGTGATCTAGCACCTTGAAGTCGCCATGAATGCGCATTGGTACAAGACAGACCAAAGAACACACTCGCACTTTAAATGCCATAGATGAATCCATAGAGATTAATAAAGTCGTTCTCGACGCGAATGGTTGAACAATTGCTGTTGCGACGTTAACCAACATTCAATAACAACCATTTCACACTAATCGTAAAAATGAAACCATGAAATATCGGTAAATTAAACCACCACATCGAAAAAAATACAAGATGATAAGAAGCCTTATATTACGGGTTCACTATCAATCTGTACTATACATTACCCAGAAAATTAAAACATACCTAGTCATTATTGGAATCACGTGATTAATTCCTCTCTCATATTGCCCGTAAATAAACACATACATCACTATCTGACAATAATACTCAGTAAACATAATTAATTAATGTCATATTTTTATAATATAAATTAATTGGTTCATTGATTTGTATTTGATATCTTAGTTGTTACTTTTAACGTAATAAAACAATATTGTATTTTGATGTATTTCACTAAATACATTTGGAATTCACTAGCGTATCCCAGAATTGAGTTAAGAATAAACCTCATAGGCTTTGATTTTGATTTGATTTAATGTAGTTAAGATTATTTTACACATATTGAGACGTCATCAGCTATAGGTAAAGTAGCAGAATTTTGACATATGCAATACGCTCAGCGCAATGTGCGGGAAGGGTTCTTTATCAAAGATAAGTGCTTCGTGAAAAAGTAAACTAAATAATAAATAAACAAAAACAAAGACAAAAATATCAATATAATAATTATTTATTTTTTGTTGGCAATGTCTGGCCACGGCTGTAAATAAAGGAGCCAAGACTTCAACTAAGTCTGTAATGGGCATCCTTAGAAAATTGAGATAAATGAATTATGATGTACCCTGGTATCAGTTGTACACCATAAATGATAAATAAGACAAGTTTTTAATATCAGTCCTATAATAAACTGGTGAGCGCAAAAACTATGCCAAATGGATAATTTACCCATTAAATTATCCAGCGCCATCAGTTTAAATGAACCCAATCAGTTTAAAATTAGTATAAACCCAACTTGTCACCAATAATCTCAAAATCAGAGATAAAATAAAATAATGACCCAACTGGTCACAAATAATCTCAAAATCAGAGATAAAATAAATAATGACCCAACTGGTCACAAAATAATCTCAAAATCAGAGATAAAAATAAATAATGACCCAACTGGTCACAAAATAATCTCAAAATCAGAGATAATATATGTTGAGCCATGGTCCAGATTGCCAATCGGAGGGGAGACTATTTTTATTTGTTAAAATGACGATCAGTATAGAGGCCGCCATTTTGTAGTACAATGTTTGCTATTTTCATGTTATATCTAACACTGACCTTGTTTATGGTTTACCTCATTTCTCCATTTAATTCTTGGAGGTATCAGAGACCGAATGAAACAAGTCATTGGTAAAATTTTGACAATTATGGTTAAAGTATTCCAACATTTAAGAATCAATTCAACAGATTTAAATTTAAATTAAATGCCAATGAAATTATCACCACAATGTAAAAGTAATAGTCTGGTGATAAATAAATGTTAAGATATTATATTTATTTATTATAATTATTATTTTGAAAAAAACATGCTCCCATTTGGCACCAAATTTTCCTTGTCATACCACACATGCCCCTATTTACACAAGTTTTTCATGTCATACCACACGTGCCCCTATTTACACCAAGTTTTTCTTGTCATACCACAAATGTACTAAATTTTTCCAAATAAATATTCTAGTTTAATGTTGATTTTACGGCTCTAGTTTAGGCATGATTGATTATTGAAGACAAAACAAGCTTTTTTTGTCTTAATAGGCTCTGAAAAAACTTATACATTAAAAGACTGACTTATAAATGAACTTGGAATTCTTATATAATTTTTATAAACAGAAGAATTCCAACGACCCAATTCAGCAATTTTGGCACTCTCCATACCCAACATTGCACACGTAGTCGCAGCACCTATCCTAAATGAATGTGATTTGTAACACTTGCTGTCAATACTAGCAAATTGTTAGCATTTCTTAAGAACAGAAACGAACTGATATCTAGTGACTGGCTGGCCAGACAAATGACAGAAAAATGGTCCAAAATAAGGAGGTCTTAAATTCATATATTGCTTTACAGCTTTAACAGCACATGTAGGCATATATGTTGATGGAATAATAAACATTGACCCTTTTCCACTCTGGTCAGTTTTGGAATGTGGGATAACAATTTCAAGTGAATTAGTCTGCGATATAAATCGAATATTATTACTTTGGAGGGCATGACCTTGTTCTAGACAGGACTTCACTACCAATTCTCCAACTCGGAAAAACCCAAAGAAGGTAAGTGAAAAAAGTGCTGCAAACAAATCGGTTTCATAGTTTGACAAACAAATGAATGAAAGAGATTGTAAAATAGTTTGTAAAATATCAACTGTGATAGGCATTCTGATATCACTTCGTTTATCAATACGGTTTAAACCTGTTAACATTTTTTTAACAATGAATGATTCAGTAACGTCAACAAAACCAGATATCTTACAATGGTAAGCAATTGCAGAAATATATGAACGTACTGTACTGGGCGAGTAATTATGAAGTGACAAATAAGCTATGAAATCAGTAACATGTAACAACAAAGGTGGCCATTCTGAGGAGTATTTTTGGGACATTCTAAATGTTTCAAAACAATCTACAGCTGATGAATAGGCCTGTCCTGTGTGGTCAGATATAGAGGCCGCTAACAACTGGTTCTTTCTATTTGGATAACAGCTGACGAAATGACAGGGGAACCGGAGTGCAATAATCGTCTGCTCCTGGAAACAGCCGGCGAAATCTTGACCACTGCTGCCGAGAGAGAGCATCAGCAACATTATTATCTACCTCTGACATGAACAGATTTAAACTGAACATTATATAACATGCTCTGTAAAATTAATGGCCTAAGTAACTGCATGGCCCTTTTTGACTTGGAGCTTTTCTTATTCAAAATTGAAACTAATGCTAAGTTGTCGGTATTAAAAACAACTCTCTATTTTTCAACATATGTCCCCAAATATGAAATACCATAGCTATTGGAACTAACTCTAAAAATGTAATGTCTTGCAAAATAGGAGCGTAATGCCAACATGTAGGCCAAAGTAAATAAGACCAGTGCGAGCCTAAAATAGCTGAACATCCATATCGTGCACCCCCTGCACTATCGGTAAACAATTGAATGTCATGATCATGAATCCAGCGATATAAATCATAGCTAGAAACGCCGTTAAATAAATCTAAAAACAAGAGCCACATTCTGATATCTTCTTTCATCTCATTATTTATTCTTATTTTGTGAAAATGTTTCGTTAAACCACACATAGCGTCATATAGTCGTCTGTTGAAAGCTCTGGCTGGGGGTATGGCCCTTGTACAAAAATTTAACAACCCAACTACCGACTGTAGCTGCTTTAACGTGCATTTCTTTTTGTTTAACAATAAGAAAAGACTATCTTTTAATTTAGTCAGTTTTTCAAAGGGTATTTTAACAGTCATTTCAATGGTGTTTATTTCCAAACCAAGGTATATTAATACTGTTGAAGGAGGGATAGTTTTATCATGAGCCAAAGGTACACCAATTTCATCACACATAGATGAAAACAGTTCCATGGATTGTTGACATTGATTTGTATCTGGTTTACCTGCTAGTAAAAAGTCGTCAAGATAATGTTTTAAGTTATCAAATTTAGAGCGTCTTTTATACTCCCATTCTAAAAACGTAGAAAACTTTTCAAATAGAGAACAAGATATAGAACAACCAAATGGGAGGCACTTGTCAACAAAATATAGACCGCATATTTTATAACCTAATAAATCAAAGTCAGAGGGGTGTATTGGAAGTAGTCTAAAGGCCGACTTTACATCAAGCCTTGCCGCTAGAGCACCTTTGCCCATGCGCGCTAGCATTTCAAGTGCTGAATCAAATGGTGTATAATTAACTGTACAATGTTTTTTGTCGATGAAATCGTTAACGCTAGATCCATGCGGGTAAGACAAATGATGAATAAGGCGCCATGAACCATCTTTTTTTGGAGTTAAGCCAATTGGAGAAACTCGTAAATTTTCGAGGGGGCGTGAGAAAAACGGCCCAGCAATCCTTTCTAATTGAACTTCTTTCATAATAATTTTTAAGGCTTCATTTTCTAAATGGCGAACAGATTTAAGATTTTGGCAATCAGTTGGCACACGGGGACCATCATAATTTAATTTAAACCCCTTTAAAAAGCCACAATAAAGCAAATCAGCATCAGATTGGTTGGGATATAAACATAATAATGACTGCAATACATGACTGTTCACCGGACTTTTAGCTCTTTTGTACAAATCTTTGAGCTGCCCTGGATTCATTATTGACTCCACTTGCTGAGGATGATGCTTGTAACTTTGAACGTTGAATACCGCCAGGCTTGAAACTATTGTTTACAAAAGATTTGCATTTAATGTGAGGGTGATGCTGAGAACATCTAATACACGCATGCATATAGTGGCACGATGCCTTAGAACAAAAGCCTTTATAATTATAATCGTAACATTTATACCTATGTACAGATGCTACAGGTTTGCTATCAATATTACTAAAGTACATATACAACAGCCAAAGTTCCTGATCTACAACAGCCCAGGACATTTCTGGGTTTTTTTCTTTCTTAAGTCTAAATTGAATATCATAAGTTTTCCAACCTTGACCAGATGTTCGACTAGCTCCAAGTCGTACGGTGTGGATATATTTGAAAATACCGGAAGTTGAGTGAGGATGAGCAGCAGTATAAATTGACGCAAATATCAAAAATGCATCAGTCCATTGCTGAATATCTACGATTATAGATGTGCGAGACTTGGGAGAAATAACCAAACTTCCATTTTTAATGGAAATATTGTTAGACTGGTCATCTGGGTCTCTAGGTTTAGAAACAAGAGTACCAAGGTCAATGTACTCGTTATTAATGATTTTAATTTTAATATTATTCGCAACATTATAACCCAATTCC
Organism: Anadara kagoshimensis; assembly: GCA_021292105.1. Taxonomy (NCBI): domain Eukaryota; kingdom Metazoa; phylum Mollusca; class Bivalvia; order Arcoida; family Arcidae; genus Anadara; species Anadara kagoshimensis. Next base: position 19,886,729 of record CM037872.1, on the reverse strand, counting down.
GAATTAAAACTTGTAACTTGACAATCATTAATTGTATAAGCTTCCACATCATTACCTTGTATAGGAGGTGTATTCTCCGTCGAGATGACAGGTTGGATTGGATGACTTTGTATTCTGTCCATGACTGCCTTTGTCACTTGGTCGGCAATGGCGTTAATATCAGCATTAGGGATCGGTCGATCTATATGTGGCTGGTCTATGACGACTTGGTTATGAGGCGGGTCCTGATTTACAACATCATTACGTGCACGTCTCTGTGGGCGCCTAATTGGGTTAGCACGTGCTACTCCACGCCTTTGTCTTGGACGAGGCGGCATTATTAACTAGGACTCAAAAAACAAAATAATAATAAAATTTAGTTAAATGTTATATATAAAAAATTGGATATTATAATAAATTTTGAAATATTGGGGCAAATAGGTGGTATACTAATGAAAATAAAAAATGTGACAACATGTGCTGAAATAGAATCCACTAACATCTGGAAATATATTAGACGAAACGAGAAAAATTAAACAAATATGATTATAATATGGCAAAACATAAAAAGTAATTTAATTATTTTGTTAAAACGTACCTGAATATACTTGAAAATATTAATGGACAATTGCGACGCAGTATCACCGGCGTGATTCAGCAGAATGGCGGTTAACAGATTGTCCGGCGTGATTATATACTAACACAAAAGAGTTCCAAAACAAGGGAAGTAAGAACATTAGTCCAATTCGGACAATTATTAGTAAGGAGAAACAACTAAGAATATAAACCATAGGGTCGCACATTACTTAGATAAATGGATTTAATTGTTAAAAATTAAATCTTATTAACGTGCAGTACAACGCCTGTCGTGACTCAGGAGAGTATAGACAAGGTGCAGACATTTAAGCTTGTGATATACGCTAATGGCATTATACAGCTGGGTTCTTTATCGTGCCACGCGTATCGTGACGCGAGATCTCGGGTATTTTAACTTCCCATCCGAAAGAAACGTTACTTTTATTTTGTAATGTCGATCGCGATTGCTTGTCGAAAGAACACCCATTTTTAAGTCTTGGCTCAGACCCAGTCGCGGATCGAACCCACAACCTCCCACTTACCGAAAGAGCACTCTACCAAGTTAGCTATCGCAGTGTTTATATGTTGGCTACTGAGTGACCTTGATAATGTTTCATTGTTTGCCGTTTTTTCGACTTTGTGTTTGGAAATAAATCCGAGGGCACTGAACTAATAATTTATGATTAAGGTCACTCACTGTGCATAAAGGCTATTTTGAATATGCATAATATTGCGATTGAATTTTTATTTCTATTCATTTGTTATTTGGGGCCCAAATGGATAGCTGGAATACATAATTTGTGTCGCAAATGTGATTTTTTTATATACAGACATTAACCAAAACATGGAGCATTGACAAATATATAACTTTTAGTTAGGTTTCTGAAAAATGAATAAATATGCACTGTTAATTTGTTCAAGCAATTCTTTATTAAAATGTAATTTACAAAATTCCATGTTCAAAATAACCTTTATGCACAGTAGTGTTTGTTCTGACGTTGCGCACAACCTACAACTTCTAGATAAGGAATTAAAACGAGATTCTATCATGTTGTAACATAATAATATCAATTCAAAAAAGGCACCAATTGGTTTTTTAAAAAAAACGCTATATATACACTACGATACGGATCTGTCGAAACTAACAAACTAGTGCCGCACCAAGTAGCTTAGGTCGACTCGTCCTTGGCTAAATGTATATCTCGATAGCTGCTTTATTTATTTTTGTGCAGTTTGTTTGGCTACTAGCTATACCTATCTCGCCCAATCGGCAACTGAGCTTCTATTTCTTTTCCCTTCGCTAAGTGTTAAACTGTCAACAGTTCTGAACTGTATATATCAAGGTTACACAACAGTTGAATCTATTGAAGGTGTTTTATACATGCATTATTAAAGGAACTTCAATATGCCACATTCACTGTTGTATATTATATTATTGGAACACGCAAGAACTCTATTAAGATTTAACTTTACTAGGCATTTGCTGATGTGGGTTAGCACCAAATTCCAGACACTGACTTTCCCTAGTGGTTGATAAATCATTTTAAATATTAATTCAAATGCGCTGGAAGCGTCGGTTACAAAGGTGAAGACTTCCGATTTTAAACATTTGGTCGTTTCGTTGATGCTGGAAAATAAAACATGATACCAAGCTTATTCGACTTACAGTATAAGTCTATGTGTAGAGGGGTGTTTTGGTATGTCAGGAAAAATGACGCGCACAATAGAGGTTCATTTTCAGTATGACAAAAACAAATAATAATCCGAGGAAACAACATAAATAAATAAATAAATATATATATATATATATATATAATATATATAATCCATCTTAAAATACCGTGCAATTATAGCTTAAGATGCTGTCTCAGGAAGTGTTAGCTTATAATATGTTATAGGACCCAAACAGTTTCAGGACATATCACTAACAACTAAATATCATTTGAAAGCATTAATGATTTCAAGCAGAAACATATAGGTCAGGAAAATCCCGCTTATCATAGTGTAAATTGCTTCCTGGTTTTAGACTTTCCGGTAAATGAAAACATGTCGAAAGTTTAACACTGAGCTAACGAACTAGTGCTGAATCAGCAGGTTACAATCATTCTTCGTTAGCTATATCTCGACAGCTGTTATTTATTATATATATATCTGCAGCTTGTTGTACCTATCTAGGCCACTCGGCAACTGAGCTTCAATTCCTTTTCCGTTAGCTGAGTGTTAAACTGTCAACAGGTCTGTGCTGTACACAACAGTTGAATCTATTGAAGGCATTATTAAAGGAGCTTCATTGTGCCACATTCACTGTTGTATATCATGTTATTGGGACACACAAGAACTCTATTAAGATTTAACTTTTCTAGACATTTGCTGATTCAGGTTAGCACCAAATTCCAGACACTGACAATCCCTAGTTGACGATAAATCATTTTAAATATTAATTGAACTGCGCTGGAAGCGTAGGTTACAAAGGTGAAGCATTCTGATTTTACACATTGTAGTTTCGGTAATACTGCAAACGAAAAAAGTAACATGTCCGTTTGACCTTTAACTTAAATACTTATATAGACGAGTGCATTTATGAATATGGATGATGCGTACTAATTTTGTCAACATAATCCGAATTCTAATCATTTGCTTTGCGTATGTCATAACTTACTGCGAAGTAATAACAGTAATATTGTAGTGGGTGGATCCTTTTAGATGTATGGATATTCCTAATGAAAAATCAAGCTGACGGGTCAGTGTTATTTGCCTATACCAAGCTGATACTAAGCCTGTATTTGCAAGTCTATTTTGAAGAGGGGAGTTTTAGTATTTAAGAAAAAACCACAAGCACAATAGAAGCTTATTCTCTGCATAAGACGGTAATATAATAATCCTAAGCTGTACAACAATAATGAAAACAACAACAACAAAAACAATAATAATAATAATAATAATAATAATAATAATAATAATAAAAACATAGCGACATCATCATCAACAAAAACAAAAAACAACAACAACAACAATAATAATAATAATAATAATAACAACGACTATATCATAATCGATCAACAACAACCATTATAATAATAAAAATACTACTACTAATAATAAAAACATTAATAACAATAAAAAATAATGACAAGAACGATAATACCAGCCTCGACAATTATGTCCGTCTGTCCTCTGCTGCTCCTTCAACTTCAAAAGTACAATGTTACAAGTTCATTTGTCAACGTTTTCCATTTTACATGCCAAACCAGATACATCATACTGATTCTGCACTCATCATGCCGGCATTAAAACTCACATTTATAGATGGCTCGTCTGGTGCAAACTTGGTTTTAATTCATAAATATATGTTTTTGTCTGTTGTTGTTTTTATTATTACTCGGTTGATATAGCCAGATATTCTATTAATGGGAAAATATTTGTTCATAAAGGTTTCATATAATTGTGATTTGGACATGGATTGGTATGGGTTTTTTATATATATAATTTTAATTTAGACATAGATTAATGTTTAGTTCTTTTTATTTATATAATTGTAATTTGGACAGGGATTGGTTTGTTTGTTTTTGATTTATATAATATTTTATTTGGACATAGATTGGTTTGTTTATTTGTGACTCATATAATTGCAATCTGGACATGGATTGGTAGGTTTGTTTTTGATTTGAACTCTGTGGTCTGTTATTTATCATTGGGGGTTTTTGAGTTCATTTTAATTATGATATTGGATATTGACGTCGTTCGTTGTAAAGGTTACAGATGTAATGTATGACAGAGTGATTGAACTATAATTTACTTTTTCTATAAATACGTAACGCAGATCTAATAGATACCTTGTATGCTGTGCTTCATTATAAACGAATCGATATCTCCAATATCTAGAGAGCCAGTAAATTTCGCCATGTGACATGCGACACATGATTCCTAAAATCGGATTATTTTCGTAGGAATTTAATTTTGCGAATTTGTACTTGGTGACTGTTTCAAGATTTTTGGATCGTTTTTTAATCGTTGCTTAGAATCACCCCGACATAATTGTGACATATGATTCTAAAAACTCTATTATTTTCGTGGGAATTTATTTTTGCGAATTTGTTGCTGGTGACTGTTTCGGGCAACTTTAGATTCTCGTTTTAATCGTTGCTTTATCTATTTTTGATTTGTTTTGTCTAGAAAGCCCTTAAATCAAGATCACCCCCGTCATGATTGCGACAAATCATTCTTAAAATCGGATTGTTTTGGGGGGAATTTATTTTTTCGAATTTGTTGCTAGTGACTATATCAGACAACTTTGGATTCGCATTTAAATCGTGGTTTCATCTAATTTTTTGTTTTGTCTAGAAAGCCCGTGAATAATGATGAACCCGACATGATTCGACACATGATTCTTAAAATCGGATTCTTTCGTGGGAATTTATTTTTGCTATTCTGGTTGCTGGTGACGATTTAAGGACACTTTGGATTCGCGTTTAAATCGTTGCTTTATCTCTTTATTTTTTTGTTTTGTTTTGTCTAAAAAGTCCTTGAATCATCACCGACATCATTGTGACACATGATCTAAAAATTCGGTATCTTTCGTGGGATTTTATTTTTTAGTATTTTTGTTGGTAACTATTTCGCGCAAGTTTAGATACGCGGATCAAACATTACTTAATCTAAACGGTTTTATAGCCATATCCTTCTAAAATGTAGGTAAAGCAAAAGGTTTAATGCAAGAAATTAAGGGCTACTCAGCAGTGTATAAACTAATGTACCTTTGAAGAGTTTCAACAACAACACGTATTTTACGACCAGTTGAACGCTGTTATTGTTACATTCTGTTAACGTTTCCAATTTCGCATGAATTTATTTTGAAGGTATATGGAATTTATACATATCCGCGTACAGCGTAATTATTTTTTTCTCGTTTTTAAATATGCACTAGAATATTACGCATAATATATTTTTGCTTGGAATTTATTTTCTGGCAAAACAAACATCCGCCAAATAAGCGAAAACTCGTACCCGCGAAAATAAATACCTTTACAGTATAGTATTGCTGATAGACAATAGTTTAATATTTCGTGATCTTACGCAATGCGAATTCAAACTTTACGAAAACTTATCTTTTATTGTCAAGGTCATTTTATTCATTTTCTATTGTGTTACACATCTATGTGAAGCTTTATCTTAACGCGTAATTTCTTAGAGAACAAATGAAATCCGAAGAACCGTGACTTTCATTTCGTAATGTCGAGTGCTTTGTGAAAGAACAGTCACTACCCTCTTTCAAGTCTTGGGTCAGACAAAGTCGTCGTTAAAGAGCAAGCACTCTACCAATTTAACTACCGTAGTGGTTGGTTAGAGAACAAATGAACACACATCGACGTTGACGACTCATAACTGAGAGAGGAAAAATAAAAAGTATTGAGGTTAACGAGTCATAATTGAGAAAAAATATTAATAAAAAAAGTCGGCGTTGACAACTCATTATTGAGAGAAAAAATGATAAAAATATCGACGTTAACTGTGTCTCGCACTGAAGAAGCGGGGTAAAACAGTACAAGGTTTTTTTGCGGTAAAAGTGCGACTCTGTATATTATATTTATCATCAAATGAGAGTGTTTGAGCGATAATTACATAATTACTGTACTTCTTTTATCTTGATAAACAACTCAGTTGTAAAGAAATTTGTCACTTCGTTACAGAAAAGATCAATATACCGACATACAAAGTCGCACTTTTACCTCAATGAGACCTTGTACTGTGTGCACCTGCCTCATTAGTGCGGAACTTAATAGACATGTGGTAGTTATCGATGTCGTCAAGGTATTGACTTTTTCTTCTTTTCCCTCACAAAGTAAGGTGTAAACTTAAAATAAACATAGACATATTTGATGGTGGTGACCTTGACCTTAAGTCTCATGGGTCAAAGGTTATATAACTTCTCGATGACGGTTATCGGGCAACACCTGTGATCCACACAGCTATTGTTTTCAATTCTACCCGTACGTGGCCTTATATGGAAACAAAATGCTGGAATTGTATTGCAAGACAATGAACGATTTGACAAACAATAAAATTTAAACCTTTTGGTAAGCAGATATGACCTTTGTGAACTTATTGACACCTTTGCCATCAACACTAATTATTTGACGTAAACACATCCATGTTTAGCTACCTACACCCGTCATGTGTGTAATCATAGTGGGAATAAGAGGAACGTGAAACTATGGGACGTCAAATATATCCAGGGTAGTTTTGGATATAGAGACATCATCAACAATATTGTGATGACGCCACACAACTTTTTGAAGGCCTTGATAAGCCTTGGTATGACATCCTTGTAACTGTAAGGGTAACACAAACTATCTTTGAACCGCTAGTTTTCATTATCATAAGCAACTTCATCTACGTCTTAGATAATTAAAAGAAACAGAATGTAATTATAAAACATTGGTTAAGATAATTAAGTTCCATTAACATAATTAAGGTTTTCTTTTCCAATAAACTGTCTTAAGACATTGTGACGTCAATGAAGATCGTTTTGATGTGACAGCACCTAAACTCTGGAAAGTAAAACGTTGATTTAATTAATAGCGCAAATTTTTTTCCTTTTTCAAATATGTTTATGTCGTCATGATAAAATTGGTGATGTCTATATGTCCAAGATTACTGTTTATATATTTCACCATGGCTTATCAAAGATCTAAAACGTTTTATGACCTCCGTCATGACATTGTTGAAAAGTTGGATGTTTCTTTGTTCAAAATTGTCCTGCACATCTTTGACGTCCCATAGTTCTATGTTCCTTTCTTTCTCTATTTTGATTACACATGTGATTAATGTAGTTAGTTAAAAAATAGGTGCTAACCATTCTGGAGGAAGTACCTGCTTCATTTAGCTGGTGAGGGTTCACGTGTTAACTTTAGTTGTCGGGTTTAGTTGCCGGTTTTATTGTTTTTACTTTGCTTTGGTTTGTGAATTTGACATGAATTGGCATGTTTGTTTTCGATTATCAGGCAAACTAAAAGGTACTCGTCGCCTTGCTGTACGCAAACATGAAACAAAGACATGTACAAAAGCTTTTTTTTTTTTTTTTTTTTTTTTTTCCTTTGGTTTGAACAAAATGAAGTGACAAATAGTTGCTTAATTATGGATACTAAAACAACATTTCCCGTGCCACATCGATATCTTATCAAGCGAATACACTCAGTTCAAAATCAGCCTTCTTTTTAAACTGATTCCCATTCATTACACATTGCATCATCTTGTCATTATCAGAGACTTCAGACAGTTGGAGATAAGCTTTAGGAATAATTAAAATAAAACGTCATAAAACAGGCTGAATGATCTGGGGATTAGCTGTTTCTTTTATCCCTCTTCAGCTCATTAGATAGACGTGCTTTGATCCCGTTCGTCTTCTTTATGTACTACTTACACGATAAAAACTGAACAAGTGGAAATAGCTTAATGAATCATCCGATTTTACTAATCAACTTCTGTTGGTGGATAAACAAAATAAACTCTCTCTCTCTCTCTCTCTCTCTCTCTCTCTCTCTGAATATTTTAACAGTTCAATTGCGATAAATAGTTGGGGCAATGTGAGAATCATCAGCAATAAGTTAGTTCTTTTACTTTCATGTGAGGACATTTGCGATTTCTAAATGTGGAGAATTTTTTGTAAGGACAATCAAATACCCCCATTTCAAGTAACCTACCGTAGATCTGGGGACACAAATTCTGCTCCTTTTATCCCTCTTCAGCTCATTAGATAGACGTGCTTTGATCCCGTTCGTCTTCTGTATGTACTGCTTACACGATAACAATTGAACAAGTGGAAATAGCTTAATGAATCATCAGATTTTACTAATCAACTTCTGTTGATGGATAAACAAAATAAACTCAAACTCACACACACACACACACACACACACATACACACGCACACACGTGTGTTTTAATGAATATTTGGTTCCAGATCATTTCTTTCACAACTTGCAATTGGTAGATATTTTGCCACAGTGACTTAATTCTTTCTCCATATACGAGTTTTTGCTGTGTGATGTTTTAACCTTTTCCTTTTGTAGCTTCGCAAATTCCTTGAATTCATTTGAATTATTAAATAGCTACATGAAATACAATAAAAGAAACTTCCGTTTTTAATTGATACTGCTAGTGAAAATATGAAAATCCGCAAAATCTAAGGTATACTCCCTCTTGCAAAGTATTTCCTTAGCTAGATTTAATTAAATATATTTTGAATCTTTGGATATTTTTTCGAGCCTGAAAATTTTTTGGTTTCACAATTTGATCCAAGCACTACTGGGGGATTGAATTTCGAAACAGTCGTCTAGTGCTGTAAAATTAACACTGGTATCATATGTGATAACAACTAATCTACTTTTCTCGGTTTGCTAACGCCACACCAACTAATCCATACAACCTAGAGTATTATACTTTAACCATTCTGGCTCTGTATGTGGCGAATGTACACACACATTTCTATTTGTAATAGCATCTCAGTTCATGATGATGAGAAAATTTATTCCAAAACAGCCGTCTAGTGCTGTAAAATTGAAACAACTTTAGTAATAATTATTATTACTATCCGTCGTGCATTATGCCATCTAAATAAAGAACCTTGGGACATATTTTGGAAAGCATTTTGTATAACATGAAAAAAACGATGTTAATATATAAATATTTTTTGAAATATTGTCAGGTTGTTGTTTTAAAATTAATTAAAATATAAATGATAACGTATCGTATGAGAAAAAATAACATAGACATTTGATTGGCCAAATTATGTCATAAAAAAGAAAATTAGAAATGGCTCAAGAAGCAGGAGCAGAAAGCTCATGTCGATCAAACTAGTATTAAAAGGTTTTATGGTCTACTTGGACATGGAGTAATGTTTACCGGTACTCAATCTGTGTGTCCTTTTTATATCCGATTTACACGCAATCTAAATGAATCGTCCGATCTTCTGATCAACCTCTGTTAAACAGATGGACGGAACATGAAACGAGTTAGTTTGTTTTCAAGGCTAAATTTTTTGAAAAATGAACTTGACTGCGGTATTACTCACTCACATATTGATGTTGTTTTCCCTGTGCTTTTCCTTCTTTGTGAAGCACCGTCAAAATGAGAGAAATTACTTACTAAAAGACTTTCTATGTATTGTGTGAATGTTATATTTTTGTTTGACTGCGAAAATTTATAAACTGTTAAATTCATTTCTATAGCTATAGCAAGGTTTCATCTAATTATAAATTAAAAGGCAGTAGAAATGCGTGAAGGTTATAACTTTATATAAGCAACAATTGTTCGAGGTATATAATTAATCAAAAAGAAACATATTGATAACCTAATCCAGAAGCAAGATAAAACACTTTGAAACAAACAAATAATGTTAAACACGTGCACTTACACCAGGAAAGTGAGACCGGATGTTCCGGGAGGGTAAGCACCTCCTGTTTAGCTAGCTACACCCGCCACGTATGTAATCAAAATTAAGCGAAAGGAACATGGAACTATAGAACTTCAAATATTCATGGCAATCCTGGACACAGAAACATCAATCTTAATTACAATTAAGTTTGGAAATTACATGTAATTGCGAGAATTCTTTTTTGTTCTATTCGCGATACGAAAGTTGACCGATTGATTCGGTATTATATTGCGACTTTTGATCCTTTGGTCAAGATCACAGATTCAAAATTCTAAGCTGAATTATGTGTAATATAAAAGACCATGTAACTACTGTTTATGTGAATTAATTCTTATGTACCTTGGGTAAGCTAAATTGTGAAAAGTAAAGTACCTAAAGATAATGTGGGAAAATTACCATTGAAAATTGATTTAATTTAATTGCTATATTCGCCGTTTGACTTGATAGCCCGAATTAACATACAGAGTGAATATTTCCATATAACATTTATTAAACTTAGACTTAGATAATCTGTACAGAAAACTGTTTAAACTACCAACTGCACCGCAAAATTTTATACCCATGAGCAAGTTTCAGTGTCTGAACCGAGAAATTTTATCCCCGCAAAATAAACAACTACATAGTATCTATATCTTGGTCACCCGACAGCTGAGCTTTGACACCTTTTCATTATCGCAGTTTTTAAAATTCTGATTGGTATGTTCTGTAGTAGCTTTGGTTTGCGTTAACCAGTAGACACAGCCCATAAAATTACCTAAACGACAAACAACATTGTTAAATGAATAAAATGAATGAAATATGAATGAAGTGTTAGTTTGTTCAGTTCGTTTACCTTCTAACCTCAATCAAGTCACATATAGGCCCCATAGAGCCATTCATCTAAATAACCCATACATATGGTACACATGCACTACATTCCATTAGAGTTAGTGAAGAAACATTATTTAAAAAAGGAAACTGCATTTATTCCTTTTAAAAATTACCAAGAAATTAGGTTTCTATTCTAGGCTCCAAAATCAAATTGTTGTTGGCCCATTGCCATAATTGTAAAGCAGTAATAAAGAATAGTGGAAGCTATCTAAACTGAACTTAGTTCCCTATGGACCATTGTTTTGTTTGGATCTCCATTGATTTTACATGTCCAGGTAAAATCGTTCGTTTTTGGGTTTACGCAAAGTAGGTCTACACCGATTCCAACGGGGTTTTCTGAAACGCCGATAATAGCTAGATATTTTCTCGATATCAGTGAAGCTTTCGTTAAAACTACTTCATAACAAAATTCCACTAATAGTGTTTGTATCACTTAGTCTAGTTGATGGCATCCATCGGTTTTAAGGTTTACGCAAAAATGGTATACAATGGAGATTTTTGAAACGTCGATAATAGCTGGATGTTTCTCGATATCAGTAAAGCTTTCTTGACAATTTGATCCAAATTAAGTTAAAATGTTAAAACCAGCCCAAAACAAAATACGTTACAAACTCAGTAGGCAATAATTGTGTATTATTGTCAGAAATATACTATTGTCTAAATTTGCTGCTAGTTAAAATATTAAATTCCTTAAAAACTAAGGTAAATTCCATCGTGCAAAGTATTTCCTTGGCATTTAATCCTATGGCTAGTTTGGTAAAATATATTTTGGTCCTTTGGATATCTGTTGAACATCTTAGTAAAATGATTTTGGATTTACAATTTGGTCAAAGCACTACTAATCCGAAATTCGGCCGTCTAGTGCTGTAAATTGAAAACTGGTACGATAGGCAGTTATTATCACTTAGTTTAGTAGATGGCATGATCTCACTGTTACATATAACATTACTGGAATTATGCTGTCTCAGCAATATTTCAGTATAACTCGCAGGTCAGCGCAGATCTATAATTTGCTTAGCCCGATATATCATAAACCGCTAACCTTAATTAGGGCTTCAGTTTTTCGATTAGTTGAATGACATCTCTGATAATGATAATATAAACTGAGATATTTGGTTTAGTTCATCAAACATGAGGGATGTGGCTACAGCACAGGCCTGCCGAAAGCTGAAAATTAAGCTAACGAATTAGTGTCCAATCGGCAGATCATCTTGGCTCCTTGTCACCTATATCGCAATAGTAGTTATCTATATATGTGTTTGATTGCCTTAAACTCTGTTTTAGACCAAATGAAGTTACAGGACTATAATTACATTTGCTAATGTGACGTCACTCATTTCTTGCTGACACCTATGCCCGTGACGTCATTGATAGGCTGTTCCAGGAATTGAAATTGCATGTCGTAAACGACAGTGTTTTAAATTTATTTCAGGATTCAAAAACAAAAATAAGATTTTCAAAAAATGCGAAATGTAAATATAACCATTGAGCTGTCTAGAAATGGCGTTTATAGTACTATAACTTCCATTGCCGTGCAAAGCAAACTAGTCATAACGAGCTAGCGCGCGTTATTCGGTTGCCTTGCACTATAAACGCCATTTCTAGACAGTTCAATGGTTAAATCATTCGGCAGCTTTTAGGCCAATTGCTATCCATATCTCCATATCGACATAACCACTGCGGTAGCTCAGTTGGTAACGTGCTCGCTCTGTAAGTGGGAGGTCGTGGGGTCTGAACCAAGATTTGAAAATGTATAGTGACTGTTCTTTCGCCGCCGAGCACTCGACATTAAGAAATAAGTCGCGGTTCTTTCGGACGGAAACTTAAAATAAACGAAGTCCCCGTGTCATGGTAGGCTTGGCACGAAACAGAACCCTGCTGTATAATGTCATCAGCGCAACGCACCTTCACCTATAGCTGGCAACGTCTCAATATAAGTGAAATATTCTTGACTGGGACGTTAAACGCCATTACTCAACTCAACTCAGACACTAGACATTCGAGCTATGACTTCTTTTCCGTTAATACAAAGTTGTTAAACTTTCGACAGGCCTGTAGTTCTAATACAGAATTATTTTGTTTGCTCTAGTAAGGGTCTCGATACAGCTTCTGTGTTTTATCTGGTTCAGCGGATTATTATCAATGTTTAGTTAGTAGAAGTGAAGGCGGCATTGATCGTCTAATGATGGATGTCCTTATAATCAAACACAAAATCCTGATAGATGAACAAGTAATATGACTTCTTGATCAATGACACAAAGTAAATACATCTCTAGACTTTTCTTTTATTTCATTTTTTCAAAGCAATAAAGATCGTCTTTGCTGTTTTCCCGTAATAAAATATTGGATAATTACGCCGCATTCCAGGAAAATCGAACATAACGAGATTTGACATTGTCACCAGCATCATATTAACTCACAGAAGATTGATGTTGTTATGTACTGCATCAACTTATATTTACATTACTTTATCAATTTATAAACTGCTTAACAACTTCATCTACAATCTTCAAATGCGCATTTTCTCTCATTCGGCACGAACTTTGGCGTTGTACATACACTGTGCAATATAAATTGCTTTAGGACTCCATGTGATTCTTCAAATGCACATTTTTACTCATTCGGCACGGACGTTGACGTTGTACATATACTGTGCAATAGAATGCCAATATATAAATTGCTTTAGGACTCCATGTGATTCTTAAAATGCACATTTTCACTTTAATTCAGCACAAACTTTTATGTTGCAGATGCATTGAACCGCATCAACCTGTATTTACATTACTATATCAATTTATAAACTGCTTAACAAGTTGATCTACAATCTTCAAGTGCGCATTTTTACTCGTTCGGCACGAACTCTGATGTTGTGTATATATGTACTGTACCACATTTATAAACTGCTAAAGAACTAGCTACATGTACATTCTTTAAATGCGGATGATAACTTTAAATCGGCACGGCCTTCAATTATGTACATGTACTGTATCGCATCAACTAATACATGTGCAAAATATCAATATATAAACTGCTAAAGAACTATATAGGCCTATATCTACAATCTTCAAATGCGCATTTTGCTTTAATTCGGCTCGAACATTGATGTTGTAAATGAAATGTACCGCGTCGACTTCTATATGCAATGGAAAATAAATTGATAAACAGCAAAACAACTCCATGTACATTCTGCAAATGCGCATTTTTACTTTCATTCGGCACGAACTTTGATGGTGTACATGCACTGTACCGCATCAACTAATACATCCATATATGCAATGGAATATCCATTGATAAACTTCCTAAAGAACTCCATGTACAATCTTAAAATGTGCATTTTTACTTTCATTCAATCGTCACGAACATCGATGTTTTACATGCACTGCACAACATCAACCTATCTGTGCAATAGAATATCAATTCATATACTACTAAAGAACGCAATGAACATGTGCAGATTCTTTAAATGTGCATTTTTTTACTTTATTCGGCACGAACTTTGATGTTGTACATGCCCTGAACGCATCACGTTATTTTTCGAATGTTATATTATATTAATTTATAAAAATGAAAACCACGGGGCTTAAAAACCTAACTGTTCCGTGTTACGTCAGGCGTGACACGTTGGAGAACCTTTCCTACACATTGTCCTGAGCACATCGCAAAGGTGCAAATATCTGCCACTTCACCAATAGTTGGTTACGTCTCGATATAAATGAAATATTTTTTACCGCGACTTAAAACCCCATTCATTCAATCAAGCAACCATTCTTGAAATGCGTATTTTACTTTGATTCGGTACCAACTAAATTATCCAATTATATAGTTTTCTGTGCTTTATGCTTTAACCATTTGTGTGCATATCGTGTGTGTGTCATATGTTGATGACAATCGTGTGGGTGATATGTGTTCAACATTTTTGTTTCATTCAGCATGAACTTGGTGATCTGAAGTTCTATAGCAATTTGTATTTTATCCATACAAATTCCGAGTGTGCTATATCTGTTTCTGACATATCTAGGTCATACACTTTTCCGTTTTTAATATTTATTTTTTGACTATGTTTTGAAGAAAATAATTAGGCACTGACAATTCATTTGGTTCATAAATGTTAACAGGACATCGCAAATAACTTATTAAATTAGAAAAATACATTCGATATTAGAAGTATTTTTGTGTCATTTTTCCAGAAAAACTATTTTAAGTTCGATTGTTTTTTCTATTTTAAATGCTACGTTAAGTAACCCTAGTATGACCAAAGTGAGAATTATTTTCGTATAAACTCAGTAGACGATAATTGTGTATTCTTGTCAGAAATATAGTATTGTTTCAATTTGCTGCTAGTTAAAATTTGAAATTCTTCAAAAGATAAGATATACTCTCTCTTATGCAGAGTATGTCCTTAGCTACAGTACAGACCTGTCGAAAGTTTAACACTAAGCTAACGAATTCGTATTGAATCGGCAGCTTATTTGATCCCTTTTTTGATTATCTATAGCTTTTTGGCAGTTGACTTGTCTAGACAGATTTTCGGACACTAGAATTCTATATCTCGGCTAATCGATAGCCGAAGATTGACTCCTACTCGTTAACTCAGTCCGTAAGTGGGAGGTCGTGGGTTCGATCCCCGCCCGGGTCTGACCCAAGACTTGAAAGTGGGTAGTGACTGTTCTTTCGCCAAGCACTCGGCATTACGAAATGAAAGTCACGATTCTTTCGGATAGGAACTTAAAATAAACGAGGTCCCGTGTCACGTTAGGCTTGGCACGCTAAAGAACCCTGATGTATAATGCCATCAGCGCAACGCACAGGCAAAAAATTTCTGCACCTTCGCCTATAGCTGGCGACGTCTCGATACAAGTGAAATATTCTTGACTGGGACGTTAAACACCATTACTCAACTCAACTCGTTAAATCAGTGTTATACTTTCTACAGGTCTGTACTGTTAATTTGGTTTGAACAAATTATTGTCCTTTGGGCATCATTTCAACATCTTGAAGAAAAAAATAGGTGAAGAGAGATTGTATTCCGAAACGGCCGTCTAGTGCTGTAAAATTAAAACTGGAATAATATGTAATATAGGAACGGTCAGCTTTTGATTTTAAATAGCAATCTTGTTCTTACGACGCAGTATTGTTTAGTAATATAATTCAAGCATTCAAGACTTAACAGAGTCTGCAAGTCTTTTCTAAAGTATTTAATATTGCACCCATGCTTCGAACATTGTTTCCAATTTGACGTCAATAATCACGTTTTTTTTTTTTTTTTTTTTTTTTTTTTTTTTTTTTTTTTTTTTATTTGTTAAACCAGCTATTGCGCGATTCTAATGAGTTCCGCTCAGGCATTTTTTTTTTTTTTTTTTTTTTTTTTTTTTTTTTTTTTTTTTGGTGCACGCGTACTTTGTGGCGTTGTTGTCTGGTGAATTAAATTGTTTTGAGAAATCAATGCAGCATTTACACAAGAGTTCAAGATTATGATTGAAATCAAGAACGGCATATATCAAGATTGTGTACTAATACTAGTATGCTAAAACGGCGATTTGTTTATTTTTGTTAAATCAGCTATTGCGCGATTCCATTGAGTTCCGCCCAGACATTATTTAGTGCACGGGAACTTGTGGCGTTGATGTCTGGTAAATTTAATTGTTCTGAGAAATCAGTGCAAACATCATGCCCTATTATGCGACATTTACACAAGAGTCAAAGAATGTGATTTAAATTATGAATGACATATACCAAGCTTGTGTCCCTTGATAGTCGACACCAGCCAATCATTGTCCATTATTGATATATCATAAATTGTTAATTTTATTTTCCTTCTATCTTAATGTAATATCGCGGCGAAATTGTTTATCAGGACAACTTTATGTCCACTTTACCTGACAAGATGAAAGATGGAAGGTTAAAATTAATCCCAGATGAAATAAAAGTGTTAATATTTAGCTTGACTGTCGTCATTAATGCAGACCTTAAATCGTTTAAAATGTTGTTGATGAAAAAATAAAGAGGGCCACATGAGGTAAAGAGAAGGTACCACATTGAATATGAGGTAAACAGAACGTACCACATTGAAAATGAGGTAAACAGAACGTACCACATTGAAAATGAGGTAAACAGAACGTACCACATTGAAAATGAGGTTCGCAAAACGTACCACATTGAAAATGAGGTTACAAAACGTACCACATTGAAAATGAGGTTACAAAACGTACCACATTGAAAATGAGGTTCGCAGAACGTACCACATTGAAACTGAGGTTACAGAACGTACCACATTGAAAATGAGGTTCGCAGAACGTACCACATTGAAACTGAGGTTACAGAACGTACCACATTGAAAATGAGGTTCGCAGAACGTACCACATTGAAAATGAGGTTACAGAACGTACCACATTGAAAATGAGGTTCGCAGAACGTACCACATTGAAAATGAGGTTACAGAACGTGCCACATTGAAAATGAGGTTCGCAGAATGTACCACATTAAAATTGAGGTTACAGAACGTACCACATTGAATATGTGAATACCAGTGGCAGAACGTACCACATTGAATACGAGGTTTGCGTACAGCATTACGTAGAACGTACTTGATAAAACATGACAAATTAGGTAAATCACGCGAATTTCCACCAGGAAAGTGAAGCTGCATACTCCGGAAGGAAAGCACCTGTTGTTAAGGCACGTGTTTAATAAATATTGAGTGAAAGGTATTTTGGGACGTCAAATATATCGAGGGCAATCCTGGACACAGTGGAATCAAACTTATCAACAAAACATAAAACTTTATCAGGGCCTTGATAAGCGTAAGCTTGCAATATCCCTGGGTCAACAATTTATTTGTAAGCAGCTTGTAACAATATAACAAGCTGTAGACCTTATGTAAACAATGAATGGCTTTGTCATATCCATTTACTTCTTAACTTTGTTAATTTTTAAACATGTAGTGATCGAGAGAACCGAAGTCTTTGGGCGAATTGTGTTAGTAGTGTTTCACATTCACAGTCTCAAATTGAAAATGTGTTTGACATTTTAATTTTATACCCAGACACGAACCGCTGAGCTTGCTTGAGGAAATATCTAACCGCAATAATACAACACAAGCCTGCCTGTCGATACTTAAACACTATAAGCTAAGGATAAAATAATACGTGTCGATTCGGCAGCTCATCTCGTCCTCTGCTTACCTGTATCCCGGCAGCTCATCTCGTCCTCTCCTCACCTGTATCCCGGCAGCTCATCTCGTCCTCTCCTCACCTGTATCCCGGCAGCTCATCTCGTCCTCTCCTCACCTGTATCCCGGCAGCTCATCTCGTCCTCTCCTCACCTGTATCCCGGCAGCTCATCTCGTCCTCTCCTCACCTGTATCCCGGCAGCTCATCTCGTCCTCTCCTCACCTGTATCCCGGCAGCTCATCTCGTCCTCTCCTCACCTGTATCCCGGCAGCTCATCTCGTCCTCTCCTCACCTGTATCCCGGCAGCTCATCTCGTCCTCTCCTCACCTGTATCCCGGCAGCTCATCTCGTCCTCTCCTCACCTGTATCCCGGCAGCTCATCTCGTCCTCTCCTCACCTGTATCCCGGCAGCTCATCTCGTCCTCTGCTCACCTGTATCCCGGCAGCTCATCTCGTCCTCTCCTCACCTGTATCCCGGCAGCTCATCTCGTCCTCTCCTCACCTGTATCCCGGCAGCTCATCTCGTCCTCTCCTCACCTGTATCCCGGCAGCTCATCTCGTCCTCTGCTCACCTGTATCCCGGCAGCTCATCTCGTCCTCTCCTCACCTGTATCCCGGCAGCTCATCTCGTCCTCTGCTCACCTGTATCCGGCAGCTCATCTCGTCCTCTCCTCACCTGTATCCCGGCAGCTCATCTCGTCCTCTCCTCACCTGTATCCCGGCAGCTCATCTCGTCCTCACCTCACCTGTATCCCGGCAGCTCATCTCGTCCTCTCCTCGACTGTATCCCGGCAGCTCATCTCGTCCTCTCCTCACCTGTATCCGGCAGCTCATCTCGTCCTCTCCTCACCTGTATCCCGGCAGCTCATCTCGTCCTCTCCTCACCTGTATCCCGGCTCATCTCGTCCTCTTCTCACCTGTATCCCGGCAGCTCATCTCGTCCTCTCCTCACCTGTATCCCGGCAGCTCATCTCGTCCTCTCCTCACCTGTATCCCGGCAGCTCATCTCGTCTTCTGCTCACCTGTATCCCGGCAGCTCATCTCGTCCTCTCCTCACCTGTATCCCGGCAGTTCATCTCGTCCTCTCCTCACCTGTATCCCGGCAGCTCATCTCGTCCTCTCCTCACCTGTATCCCGGCAGCTCATCTCGTCTTCTGCTCACCTGTATCCCGGCAGCTCATCTCGTCCTCTCCTCACCTGTATCCCGGCAGCTCATCTCGTCCTCTCCTCACCTGTATCCCGGCAGCTCATCTCGTCCTCTTCTCACCTGTATCCCGGCAGCTCATCTCGTCCTCTGCTCACCTGTATCCCGGCAGCTCATCTCGTCCTCTCCTCACCTGTATCCCGGCAGCTCATCTCGTCTTCTGCTCACCTGTATCCCGGCAGCTCATCTCGTCCTCTCCTCACCTGTATCCCGGCAGCTCATCTCGTCTTCTGCTCACCTGTATCCCGGCAGCTCATCTCGTCCTCTCCTCACCTCACCTGTATCCCGGCAGCTCATCTCGTCCTCTCCTCACCTGTATCCCGGCAGCTCATCTCGTCCTCTCCTCACCTGTATCCCGGCAGCTCATCTCGTCCTCTCCTCACCTGTATCCCGGCAGCTCATCTCGTCCTCTCCTCACCTGTATCCCGGCAGTTCTTTGGTCAATAGCTATCCATATCTTGGCCACTCGACAGCATAGCTTCGATTGCTTTTCGTTAGAGCATTCTTCAACCTTCGACAGGTCTGTACTGTACAATCGTCAGTTGTTTAAAAGAACCGCTGCAAATATCCCTACACAAAATCTATCAAAACTATTAAAATACAAGAGCTCAATGACTACAGCTCCCTCTGAGCTGACAGGGGCAAGTATGACAAATGTCATGATTTATATAAAAAAGAAAAACAAACATTCCGATTAATGTCCAAATCGTAATTCCAAAGCAAAGCCATGGAGGATAAAACGAATGGATTTACAGAAAAAATAAAAGTTTTACGGCGCGAATTATTGCTACAATCTTCAAAAATTAGACCAGGTAATGTAATTATATTTTTTAAAAAAAAAAAAAAAAAGTAAAACACAGAATTAAACGTTTGCATTGTTTGAAATGAATGTTGAATGTTTGAAATGAATGTTGAATGTTTGAAATGAAGACATCTTAAACCAATCAGATACGAACTTAAGATCTTAACAGCCCCATTTTTAATGTCTAAAGGCGATGCATAGTATTGTCTGATTAACATTGCTTATCTTAAACTAGGCTGAAGTGAGCCGACAATAACAGCCGACAATAACTTTGAGCCGACAATAAAGCCAGCCGACAATAAATAGGGTGCGTTCGGATCTGTTATTCAGAAAAATAAATTACCAATGGGTGCATGTATTTTTTTTTCTATCAGGTGTATATAGTCCGGTCCTGGCAATAATTGTTAGGGGGATCGAATCTGAGGTTGCAAATTGTCAGAGGTGAAGATAATACATAAAATGAAAAATGAAGAACGGCTTTTTGAATGTGAAATTCTCGAAATTCTACGTTTATGATCTCTTAGCAAATTTGTGTATAGACAGTGCTAAGGGTACTCTATTAGGTAGATATAGTCCGGTCCTGGCAATAATTGTTAGGGGATCGAACCCAGGGCTGCAATTTATCACAATTGAAGATAATACATAAAATGAACAATGAAGAAACGGCTTTTTAAATGTGAAATTCTCGAATTTCTACGTTGTGATCTCTTAGCAAATTTGTGTATAGACAGTGTTAAGAGTCCCCTATTAGGTGTATATAGTCCGGTGATGGCAATAATTGTTAGGGTGATCGAACCCGTGACTGCAAATTGTCAGAAGTGAAGATAACACATGAAACGAACAATGAAGATACGGCTTTTTGAATGTGAAATTCTCGAAATTCTACGTTATGATCTCTTAGCAAATTTGTGTATAGACAGTGTTAAGGATACCCTATTAGGTGTATATAGTCCGGTCCTGACAATAATTGTTAGAGGGATCGAATCCGAGCTTGCAAATTATCAGAGGTAGAGATAACACATGAAACGAACAATGAAGATATGGCTTTTTGAATGTGAAATTCTCGAAATTCTAGGACCGGACTATATACACCTAATAGAGTACCCTTAACACTGTCTATACACAAATTTGCTAAGAGATCATAACGTAGAAATTTGAGAATTTCACATTCAAAAAGCCGTTTTCTTCATTGTTCATTTTATGTATTATCTTCACCTGTGATAAATTGCAGCCCTGGGTTCGATCCCCTAACAATTATTGCCAGGACCGGACTATATACACCTAATAGAGTACCCTTAACACTGTCTATACACACATTTGCTAAGAGATCATAACGTAGAATTTCGAGAATTTCACATTCAAAAAGCCGTTTCTTCATTGTTCGTTTCATGTGTTATTTTCACTTCTGACAATTTGCAGTCACGGGTTCGATCACCCTAACAATTATTGCCAGGACCGGACTATATACACCTAATAGGGTACCCTTAACACTGTCTATACACAAATTTGCTAAGAGATCATAACGTAGAATTTCGAGAATTTCACATTAAAAAAGCCGTATCTTCATTTTTCGTTTCATGTATTATCTCTACCTCTGATAATTTGCAGCCTCGGGTTCGATCCCCCTAACAATTATTTCCAGGACCGGATTATATACACCTGATAGGGGACCCTTAACACTGTCTATACACAAATTTGATAAGAGATCATAACGTAGAATTCGAGAATTTCACATTCAAAAAGCCGTATCTTCATTGTTCGTTTCATGTGTTATCTTCACCTCTGACAATTTGCAGTCACGGGTTCGATCCCCCTAACAATTATTGCCATCACCGGACTAAATACACCTAAGAGGGGACTCATAACACTGTCTATATACAAATTTGCTAAGAGATCATAACGTAAAATTTCGAGAATTTCTCATTGAAAAAGCCGTTTCTTCATTGTTCGTTTCATGTGTTATCTTCACCTCTGACAATTTGCAGTCACGGGTTCGATCACCCTAACAATTATTGCCATCACCGGACTATATACACCTAATAGGGGACTCTTAACACTGTCTATACACACATTTGCTAAGAGATCATAACGTAAAATTTCGAGAATTTCACATTGAAAAAGCCGTTTCTTCATTGTTCATTTTATGTATTATCTTCACCTCTGGCAATTTGCAGTCACGGGTTCGATCCCCATAACAATTATTGCCAGGACCGGACTATATATACTTGGTACGGGACCCTTAACACGGTCTATACACCAATTTGCTAAGAGATCATAACGTAGAATTTCGAGAAATTCACATTCAAAAAGACGTATCTATACATTTTCTTGTATTTTGACTATTTGAAGTAACAGGTTGGATCCATCTAACATATTTTGCCAGATCCGGACTGTGTACACCTGATAGAGGACCTATTACTCTATATAATTTATGTTAAGAGATCATAACGTATAATTTCCAGAAATGTAGATAATTTTTTTATATTTATAACGTTATTTCTATTATGTACATAAAGTCTGATTTCCGAACGCACCCTATTTATTGTCGGCTCGTGTTTATTGTCAGCTCACTTCAGCCTCGTTTATCTTAAGATATGTGGGTTTTGGTAAATTACGTTTTGGTTCTTTCAATTTGTCTCGTCTCATTTCAACATCTTGCAAAATA
Organism: Anadara kagoshimensis; assembly: GCA_021292105.1. Taxonomy (NCBI): domain Eukaryota; kingdom Metazoa; phylum Mollusca; class Bivalvia; order Arcoida; family Arcidae; genus Anadara; species Anadara kagoshimensis. The sequence goes on along the minus strand of CM037872.1, from coordinate 19,864,031 downwards.
TTTGAATCTCAAATATATTTGGTCCGAACACTACTGATGAGGAATTGTATTCCGAAACGGCCGTCTAGTACTGTAAAATTAAAACAGATTTAGTAATTATTTATTAGATAAGTAGCAGTCTTCGATAAGTCTAAACAGGAGGTGTGTCTACCCTTCTGGAGAAGGGCCGCGATGGCCTAATGGATAAGACGCTAGTCTTCAAATCCAGGGTCTCTCACCGCTGTGAGTTCGAGTCCTGCTCAGACCACATGTGGGAAAGTGAATTAACCTTGTCGTTGGTCTTTACTGATTCACCTAGTATCAGTATAATCGACTTGGGGAGTGGTACGCTTGTCTTCGTCATACTGACTATGTGAGCTAGCCTTGAGTGCCCGCTGGTACAAAGCAGACCATAAAACACACTCTCACTTCACATCCATACACTAAATTGTTCATAGATTAATCCATTAAGATTAATAAAATAGTTTTCGTCGCGAATAGCTGAAAAATTGCTGATGCTACGTCAAGCAAAATTCAACCAACCAACAAACTACCCTTCTGGAGAAACTGATCTCATTCCCCTGGTTAATGTCAACGCGTGCTATTTAATTTCCCAGTTTTTATTTTTTGCTTTAGGATTGTTGTTTAGACAGGGATTGGTATGTTTGTTTTTTTATTTTTTGATTGTCAAAAACGTTTCTACGTATTTTGCCACAATAAAGCAATTAAAGACTGGATCATATCTTTAAGTGAAATATCTAGATCTGGTATACGACGCCCAAGCTTTGGTCATTCTACAAACTTTACCACCCATGTTGCCGTACAAAGACAAGACATTCAGTGAAGACAGTGGGTATATTGAACTAATAGGCTAGGCTGGTATAAGGACCATGTTTATCATGTTAGAAATCAAGCCGTGTAAGTTATTTTCATTGTTTTATAGGAAAGAGGTGTTTTATGATCAATTAAGTTATTAGTAAATCAGCTGTTTGGCAATTTGAAGTACTTAAAATTGACGAGAGAACCCACACTGCTCTGATGAGGTGTTACTTTTAAGTGTTTCGTTAATGGTTTGATTAAATCACTCAAATGCAGTTAGGGCATTCACCTAACTAAAATACAAATTTACTACCATCCAGCATGGAAATACACATTGTACTAGTAAGATCAGTTTTGTCATAAAATTAGTTGTCTAAAAGAACCGCTGAAAATACCCCGACACAGAATTCATCAAAACTATAAAAATACAAGAGCTCAATGACCACAGGCCCTGGTTTCACAATTACTCCTTAGCTAAGATTTTCCTTAACTTAAATTTTAGGTAATTTTGGTAATCTTCTTAGGAAACTACTGGGGCCATTTTTGCCAAAACTAAATCCAAATGTTTTAATCTAGAAAAGACCTTGAAAATGACACCTTAAATTCCTTGAATATCTTGAAAATATTTGAAATTTTGCAAGATTTCAGTTAAGAAAATCTTAGCTAAGGAATAATTGTGAAACGGGGACCAGCTCCCTCTGAACTGACAGGGACAGTATGACAAATGTCACGATTTATATAAAAAAGATAAACAAACCCAAATCGCAATTCCAAAGCAAAGGCATGGAGGATAGAACAAATGGATTTAGAGAAAAAACTAAAAACTAAAGTTTTACGACGTGAATTATTGCTTCTGACTTGTAAAGAATATCCGTGGACAGGAGTGGTCAATGAATTTATTTATTTTTGTGCATGAACCATCAATATCATCCATATATGAACCATCTGTGGTCGAATAGGTAAACAACATTGACCTGTCCACTTGACCTTTCATTAGGAATATTCATATAGGACGATTCAATCAATTCATGGGTAGTATTCGGATTCCCAGTTAATACATATACACATTGCCAATGATTAGTGTTCATATTATATAGACGAAGTTTACAAGCGTGATCTCTATTCTTAAATGAACCCGCCCATAATGAATATTTAAATCATAGGTCAAGCGGACAGGCTGATGTTGTTTGTCTATACCATGTATGTTGAATGGAATAGTTTATTTGGATTTTATGAACTAGTTTTGCAGTTTCACCAGTCGTACGTGGAGGATCTGGTTGTTCAAACTCTGCTAGCCTAAACGTTTGATAAGTGCAAATTCAAAATGTCATTAATTCTTCAAATATTTATTATCGATATAAAATAATGATTTTACCGCTCTTTTTGACACAATCAATTGTAGGCAATTTTTTTATCAGAAATTTTAGAAGTATTACCCTCTACGCTAGATGCAAAATTTAAATAACCAAAAGGTAGGCTAACTTAGTTTAAACATACAGGCCCTAGTTTAACAATCATTCCTTAGCTAAGATTTCCCTTAACTCAAATCTTGCAATATTGTCTTCATTGTCAAAATAACCAAAAGGTAGGCTAACTTAGTTTAAACATACAGGCCCTAGTTTCACAATCATTCCTTAGCTAAGATTTCCCTTAACTTAAATCTTGCAATATTGTCTTTACTGTTAAAATCGTCCCCGTCAATTCGCCACAAATTTTCTCAATGACTAGATAAGTAATTCATGTGGTAATGAGAACAGGTACCCGGGGAATGGATTTCAAGCATTTCATGAAAAAATATGTGATGCGATTTTTTTTTCATTAAATGCTAAAAAAACTATTCCCCGGGTACCTATTGTATTGAGTTGATTTTGTGCGACGTGCTGCACAAATACTCATATTTACAATATGACTGTACCTGTCTTCGATGAAACATACAGAAGCAATTGAATTGCAATTCCCGTGAAAGACAATTGGGGTCATGGCCCTTGATGTGTATCAGTTTTCCCGCAATATTACGTCATGTCCTACACAGGGGGTCACGTGGTCATGTGAGATACGCTGACCTCGCATGGCTTAAAATCCTATCTCACATGAGCAGGTATAGAAGAGATAGCGCCAAAAATCAAAATTTTTTATTAAAAGAAATTATTATAAATATAAGTGTAACAACTCCTAATGAAGTCCGACGCCTAATGAAGTCCGGACTTCATTAAGCGTCGAAATTGTCAACGCCTAATGAAGTCCGGACTTCATTAGGCGTCGGACTTCATTAGGAGTTGTTACAATAAGAAATGACATTTCTGCTCATGGTATTTCAGAGGGATATACAAGATAGTATGACGCGTGCCAAACTCAAAAAATCTTGCATTACCCCCTTGAAAAACCATGATCAGAATGTCATTTCTTAATTGTTGATTATATCCATCGGTCTGTGCCAACTATGTTATTAGTTGCCTCCGACAAAAATTAAAAGGGGGGTTAACTGGAATTATTAGTCGTGACATACGCACGTGTGAACAGAATTATCACGGCAGCTTAAAAAGTTCTAGTCAACAGTTCATGATTGCATTTTTATGAATGTGCGACGAAATACATTGCAATACAATCAATACAATACCAATTACATGTTCGCAGTTAAGCATCTGAAATCGTCAATTAAAATATCTGATGATAATAATAATAGATGGTGTTTAATAAATGGGGCGAATTTGACGGGGGCGATATTGACATTGGGCGAATTTGGTGAAAGTGTGGGTGAATTTAACGGGGGCGATTTTACCGTTGGGCAAATGGACCTGCTATCAACCTAATCTATTCCTTGGTGACATTTTTGTACTTTAGCTAGACGGATTATTGCTGAATCAGTCTTCATATTTCACCCTTGTTTGGGTCATTTTATACTGCAATCGATTCGTCATATGAATAATTTACATAGGTCTTTGTCTTAATAGCTACTTGTAAAGGTCAATATTATTAAGTCCGTCCAGTATATGAATGTCAAAACATCATGTGCCACATTCACATTTGTAGTTGTTTGTTTTTGTAAACGTGTTTCTAGCATACACATGGCTCGCCAATTTCACGAAATCTTGAGAAACGTAGGTTCACGAGAAACCTAGTTCCCCGTGCCAGAAACACAATAACCCGAACTAAATTCATTTTGTCTAGTTAGGCGATGATCAAATCACGACTGCGAAACTAGGTATCCTGGCGGTAAACAAGGTTTCTCGAGGAAAAAGTAAATATCCCGTTTTAATTAGTGAAACCCGGTGGTGAAATCTAGTATCAAGAATGGGAAACTAATGAAGTATTGACTTCTTGTCGAGGGTCGCATTTTCTAGACACGCCAATTTCACAAAAAAAAAACCATGCGAGTAACTAGGTTTCTCGTTCGGGTTACTATGTTTCCTGGCAAGAAACTAAGATTCTCGTCGAAAAGCTATGTTTCTCGAAATTTTGTAAAATCGGCGTGCCATATATACAGTAAACATTCTATAGCGATCACCTGTATATATAACCATTTGTCTATACAGTATACCATGATATATCGACCACATCCAGTTTATTCTATGACTTTTTATACGGTTCAGATATATTTATAAGGTTCTGTCAAGTTCTCCTTTGATTTGTTCAAAGGGTTGTGTGAGTTCGTCCTATGACTTGTTCATAGGGTACTGGTATGTTCATAAGTTCTGCTAGTTTGTTCTTTGACTTTTTTATAGGGTTCTTGTATGTTCATAGGGTTTTGCTAGTTTGTCCTATGACTTATTCATATAGTTCTGTTCAGTGTTTCGTCAATTAAAAAATGCAATTTAAGGATATGTATAGCTTATCAAGTTTAACCTGGTCGTTTAACCTTAAATTTGAAAATTAATTTGGACTAATAGACTGTTTGAGTAAGTAAGGCAGCATGTTTCATTACGATAAATATCCGGTACTATCATTTATCCTTATATATCAACTCTATATATCTCCTAGATTACACACTGGGTATGTCTGTTTGAATATTCTAATTAAAGGTCAAATTGCCAGGTCAAACTTGACGCACTACACATATATGCTTTGATTTACTACAAGCAAAACTATATCTCCGAGTGAAGATGAATAGGTGTAAATACATTGTATTTTAATTTTTATATTTTTATTTATTTGTTATAGAGGTACATGTTTGTCATTATTTATTCAACTGTTGATAATTTATTAATTTGAAAACCTTTAAACTAACTTGAGATTGTTTATCAAGTTATTTATTGATTAGGTATAAATTTTTCCTTTTTTCATTTTTTTATGGAAGTAAGTGTATATCATTAATTTTCAACTGTTGATAAAATATCAATTTTTAAACTTTCTTTGAGCTTGTTAATCAATTAATTAAATTGATTAGGCATAAATTTTTCCTTTATTATTATTTTTTTTATTTTTATGAATGTACGTGCACATCATAATTTTTGAACTGTTTTGAATTTTTTTTAAATTACTTGTTCTTATTAATCAAGTTATTTAATTGATTGGAAAGAAAAAATAATTTTCTGGGTGATGACGTCATACTTTAAAATGAACACGATTATGAAGTCATAGAAAGATCAACAGAACTCGTCACTCCACCATCAATCTTAACAGCTGAAAATCGATTTTATTTTCTGCAAGGATGATTAACAAATATTGTAGATTATGTCATTACCGACCCGGCATAATATCGATTATTTCCAGGAAGTACAAATAATCTCCGGAATTGTACATTATAAAGAGTCAAACTTTTAACTTTATTTAATATTACAGTTAACACTTCCGAACCGTTTCTGAATTTCCCAAATGTTTACTCAATTCCCAATCTTCATTCATGATGTCACATTAAGTGAACCAAAATTGAATCGGAAAAAATTGTTCCGATTTCCCTGGAGATTTTACACATAAATAAACATCATATTACAGGTTTATATTTGAGTTGTTGTCAATAGGAAACCTCAAACTGATTTCAATTTTATCACAATTCTCTCAATAATTCACAATTGATTACAATTCCGTCAGTCGATCGATCCGTCAAAATGGCGGTCATTTTTACATAATCATAATTCATCTTTATCATATATGAATAATTGTATACACAGATACAGACCTGTCGAAAGTTTAACACTAAAGTAACGAATTAGTAACAAATCAGATACTGAACTCGGCCCTTGGTAAGCTTTATCTTTTAAGCAGCTGATGACTTTCTCCCAGCAGCTTATCGGCTACTTGGTTTCTATATCTCGACCATATAGCAGCCGAATTCGGCTACGTTTCGTTAGCGCAGTGTTAAACTTTCGACAGGTCTGTAAATATGATATGAATATGAAGAGTTGAGGCTGTCCCGGGTCACTTTATTCTTTCATACTTCGGACAACTTGAATAAAACGCCTTAGTGTATTGCCTTCATTTTGATGATTGTCTGTGAATGTTGTGTTTAAACACACGTGATCGATATACATGATTACCGTACTTCATGTGAATCTACTACATTCATTTTTTCACCATTTGGGAATCAACGTTCAGTTCTCTGCATCACTATTATATACTGTTCTATATCTAGATATATCGGAGGATTTTTGTGTGCTTAAGGATAACATTGTTCAAGATACTTTTAATATCATTTCAAAGATTTTTTTTATTTCTGAAAGCAGGTAAGTTTGTTTTAATTTAATTTAATTATTGTTTAAAGATTTTTTTTTTTTTTTTTTTTTTTTTTTTTTTTTTTTTTTTTTTTGCAAACATTTACTATTTCTAAGAACCTGCCAATTTTAGGTATCTACAAATTAGGGATGGTTTTAAATAATGCATCTCTTTTTTTCAGTTGGCATCCTCTGTTACCTTGTATATTTCGTTTAAGTCATGTGAGACTACGGAACCACTTTCGTTTTCACTAGGTGTATTGTTGCGCTGTGCCAGGTTCTTACACATGTGTTATTTTAAAAAAATCTTTTTGCAAGACTGTACTATTTTTAAAAGCCTGGCAATTTAAAGAGTCTACTAATTACGGATGATTTTAAAAATTGTATTTTCTTTTTTTGCCAGTTGGCATCTTTATTCACATTGTATTTTTATTCGATTCTATTTCATTTTAATATTTTAAGACATACATGTACGTATAAACTTTTATTTTCATTAAGTGCTAAGTGGTGCTGTGTACTCTTTAAAGTAAGATTTCTTTGAAAAATTATTTAATTGGAAAACAAAAATTTTATCATAAACATGGCTTAAATGCTTTTATGAAAGAAAATTATTTTTTTATTTATTTTTTTTTTTTGAAAACGTCAAAATAAGGATAGTCATACATTTTGCAAAGTATTATTCTAATTTTTGCATGTACATGTGCAACGTATCTTTAAAAGCCATCTGCAGCACATGGCAAAATAAAACAATTAAAATGTAACACATGACAAACAAATATAATTCAACTGTAGAACACGACAATCCCATTGAGTCGGTATCTCTGCTGGTGGATATTTCCCCGAGGATATCAAAATATCAGTGGGCAATACTTGCTTATTATTGTTAGAAATTTACTATTGTCAAAATTTGCCGCTAGTTAAAATTTAAAATTCTCAAAAACTAACTTCAAGGGATACTCCCTCATGCAAAGTATTTTCTTAGTTTAATTTGGTGAATTATTATTTAGTCTTAATGGTATCTTTCAAACAACTTGAAAAAGGTTTTGTTTCACAATTTTGGTCTAAGCACTACTGATGAGGAATTGTATTCCGAATCGGCCGTCTAGTGATGTTAAATTAAAACTGGTATAATATGTTACGCTACGTTTGATCACGAATTGTACTATTTCATAAAAAATCAAAAGATCACAATTCAAATAAAATCAAATTCTATCTAAGAGTATAACTTCACGATATTTTGGTGCGATGGAAATCAGTTGGTGCTTAATTTAGGAGTAAATTGATTCGAGTTGATTTGAGTTATGGTGTTTAACGTCCCAGTCAAGAATATTTCGCTTATATCGAGACGTTCTTAATTAAGGAATGACAGCAATATGATTATGCAACAGTTGTAAACTGCATAACTAATCTTGTATCGTCTTTTGTGCCATTAATTCACGATTTTTTGATGCGATGGAAATCAGTTGCTGCATAATAGCAATGACAGCATATGATTATATAAACACAAAAAGCATCATTTCTAAAATGTATAACTAGTCTTGTGTCGTCTTTTGTGCCATTACATTGTCATTTATATTTAGAATCTGTGGTCCCAGTGTTGATTTTTTCTTGTCTTCTTTCATTTACTTTGTTGTTTCTGGGGTTTTTTGTTGCATTGCCTGTTGCTAAGTACAAATGGTTAACCTTTATTTTAAACAGTTTTCATGATTTTATAGCCGCCAGATGTGAAGTAACACACACGCGCGCGCGTTCCATTAAATTCCTTTAATTGCCAAGAGAAATGATAAACTATTGCATGGATTTCGATAAACAAATTAAACAACTGGTTAAAGGCTAAATACACATGTATATACATATATGAAATTAATCGGTGATAAATGCTCGATAACATACATATATTTAATACCCCTTATTTATTTATTTATTATTTATTTATTTATTTATTTATTTATTTATTTATTTATCTATTTCGGTTGAATTTATGGTTCGAATATAGGGGTGGTTCAGTTTTTTGTCTCGCACAGTTACGTAAGATTCACGATAAAACGAAATTCAACTAATTGTACATAAAGTGTTCAAATTTTGGTCACCAACCGTACCTGTTTTTGTCTTTGTTAACCGTACACCATATCTTCAAAAATCTACCTACGTATGCGTTTTAGGTATAAAAACACAAAGCAAAAAACGAAAAACGTGCATTTTATGTTAAAAATAATATGGATTTGGGCATGACATAATCAGTCCAAAAATGAGCATATACATATAGCATAAAGAATTGTAACAAAGTATAAAACATGGTAAAAAACAAACTGTAATTTTTAAAAGAACAAAACAAAAATGTAAAATAAACAATATAATGATAGATGTTTTCCTAAAAAAAAAAAAAAGAACAAAGTAAATTCGATGAAAATTTGTGTTTGGTTTTTTTTTTAAATTTTGGGTCCAAAAACCTTCTCAACGAACGCTTAACAAGGAAACAAACTAGCACGGCCTAATTCTGTATTAAATGTCGCTGATCTGCTTAATTAGTCAGTTCTTGACTTTTTACATCAATAAAAAAAAATCCAGTTTTGTTACAAATTCTAGAAATTCGTAGCTAAAACATTATTTAAAAACCCACAGCTAATAGAGATACATTTAGAAGGCATCCGGCATTGACTGAAGTGTCAAGTACAAACCATTTGGGAATAAAGAACGAAATATAATTTCCGTCATGACATAAATTCATGATTCCAGTTCGTGTTTAACCTACATCCAACAAAAGAACTGTAACGACTCTATTTAACTATATTACAGGCCCGTCGACCGTTATACATTAAGCAACCGGAAGGAAACTCACCTCAGCCCTTCGTTAGCACTATAATTATCTCGTCAGCTTTTTCGGTCACCAGCTATCCATAATTTGGCAGCCGGACTTCGACTAATTTTTGTCAGCTCAGTGTTTCGACAGGCCCGTACTGTATGTTAATTTGACTTTATGGTAGTAAAACAGTGAGAATGGAACGTGTTAAAGACGCTGAACGGACAGCACAAAGCATGCTGAGGTGAGGGTATCTGTTGACATTAAACTACATAGGCAAGGGTCGTAAAATAGAGGCAAGGTGTGTCAGGTAACGCAATAAAACGTTATTATAAGTGTTCGTAACCATAGAAACAAACATAATTTTAACCGGTATAACATATTTATTTCAATTACGAAAGGCATATTGACCGACAAGATACATGTAGACTTTTTAATTCTGACAATAAACAAATTATTTCAATATTCTTTTACATTCCGCTTGTTCTACAAAATTGGACATTTCACTTAAGGATTGAACTTTGTACCCTCACTACTCTGTACTGGATTTATTTAGCGATACTTTCAGTTGGTCACTCGCAAATTGAATAAATGGTGAAGCCATTTATGAAGAAATTTGCACGTGACCAACTGAAGTTATTTTCCAATAAATTCAGTACAATCAAAATTACAATCATTCAATTTTAAGAATGCCATAGCGCCCAAAATAGGTCCAAAAAGGGCTACGTTCAGCGTCACTTGGCTTATTCAGCCTATCAAAGTCTTAACGACTGATTTTATTGACGTCAAATAAAAGCTCGCATATTTGTCAACGCCAAAGTGACGCCATAGGTGAAAGGTCGCACGTGACCAACCAAAGTTATTGGTAAATATCTTCAGTTGCTCTCAAAAAGTTTAGTGAAGGAAAATCAGTATAATTGTAAATATTTGGCCCTGCACAACCACATATAAAGCTTCTGTATTGCATGCGAATCATTACATAAATAAGCTCAAAAAAGCATCAAGACATGTATAATTAATAATTTGCTTAACTTTAACACACGTAGTTGATGCTTATATGAGACACTTACGTGTAGATGAGCAGATAGTGAAGAATTGTCTGACTAGGTATACATTTTCAATCTGGTACACTACTCGACTTTTAAGTTGTTATGATTTTTAAAACATTCATAATCTATTGTAAAGACTTGTATTTTTTGTCAATTTATAAGCCTTGGTGGTTTATCGGGTATAAGATCTGAAAGTCTAGTCTAAATCTTTGTGATACCACCGCGGTTGCTCAGTTGGTAGAGTGCTCGCTCAGAAAGTGGAAGATCATGGGTCCGAACCCAGACCGAATCTCACTCAAGACTTGAAAGTGGATAGTGTCTGTTCTTTTGCAAGTATCTTTCGGATGAGAACTTTAAATGAACGAGGTCCCGTATCACGGTAGTCTTGGCACGATAAAGAACACTGCTGTATAATGTCATTAGTGCAACACACAGGCAATATTCCTGCACCTTCGCCTTTAGCTGGCGACGTCTCAATATAAGTGAAATAGTCTTGACTTGGACGCTAAACACTATTACTCAATTTATTTCCCGCGTTGTGACGCCAGAGAGCAAACAATACCGTCGGTAACGTCCACAGGGTGGAAGCGCGTGGCCTAGTGGTTAAGGCGTTGGACTCATGATTCGAAGGTCGTGGGTTCGATCCCTGGACCGGGCGATGTGTTGTGTCCTTGAGCAAGACACTTAATTTCACGTTGTTCCAGTTCACTCAGCTGAAAAATAAATGAGTACCAGCAAAATGCTGGGGGTTAACCCTGCGATGGACCGGCGTCCCATTCAGGGGAGAGTCTTGTACTCTCAGTCGCTTAACGCCACCGAAACTGGGATAAGCTCCGGTCTGATGGGCCTAATGGCTCGGGACAGACTTTAACTTAACTTAACGTCCACAGAGGAATTGTTCGTTGACGTCATTAACACATCCTTCAATCACGCCGACTGATCTTTATCCAGAAATTAAAACTCACGATGTTCACAAGATGAGACTGTATTTTTTACTTATACATTCTTTCTTGTATTCTAGTATACAATATATGAAATATCTGGCCCAGATATCTCCATTACTCGAGAAACAAGTTTGATTTAAATGTCAAAAGAAATGCTTTTTATTATCACAAAAAGTATTTGTTTTTCTGAAGTGACAAATAAAAGATAAGATAAAGTCAATAGATAAACAAAGAATTAGTTAATAAAAATTGCAATTGTCACGTCCTGTTACTTTTCCAAATTGAATCCATTCCCCAGTGATGACATGCTGTACAATTTATTCATGAAATCACACAAATATCAAAGAAGTTGACACCCACAAAACTTAACCAACCATTTTGGACAATTAGGCAATGTTTTAAACCGTGACAAAATTGAAAAGATAAGAATTCACCGGAAATAGCTTTTTATGTTGTTCAATTATAAAGTCGTTAGAAGTTTTATACGATCCACTTCTATGTGTTAATATTGTATATTAAAGTTTTGTCTATTGTGGTTTATAATTTATTTATTTATTTATTTATTTATTGTCTGCAAATTGGCAAATGATTCACATGTAGACGTTAACTCCACCATTATTATTATTATATATTGTTGTTGTTGTTGTTGTTGTTGTAATTGTTATTATTTACTTATATATTTATTTATTATTATCTGTTATTATAAGTTGGCCGACGGTTTACGTGTAGACCTTAACTCCATCAGTATTATTATTATTATTATAATTATTATTATCGTCGCAGTCGTTGTCTGTTGTTGTTTACTCTTGGTGGTGGTGGCGCTGCCTTTCTAGTTATTGCTAAGTTCAAGCTGTGTAACCGCATTTTTCAATATCGCGGTCAATTCTTGATTATAACGATGTACAGAATTGTTTATCTAAATGATATGCATTTGAACATGCATTCCTGCTAAGTAAGACATCAAGTCCAAATGTTCGAATCGATGTAAAAATGCATTCAAATGTAAATCTAACTCTGTATCAGATCTTTCAGAACCAGTAGTGTGTTTATATTCGTGTGAGAAATAAAATATTTATAAAATTTTATTTCTTTGATTAAAGATGAAAGTATGTCATTATAAAAACAAAAAGATTGATAAATATCGAGAAAATCTGATATCAAGAGACATCAAACATAATTGAATTGTGTGAGTGTGAGTATATATGTGTTCTTAAAGTGTTATATTTAGTACAGTCCAAACTGCCTTTAAGGCCTTCTATATATATATAAGGTCCAGCTGCTTATTAAGGTCAGTAGAATTTTATCCCAATTGATCTTTATTCATATTATTTGAACCTTTATATAAAGACCACCTGCAAATAAAGGTCAATTTTACTGGTTCCTTTGGATGACCTTTTTAGACAGGTTTGACTGTATTTATTTTACCTTGTTTCGCTTATTTCTTTGTTTTGTATTGTTGGTTGCATTGACAACTTTACGTTTTTCTGCTACAAATTAGTTCCTCTTTTTTTTTAATTTTACATCTTTCATTTGTTTAATCTTGTAACACTTGTGTATTTATTTGCTTTTTAATGTTTTATGTTGGAAATAATACGGTATCATGCTACCAGCGATAATTTCAGATTACTGGACAAAAGAATAATCTATAAGACGAAAAAACCGTGTCAAATAACGTAATGTAACAATAACTCTTTTGACGTAACTGACGGAAACGTTTATTCCCTGACGCTAATCAAAATGGCTGTGGCAATCTGATCATATTCGGGCACTTACAGTCCAACTTACCTTAAAGACCAACTCTATATAAGGGTCACCTGCTCATAAAGGCCAGTAAAATTCTATTCAAATTGATCTTTATTCATATTATTTGAACCTTTATATAAGGGTCACCTGCCTATTACTGCCACTTTTACTGGTTCAGTTGGGTGGCCTTTATAGACAGGTTTGACTATAATCAGAGATTTTTAACCAGACATACAGACTGTATTTATCACAGAATTGCCGATTTATCTTTTATGCCAAAAATACCATGTCTAGAAGATTGCTGATCGTTATGTTTGAACTCAAATACTTCTCTCTTTTATGCCAAAAATACCACATCTACTAGACTCAAGCGGGTATTAAAAACTGCAATTCCCAGATCCAAAACATGAATACCGTTCTACATGAAAATCCTTAGAGATATGTGTAAATAAAGTAGAATGTTGTATAACACGCAACTGAACGCCTTTAAAATGTATATAGCTTTGACACTTTATTCCCCGAGTAATGATTGGAAGGACATCAGAAGAAGCTACAGCACAGCCCTGTCGAAAGTTTAACACTGCGCTAACGAAATGTAGCCGAACTGGGCTCCAATATAATCGAGATATGGAAACCAATAGCCGATAATCTGCTGAGAGAAAGATACCAGCTGCCTAAAAGATATAACTTACCAAGGACCGAGTTGAGTATCGGATTCGGTACTAATTCGTTACTTTAGTGTTAAACTTTCGACGGGTCCGTAACTGTAGCTAAGCTATTGGAAATACAACAGTATTGATCCACAGCTTTACTGTAACATGTTATATATTCTGTAATGAATCCATTTGTTTTTGTCGGTATAGTTCTACTATGTGCTAATTTCCAATTTCTATATAAAATAAAACAATTACAACGAGCATTAAACAAGTAATGGTAACGAATTGTGAATGTAATAAACAGGCGAATATTACTTCTGTATGTTAATGCTTTAATACTGGGATGAAATGGTTTTGCTTAAAGAAGGAAATTTGTAACTAAATAACATTTTCTATTGTATTTTGCCACAGCCAACGCAACCAAGAAAAACAAAACAATATCAGAAAGACAATACTACGAGTTTGAAACTATACTAAGAACACAATACAAATTCAAGAACACAATACAAATTCAAGAACACAATACAAATTCAAGAACACAAAGCAATGTCAGAAGCATGAAACAATCAAGTGAATGATAAAACAGTAAAAAAGATGATATAAAAATAGACTCATATCGAGACCAGAAACATGCAATTTTTTACGCTTTAGATTTATTATTTATCAACATGCGTTTTTGTTTCTATGCGATAAATTTGGCACCAATGAATATTTTAATTATACTGGAACAATGTAGGCAGATGAAACCAATATAAAATTAAGCAGGTACAATGTATACTTGCGTGCAAAAAGGGCTAAACGTTAATGCGTTCAAAAATTCTTTATATCACGACCAGACTTCTTTTATTCTGATCTCGCACATACAAACGGTATTTATTATCGCTTACTTCGTATTTCTATTAACGTTGCCGCTTTAAAATTTTTGTCCCATGACATAAATCAAAATAAAATTTCGCTTGTACATACATCACTAAAATGGTGATAAACCGAGTACTACTATATATACAGTCAAACCTGTCTATAAAGGCCACCCAATAGGATTGGTAAAAGTGGTCTTTATTGACAGGTGACCCTTATATACAGGTTTAAATAATATTAATAATAAACACTTGGGATACAATTCTACTGGCCTTTATAAGCAGGTGGCCCTTATATAAAAGTGGCCTTTAAGGCAGGTTGGACTGTACATGTACGTAACGCTGTCAAAATCAATATATGACGTCATTTCTTTCAGCTGGCATTACATGACGTGCTATAAAACACTGTAAATGGGGCGCGCTCTCTGTTCGCGATTGTTATGACCCTTTGTCCATTATATACAAAAATACCCCCTGCTCCCCCACATAAAAAAATCCATCGGATCAAATTTTTAAAGAGGAGGTGCACATCTACATTATATCACAAAGATTGTGTGAAAGTTTCATGAAAATCCATTGAAGGGTTTAGGAGGAGTTGCGGATAAGAGATAGGTACCCTAAGGTGTAACAGAAGGACACACGGACGGACACCCTATCACTATATACCCCCCACTTTTTAAGCGGGGGTATAATAATAATATTTGTTTTATTATTTTTGTGGAGGCGGTGGACATTCATCTAAACATAGATCTTTATCAGCTATTACTCATTCCCTGTTTAATCATTGGTTCTGTTGCATCAATATACGGCAAGCTTTCTTTGATGAATAAATTTGTTTTGCTGACAAAGTTCTGTCATGCACTAATTTCCAATTTCCATATAAGTGAAATAATTCCCATAAGACAAAGACAACTTATTTCAAACAATTGTGAACATAATGAAATGGCAAATGGAAGTTCCAATTAAAACAAATGGAATGTCATTGGTTTTAATATTGAAATAAATAGTTTTTGACAAATATACTATGGGAATTTTAAACAACGAAGCAAGCTGCTTACAAATAAATTGTTGAACCAGGGATATTGCAAGCATAGGCTTATCAGGGACCTCAAAAAATTTAATGGCCGTTATCACAGTATTGTGGATAAGTATAAGGATTGCCTTGGATATATTTGACGTCCAATAGTTTCACGTTCCTTTCACTCAATTTTGATTACACACGTGGCGGGTGTAGCTAGCTAAACAGGAGGTGCTTACCCTTCCGGAGCACCCAGCCTCACTTTCATGTTGGAAATCCACGTGTTTAACCTAACTTGTCAGTTTCAAAGTTTTTATTTTGCTTCCGAATAGTGATTCGGACATGGGTGAGTATGTTTGTTCTTTATACTTAAGAACTAGGCCCATGTTTCACATCATTTCTTAAACAGAATCTAAAGCTGAATTTTTAAAACTTAAATACGTCCAGTGTCTATCCAAATTTGTGATATATAATCATGGCATATTATCTATAAATTGGTACCCATTTTAACTACGTTTGAATGTAAAACATGTATGAGTGCGTCTTTTCGTTTCGTTAAACCCTTTTATAGAGGACGACGTATACGTCGTATACGTGTCCGTTGGTGGGGCAAAACATGAGATTTTGTTTCTACAGGCAATAAATTATCGTTAAATGCATGTGTATTTGTTGGGTGCAAATAAAGTAAATAAAAGACAATAACGAAGGGGGCTAGGTAGTAACGGAAATTAGTTTAGCAGCATTTGTTTCATTTTTTCTTTCTATCTGCTATCACCACTAGACAACAGAATTTTCAAAATATATATATATATATGTTCTGGTACTGTGTACCATTGCTTGCTGATTTGTTCCTTATTCTTATGAAGCAGAATTCATGCAGAAACTTATTAAATCTGGAGAGAAGACTGTCTCCAAATCATTCAACATGTGTCTTAATAATCCTATATTTAAAGATCTTGTGAATGCCAACTATCCTAGTACGCTTGAAATAAACGATAAGACTGATTCTTCATTTTTTGATTCATATTTAGACTTGTACCTCAATAATTACAAAAGACTACATTAGAAACTTGATGACATCATTTTTTCTATTGTCAATTTTCTTTTTTATGCAGCAATACACCTGCTTCTCCTGCTATTCCACAATTAAAACCTTATGGTAGAGCTTGTTCCCATTACGGAAATTTTATACAACGAAGTCAGTGCTAACAAATTAATTTTTGATTCATGGATATTACAAGCTTAGGCTTATCAGGGCCCTCAAAAAGATTTATGACTGTCATCACAATATTTTGGATAAGTATGACGTGTCCTGAATTGCCTTGTGTAATTTTGACATCACATATTCTATGTTCTTTCCACTTTAAATTTTGATTACAGAAATGAGGGGTGTAGCTAGCTAAACGGGGCGCTAACCCTTCCTGAGCACCCGGCCATATTTCCCTGGTGGAATTTTTTTTACTGGCTTTTCTATTCAATGGTGCAATATACTAATTGTCTTAACAGAGACAAAATTAATGTCAGTCGGTTACAAAATTTTTGTTCATTCCTCTGAACAAGCTGTTATTACTGTCGTAATTTTTTCAGTTTTTTATTTATTTTTATGTGTTTTCCATAAAAAACGATATCTATCAAGAAACCTTTAAAATGACGGAAGTAAAACACAGCTGAAGCTCAAGTGGGTTCCTGATCGATTGAAAGCCAATGATAAGTTAAATATAGAGTGTATAAGGTTTAAATCTTAACTTATGGATTTAAGAAAAAAGCATTTGAGCTGATTTGTCTGTTTTTGAAGTTTGATTTAAATTTTTCATGATTTTTTACCGTCTTCGTACAATTTCGTTTCAATAAATAATGTACTAGAATTCCCTTATGTCATTGCACAATGCCTTTTTCAATTCAAACATGTACTTTGTTTACAGCCATATTTACAGCTTGGTGGTATTGGATAAAGTTCTAGAAAACAGCTAGTTGGATGTTTCTTTTAACTTACCATTTTAAATATATAAGTGATATTTAATTTAAGGGTATATCATTCTTCTTCTTCATCTGCTTCTTCTTCTTCTTCTTATTATTATTATTATTATTATTATCCCGCCTTTCGAAGAAAGAGGGTGGCATAAAATTCGAGTTCCCTTCCGTCCTTCCATTTGTCCTTTCGAAATTATTGTCTGCGCAAATTCTCAATACTATGAAGCACTATTTCATGAAACTTGGTTCAAAGCATCAACATTGAAAGGATATGCGCACATTGGTGCCCCGAGTTGGTTTGCTCATTTTTCTTGGAGTTATTGTCCTTTGAACATGTGCAAATCACAAAAAAACTGCTGGCGGGGGATCCTAATTCAATGAATTTGCTGGTTATAATGATGATGATGATGTTTTTTCTTATTATTATTATCAATATTATTATCATTTTTGTTATTATAATTATTATTATTATTACTATTAGTTTATTTAAAAAATATGCGATATCTGAAGAGGCTGATATTTCACGGTACCATATTTCACCAATTTTTCGCCGAGCCAAAATATTCTTATAGATATTATAGATAATTTTAGCTGTGTCTACATGCATATTACTAAATTCATGTATTCGAAAACCAAGATTTCAGATTAAGACAGGTCAACAGGTCAGATATACATGTACCTGATAAGTACATACTGTGACCCGTCAGACTTTGTTTATTTATCATTCATATTTATTACAGATCATATTAAAGCATTCTTTACTTTATCAGACGCTTTAAATAAATGTTACCATGGTAACCGATTGTTAAATTCAAAAATAAAATTGTATAAGGCCAAAATATTAATGTTTTATTTTTATGGTTAAAAATACAATATTGCCATGGTAACAGATAGTTTATTTAACTTGAAACATAGTTGTATAAGGTCAAAATATTAACTCATTTACATTGCATCATTATTGAAACAAATGTGCCATGTTACCAAAGTAACAGATTTAAAACAATTAATTAAAATACATGACTTGTATATAAATCCAAAATTATATCTTCACTGGAACAAATACAGAAATACATTCACTTGGCTTTTTTAATTATCTATCTATTTATTTGTTTATTTATTTATTTTTATTTTTTTTTTATTATTATTATTGATTCAATGACCTGTCTCTAGTGGATTCTTTGCTCACGGTGCATGAACTGAACCGGAGTTGATTGAAAAATTAAACAAACAAAAACCTATATACACTACACTATATGTGCTCATTAGTTGTTGATATTGGTTTGGCTTTTTTTTCTTACTGCTCAGTTCATAAATGTCACACATATAACGATATTTTAGTTGAGTTCGTATGTGTTAAACGTGCCAGTATAGAATATTTTACTTATATCGAGACGTCGCAAGCCAAAGGCGAAGGTGCAGAAATTTCGACTGTGCGTTGCGCTAATGGCATTATATAGCAGGGTTCTTTTTCGTGTCACGCCTTTCGCGACACGGGACCTCGTGTATTTTAAGTTCCCATCCGAAAGAACCGTGACTTTGATTTCGTAATGTCGAGCGTTTGGCGAAAGAACAGTCATTACCCACTTTGAAGTCTTAGGTCAGATCCCATCGGGGTTACAACCGATGACCTCCCACTTACTGAGCGAACACTCTACCAACTCAACTACCATATATATATAGTGGTATATAGCGATAATTTAATTTTATATGAAATGTTTTAAAATATGGCTGGTGTCGTGTTAAATTGTGTTTAATAGACATTTTTGTTCAAATATTGTGTCATTAAATTTGGTTTTAAAGAGTGGGCAATACATCCCCGTTAAGATAATTTACACTGGTCGAGTCGGTCAGTTCTGAGTTGATCGAGGAAAGGGGAGGAAACCGGAGTGGCTAGAAAAATCGAACAACCTTCGACAAAACAACTTAAATGCTTTCTAACAGCCAAGATCCTTGGATGTTCGCAAGCCTGTGCTTTGAATAACTCGGCCTACTTCACCCAGGCCTGCTGTGGTGCATTGGAAATAAACAACTGTGCTGAGCTGTCGCATAGTTACAATGAAAAATTTTAACCAAGTCGGTCAGTTCTGAGCTGCAGAAGGAAACTGGAGTGGCTAGAGAAAACGAACACCTTTCGGCAAGTCCCAACAGCCAGGATCTGTGGCTTTTTAACCTTGGGTGTTTGCAAGCCTGCGATTTGAAAAACCCGACCTACTTAACCCAGGCCTGCTGTGTTCCGTTGGACATAAACAACTGTTCTGAGCTGTCTTATAATTACTATGACAAATTCTAACCAATTTATCCAGATCAAATAAATAGGTATAGGCAAACAACATTGACCTGTCCGCTTGACCTTTGATTTAAATATTCATTTCGGATGACTAAATTTCTGTGAAAGGGATCAAAAGCATGTATAAGTGAACACTAATCATTGACAAAATGTGTATGTATTAACTGCGAATCCTAACGCTACTTATGTACTGGGTAGACCCTCCTATTTGAATATTTCTTATGAAAGGTCAAACGGACAGGTCAATATTGTTTGCCTATAAATAATCCATCTAACACCATGTGTTTATTGTAGATATGTCGAGATCCATGTGACCACACGTGGAGAGAACATTAGACACTATATAATATATCTGTACATGGATATTTTCATTATGATTTTGCTTTGTCATCATTAAGCATTATAGGACAATTATCAATATTGTACTCGACTACCTGTTTACAGCAATAACAACATCTGTACAATGTATATAACAGGTATAACAACTGTTTTATGTCGAAAACAAGGACAGTTATTTGAAGTGGCTGTGTGTATTGTTTTTATATTCTGTCCAAGAATATTTCACTCAAAACGCGGAAATCAGTTCTGAAATTGAAACACAACAAAGAGTTAATGGATTAAGCCATAAAGCTTCGGGAAGGTTGTTTTAATACCATATTCAAGACTATTTGACTAATAACAAAACTAACAGTTCTCAAAATAGAAAGAAAGAAATCCAGAATACCTTGAGAAAACCACTGACCTAAAGAGCGGCCTTCAGATTTGAAACTACACCGAATAAACATCGAACTTAAGCGGCCATAGATACTTTATTCCCTCACCGTGGCCTTCGATTGCTTGACCTGGTCGTATATCATTTATATAATATGTAGAAATATATAATTGCCAATAAAACACGTCAGAAAAACGAAACAGAAATTAGATATATAACACAAAAGAATAAATACATTTTGGGATGAACATACTTTTGATGAGGTCTGGACATAAATGTAAATAAATAAATAAATAAATTAGAATGCCTAAACTTAATTAAGACCCAATAGCTTAACATTTCCGGTTTGATGGACCATGACTAATAATATAAACAGTATAACATACCATATCCGGTTCGATGGACTAGAAGCATAGCTTATTAGGTAAACGAAATTGTGTTCTTTTTTCGGTTTGATGGAGCACAACCACGTTGCTTCTATTTCCGGTTTGATGGAGCACAACCACGTTGCTTCTATTCCAGTTTGTTGGAGCACAACCACGTTGCTTCCCATTTCCGGTTTGATGGACCAAAACCAAAACTAATACTGTAAACAAAAAACTTACCGACTCCATTGTGATTGGAATTTTTATCCAGCCAGTCACTATGATGTTCTAGATGTGTTCTAGTTCATTACGTAATGGTTTTCTTAGTGAGCATCGACCAGTAGTCTGCTGCCTTTTATTAAACAGATGAAATCAGGGTATCGTGAGAAACCCCGGCATCAGATCGCGACAAGTGAGCTCGAAAATTTCTTCAAATAAGAAATGATTATAACCAAAAGCCATTCTAAATTCTTCTTCATACGAATAATATAAATAAACAATTCAGCAGGCAATGGTGCACAGTTTGTGCCCATTTGTATACTGATCGTTTGTATTGCCAAACTCAACAAATCAAATGAAATATGTTCTCTATCAAAACTTCTATTATTTTGTTGATGGTATCTTCAGTATAATTTGTTTGCGGCCCGTATGGCGCTTGATATAAAATATAATCTTGACCATAAACATATTTTATAGGGCACAATAAACCAACAGTTTCTTTTATGCATTTTATATTTTTTATACATTTTTTATTTTTATCAGATAGAAATATTTGACTTAAAATCTTATCTTTTAGCTGCTGTGACAACTATGTTTTATGTATCTTGATTATAATGTTTGATGACAACTCTGTTCAAAAGACACAAAAAATATTTTATGTGCGTAACTCATTTTGAAGGTTGTATGCAAATGAAATTGACCTACTTATTATATTAATCAGCACATCTGACTTGTAAAAATGAAAAAAAAAACAATTATATTAACATATTTTTTACTTTTATTATACAATTTTATTTCAAAATCTGCATATTTATGGTGCACTGGCTGTAACATAAGTATGCTGGTTTAGCATCCTGCAATACGTATATTTCCATAATATGTATTAATTGGACCAAATTTTTCAATTGAAATAAATGTGATGGTAGGACATTCTCTAATAATACTAAAACTGTCGCTGTTGTAGTGTATTATTTAAACAGGCAGCTTACTTAAATTGTTGACTCAGGGATATTTCTAGCCTGGGCTTATCAAGGCCCTCAAAAAGTTGTATGGCTGTCATCACAGAATTGTTGATAAGTTTGATGTCTTCTCTGGATATATTTAATGTCCTATATTACCATGTTCCATGTTCCTTTCACACAATTTTGATTACACGCGTGGCGGGTGTAGCTAGCTAAACAGAATGTGCTTACCCTTCCGTAACACCTGGTCTCATTTCCCTGGTGAAAGTTCACGTCTCTAACCTGACTTGTCAGTTCCAAAGTTTTTACTTTGCTTCTGGATTGTGATTCGGATAAGTATGTTTGTTTTTTATTAAACAAGTAATTACATGTACATTGTCCGATAGATCAACTGCTATTTAACAAGGTGTTAATACATTACACGAAGGAAATTTTTACTCTGCAAGGCGAGTATTACATTACTTGCCATTTATTACATAACCGGGCGTAACAGTCCTTCTGAAGCCTTCAAATAGAAAACATGCGTACTAATTCATGTCTAAATCATAATCCTGAAACAAATTAAATCTTTGAAACTGACAAATTGGGTAAAACACGTGAACTTGCACCAGGGAAGTTAGACCGGGTGCTCTAGTAAAGAAAATTGAATAATCAATGACCATCATTACTATAATTATTGTGTATACATTGCCAAGTAAAGTTGCTGTCGCTATAGACGTTTATTTAACAAACTTCATATATAAAGGAAATAACATTATATTATAGTTTTGCACAAATAGTTGGTAATCCGAGATATGCAACAGTAAAAAACCAATGTATACCATTTATTGATCACATGCAGCATTCATTAAAATAGCTGATAAAGGAACAAAAGAAGTTTAAATATTTGTATAAATGAAGTTTTTGTATTATTTATTTAAAACTATGCAGCGCTAGACAGTCATTAAGGAAACAAATTCCTCATCAGTACTGCTCGCTCGGACCAAAATTGTGAAAATCCAAATATTATAAAAATGTTGAAATATGAATAGTATAGTAATAATATAAAATTAAATACATTTATGATTTTATTCATTTTTGTAAAACAACAACATTTTATAACTTACAGAAGCATTGTCTATCGTTGATTCGAATTATTCTCGATATCACTTACAAAAGTACTGCCTCAGTAGCATGGATATGTTGAATTAGGATTGCCTCTCTTTATTTTGTGGTGAAGCGGACCAACTAAAAACTCAATACAGTATGGTAGTAATATACTTTATTAGCAGTTTGATACAAGTAATTATTTTAATTTTTCAGCAATAGACTGTCGTATCGGAACAGTATTTCTCGGAGCAAAGTTGTTGAAATCTTTATTTGTTTAAATTAATGAGCTACATATTATACCATTGTTTATTTTACAGCACATGACTGTCGTTACGAAATAAAATTTATCTTCAGTATTTCTCGGATCAAAGTTGTTGAAATCTTTATATTTTAAAATTAATGAGCTACATATTATACCATTGTTCATTTTACAGCACCAGACTGCCGTTTCGAAATAAAATTTCTCATCAGTATTTCTCGGAGCAAAGTTGTTGAAATCTTTATGTTTTAAAATGTTGAGGTACATATTATACCATTGTTCATTTTACACCAGACTATCATTTCGAAATAAAATTTATCTTCAGTATTTCTCGGAGCAAAGTTGTTGAAATCTTTATGTCTTAAAATTAATGAGCTACATATTATACCATTGTTTATTTTACAGCACCAGACTATTGTTTCGAAATAAAATTTATCTTCAGTATTTCTCGGAGCAAAGTTGTTGAAATCTTTATTTTTTTTAATTAATGAGCTACATATTATACCATTGTTCATTTTACAGCACCAGACTATTGTTTCGAAATAAAATTTATCTTCAGTATTTCTCGGAGCAAAGTTGTTGAAATCTTTATATTTTAAAATTAATGAGCTACATATTATACCATTGTTCATTTAACAGCAACAGACTATCGTTTCGAATTAAAATTTATCTTCAGTATTTCTCGGAGCAAAGTTGTTGAAATCTTAATATTTTAAATTAATGAGCTACATATTATACCATTGTTCATTTTACATCAGACTATCGTTTCGAAATAAAATTTATCTTCAGTATTTCTCGGAGCAAAGTTGTTGAAATCTTAATATTTTAAAATGTTAAGGTACATATTATACCATTGTTCATTTTACATCAGACTATCGTTTCGAAATAAAATTTCTCATCAGTATTACTTGAATCAAGGGTGTGGAAATCTTAATATTTTAAGATGTTGAGCTACATATTATACCATTTTTAATTTCACATCACCAGACGGTCGTATCGGTATCCAATTTTTTATCAGTAGTGCGAAATCCAAATACTTTTAAGATATTGAAATGATGTCCATACCAAAACGTTGTCTTCCTTCTTTTTAGACACTGATGATCACTGTACACATACCCAAGATCGCCTTTGTATTTCATTCCCATCGCAACTTATTTTGGGGGTCAAAGTTATCATTTGTTTTACCATAATATCCAAGGGCTTTTTACAAAAAATGGCTAAATGGGAGTTTTATTAATTTCCAAAAAAGAATTTAATTAAAATTTATCATCCTTCAACCTATATATTCCTTAAAAGAAACAATTAAAAATATTAAACATGTCGGAATCACAATCAAGAACCAATGTTAAAACTGTGAAACTGACAAGTTAGGTTAGACACGTGAACTTCCACCAGGGAAGTGAGACCGGGTGGTGCAGAAGGGTAAGCACCTCCTGTTAAACTAGATACATCCTTCATGTGTGTAATCAAAATTGGGTGAAAGGAACGTCGAACTATATCTAGGACAATCAACTTAGATATGGTGATACTCAAATTTATATAGCTAAGAGAAAACAGACAATAGCTATCTTATCATTTAATTAACTCAATATCAAATCGACAATTAAGACATCATTTTTGTAGTAGTGAGATGTAAATACGGACCGTCCATATCTCTTTATTGAGATAATATATTAAAATATGTCAGTGCCAACGCGTCCGATATATCGTGTGGATTTTGATTTTTTATTCCGGATTGTCTCTCTTTAATACTTGCAATATTGTGCATTGTATACTAGTGTATCGTAGTGACAGAGCCGTCTTTCGCCTTTTAACCGTCAACCTGCATTTAGTCATTGTCGGTGTTTAATTGGTACATGTAATGTATATTGGAAATATATATTACATAATATACCAGTAATAATTTTACAGCAATAGACGACAATTCCTTACCAGTAGTGTTTGGACAAAATTGTGAAACCAAAATTTTTTCAAGATGTTGAAAAGATACCTAAAGGAGCAAAATACATAAATATTTCAACAAATTTAACTAAGGAAAGACTTCTCATGAGGGAGAAAAATACTTAGAAAATAAAGTCATTAAAAGTATGCTGGTTCAATTCTAACGTTTTCATCTTTAAGCTTCACACACACACACACGGCCACAGAGAGAGAGAGAGAGAGAGAGAGAGAGAGAGAGAGAGAGAGAGAGAGAGAGAATTTTGTTGTCGATATATTGATAAATACAATGGGGACAGCGTTCTATTTGCACGTGAATTTGATATAAACTGTGTTGTTTAATTCACAAATAAGTCGTATTATTTACAGAAACTAACCAATAGCTAACATATCACTGACTTAATTAATTCATAATCAATTGTTCAATTAATAAATCATTAACTCTGCAGTGATATGCTAAACACGGCATCCCTCTCTTTATTGTGAGAGAGAAAAGCGACTCCTCCAATCTTGTTTATGCTGTATAGAACAACGTGTGAATATGATTAACCAAAACCCAATACAAGTATCGTGGTGGTAGGCGCTGATCTCCTCAAAGCTGGATATACAGTGTAGTGTGTACGCAAAACGTTGACGTCTATTGGTGGACAATACTTGTTCTTAATTCTCTGTATGATAAATGTATATGTAGAGATCATACCAATTATCTTATAAGGTTTGTTTATCTTGTGTAAGACTTAAGATCATTTTCGTGGATTAGGAATTTGTTATTAACTAACCCGTTGCAGGTAGGTAGATATATAGTTATTACATTGATGAATTATCGCTGAAATGGATGATATAATAACAGTTGTCTATATATATTTAAGTGCGTTTTGGATCGCATTTGGCATATACAATTTAAATACATGTATGCATTTAATATATTTTTTTTTCATTTTCTGTATTTTATGCATTCATTTTTATATTTATTGAATTTTGATAATATTGTCATCACTTTAAGATTTATGACGATGGTTTTAGATGCATGTCTATTTAGTACATTTGCGGTTTACGATATTTTACTGTAAAAGCTTTCCTACTAAACAAGTTATGTAATCTCAACAATTACAACATTGCTATTTGAGCACAATTTTATTTTAAATTGAAAGTTAAACATTTTTATCTTAATAATGAACCACAAAATACTGATTATTAAAATAAAAATCATATCTCACACCATTGTTTTAATACCTCAATGCAAATTGTTGGTATTAGATTCTTTAATTGTTCAAATTGCATTAGTGAATACATTGCTAATTATCGCTGAAATGTATAATATTATATCAGGCCCCAATTCCACAATAATTCCTTAACTGAGATTTTCTTTAACTTAAATTTAGCAAACTTTGGATATCTCTTTTTGGAATTACTGGTGAATATATTTGTTAAATCTAAATGAAAATGTTTTAATCTGGAAGTGATCTTAAAATGACAGCTTAAATTCCTGAATCTTGAAAGTTATAAAGATTTGAAATTTTGCAAGATTTAAGTTAAGGAAACTTTTAGCTAAGGAATGATTGTGAAACCGAGACCAGTTCTATATTTATATAAGTGCGGTATGGATCATACTTAGAACATACGTATACAATTTAACACATATAAATTTATTATACTTCTGTATTTGATGCATACATTTTTATATTTTGTGAATTTTGATCAATTTTGTTATTTTTTGGATTTAATGGTGTAGTTCAATTCTTTATTCACTGAGCCATATATGTGGTACATCAGATGATAATACAACATACACAAAAATTAAACGTTGACAATGACAAACTAACAACTTTAAAATAAAAATTACATATTATGTTTTTTTCTATATAATTTAAGCTTATCTATGTTTATTTAAAATTTTATATCTTATTTTCAAAAATATTGAAACATTTTCTAATACTCTTTTGTTTCAGTACGTTTTTTAACCTTGCAGTTTTTCTATGTAAGGGTACTTTGTATAATACATTGGTCTATATTTAATTTGATAAGTTTGAAAAACTCGCTTTGAAACAAACAATGCATTTCATATGTAGATTTTGTTGCAGGATAGAATTTTACTGAAAATTCTTCCATCCATTAAATTCAACAAAATTCTTGAAATTTAAAATTGAAATAAAAATATTTTACATCTGTTAAGTTATCATTGCACTACAAAAATACCAATTATACAAATCAAAAATCATCCATCTCACTTCTCTTTTAATACCTCATAACAATTTATTGTTTTAGGAGATTCATATACTTGCTCAACTCACACAATAACACAACATCGTTGCATCAAGTGGATGTTGTGTTTTAGGTGCAAAATAGATAAATATAAAATTGAATAAAATGATTAAGAACGCCTTATATTTTGAAAAATGGTTCCGTTGAATTCTTCGTTCGTTAGAACTGATTTTTTAAATGTATATGCTTATGGAAATCTGGTTGTAAAATAGTTCCAATGGTTGAAGTCTAGTTTTGTTTTTGGATTTTTCAAATGTTCGTATTTATCACATTCCTCCTGTGAAATAGTAGGAATGGTTTAGGGGGGATCTTATAGCACCACTGGACATTTACTCCAATAAGCGATCAAAATAAGGAGTTTAATGAACAATTGTCCCAATATGTGGGTGTGTATTCTTTCTTGATTTGTCGAGATTGACGTTCTGTCTTTATTATAGGGTTATACTGTGTCGTGTTCTCGGTTGTAATCTGGATGTAAAATAGTAGGAATTGTTTAGGGGGATCTGATAGCACCACTGGACATTCACTCCAATGAGCGATCAAAACCAAAAAATTTATAAATAGTTCTCCTAAAATGTGTGTGTATTTTTATTTTTTTTTTTTGGTCTAGATTGGCATTCTTTCTTTATCATTGAATTTTACTCTGCAATGTTCTCGATTGCAATCTAGTTGTGAAATAGTAGGAATTGTTGTAGAGGTGTTTACTAGCACCAGTGGATATTTACACCAACGTAAGATCAAAATCAAGAGTTTTATAACCAGTGGTTCTGATGTATATGGATGTGTATGTCTTCTTGCCTTGTCTTTCTTTGCAATTGGCGGTCTTAATCACTGAATTGTATCGTTTCTTATCTCGATTAATTAGGTAAAATAGTTCTAATCTGATCTGATTACACCACTGGCCATTTTTAACTCCAATTTTTTAAAGAGTTGTAATAATTTGTGTGTTTCTTTTCTTGTTTTGTCTAGTTAGGCGTTCTTTCATCTTTCTTTATTTTTTATTGGATTGTACTGCTTGGTGTTCTCGGTTGTGATGTTTTTGCAAAGCATATAATTTTAACAAGAAATATCTTACTTCTGGTACCGTAACATTTAACTGCATTTACACTGGACATTTACTCCAATTTGCGATCAAAATTAGTTTTATAATTAGTGGTCCCGATATGTGTGTATGTGTTCTTGCCTTGTCTTTCTTTGGCGGTCTCTTTCACTGTATTGTATAGTTTTGTGTTCCCGGTTGTGATGCTTTTGCAAAGCATATGTTTTTCTATGGGGAATATCTTTCTTCTGGTACCACAACTCTCATCTGTATTTATAGTTGTTCACAAATGTGTTTAAGGTCGTAAATGTTTTACATTTTTTATGGATCAAACAAATAATTGTGGTTCGTTGGTATGAGTTTTAATTTTTTAAAGACAAACTCATTTATTAATGTAAACTTTGAAAAAAATACTTTAGTCTCTATATGTAACTTTCCTGTATTCATAGTTCACGATTGCGTTTAAGGTTCAAATTTTTTTTACATTATTTGATTGGTGAAACTATTAACTTTGGTTCGTTTTGTTACATTTAACTTTTATTTATTAAAAAACTACTTCGTTGTTGTAAAACTTAACAAAATACTTTAGTCTCATTTTGCAACTTTCCTGATACAAGTTTATTGACGCCTTTAGATACAATGCGCTTTGTTATGTGCCTCATCAACTAACTGTAGCTCGCTCTAAATGTTAAGTTTTTTGGGGGGAAATTATAATCATGAGAAATATCAGAATCTCATTGGAGATCTATTTGTCTTGTTTATTATTATTATTACTATTATTATTATTACAGTAAAATCTGTCTATAAACGCCACCAAACAGAACCAGCAAAAGTGGCCTTTGTAGGCAAGTGGCCTTTCTACATAGGTTCAAATAATATGAATTAAGAAAAATTGGGAAACAATTCTAATGGCCATTATAAGCAGGTGGTCCTTATACAGGCGTGACCTTTAACGCAGATTGGACTGTGTGATTATTAGTAGTAATAGTAGTAGATGCAGTAGTATTGAAACTAGTCATTCGTGAAAAATATTCGAACAAAATAAATCACCTCAGGTTTTCATAATGTAAATTCTATACATACATATTTAGTTGTTCATGTATACGGTGACTTCAAGGTATTTAATTATTGCTCGTGTCATTACCTTCATCTTGAGGTAACATGTAAACATCTGTTACCACACTCTCAATAAAGATTGTATTGTTTTATATTACATATATACCTTAAGTTTGATACAATACAGGCCTGTCGAAAATCTAATACTAAGCTAACGAAAAGGAGTTTAAGCTAAGCTGCCTAGTGGCCGAGATATGGATGCCTAGTGGTCCGAAAACTGTCTAGAGATATTGATAGCTAGTGGTCGAGAAACTGCCTAGAGATAGATAACGGGATATAGCTAACGAAAGGGTCGAAATGAGTTACCGTTTCATTTCACCTATTTGTTAGCTTAGTGTTAAACTTTCGACAGGTCTGTACTGTACTATAAATGTGAAAAACAAAACATCAATAAATTCCCTTAACAAATACATTCAACACACACACACACACACATGTATGCACGTACGTATGTATGAATATCAGCGCAAATGTATAGGAAGCATTAAAATTAAACACAAATTGTGGCACATGATGAGTGGGTGGATAAAACGGTATTTGTCTTGGTCAAATTTGTACCAGTGAAAACTATCGTTATACCAAAATAAATTGGCTTAACAAAAAAATTTAACACAAACACACACACATGTATGCAAGTGTGTATGAATATATGCACAAATGTACAAGGGACATTGAAATTGGTCTTGTAAACACAAATTGTGACACATATAATACCGTATATTTCTTGGTCATAATCTGTATCGGTGAAAATTATCGTTATACCAAAAGCAACACATGGCGTTCGAAAACCTTGAAAGGGAAACTTCAAATAATTTAATTACACATGGATCAGCCCGTAGTTTGAGAGGTGACATTGTGATGTGTTATTAGTAGCCGCTTTGGACCTCATGTCCGCCTAGATCTCGTAACACATGGTACAAAGTGATTAATAAACACCAGTGTCCAAATAAAAACAGAAAAATAACGAGGATAAAGACGAGTGTTTATCACAGGGAGATATAAATTACATACAAAACAATATATATGACACAAATAACATCAGGACGTGTATGTAATAACTAGTCAAATATTGACAATCACGCTCTAATACGGACTGTAATATTATTTACGGGTCTGATGTTAATATTAACACGATAATCTCGGTAGCCGATCATACAGGCGATTAATTGGATGGACTTTCATTAGTACCCTTTATTAAAAATTTAATTTGACTCAAAAAAGTCTAAAATGTCAGATTCAAGCCATTTTGAACATTTCTGTGAAAAATGATTTTACAAACATTGTACTTAAAATATCATGGTTACGGGGTACAAAAGGAAGTCTTACCGATTAATTGGCCGTCCAAGTTTTGATCTATTAGAATCAAAACATTTTTGTGGCTTTTATGTTTTTATCAAACCATTTCAAATGTATTGTTATTGATTTTTATATATTTAAAGAACAACGTATGTATGTCATACAGTACAATTATTTTCTAAAATGTTGAAATATACATGTAGCTATTTAAACTATAGACAACATTTTGTTAATGCATGTGTAGCTACGAAGAGACAACTAACAGTATATTAGAAAAAGATTAAGACATATATGCTTCTGGTTGCATCCATTGCGACCAGGAGTATGGAAAAACAAATTATTAAAACATACACCAACAGACATGTTCAACGTCCGAGTCAAGAATATTTCACTTATATCGAGACGTCACCAGCTATAGGCGAAGACGTTACGTTTTTCTTTGGTCTTTTGATGATGTGTTCTGTTCTTGTTTGTTTTTTCGCTAGTGTCTTCTTGTTTTTCCCTTTTAGGCTGTGTTCCATTCTTGTGATGTGTTACAATCTTGTACGTTCTGGTGACGGTATGTTCTTGTGTATTATGGTGATATTTTTTTCCATTTTTCGGCGGCCTGGTGTTAATATGTTCTGTGTTTTGTGTTCTAGTGATGCTGTATTTTGTTCCTCTTTGTTCTAATTCAGCTAGTTCGCTTATTCTGCAACTTGTTTTTATTTCAATTTTTAAATTTTAAAACTGCGTTATTAACAACAAAAATTACAAAACATTAAAACAGCTCAGAAATCAATGATAGTACTTAAAGATGCGGAAATAGAAATACACTGTATACATTGTATGTTCCTGACAGATGCCATAGTACCATTTCTAAAATTGGATTTATATAAGGGTGACAATATGTTTAAATACATATCCCCTCTCTCTCTCTCTCTCTCTCTCTCTCTCTCTCTCTCTCTCTCTCTCTCTCTCTGATAAGGACTACATGTATATCATTGTTTATAACATGTTACCGCCATGTGTCTTTAGTAGAGGACTCTCTCTCTCTCTCTCTCTCTCTCTCTCTCTCTCTCTGATAATGACTACATGTATATCATTGTTTATAACGTGTTAACACCATGTGTCTTTAGTAGAGGTCTCTCTCTCTCTCTCTCTCTCTCTCTCTCTCTCTCTCTCTGATAATGACTACATGTATATACATTGTTTATAACGTGTTAACACCATGTGCCTTTAGAAGAGGACTCTCTCTCTCTCTCTCTCTCTCTCTCTCTCTCTCTCTCTGACAATGACTACATGTATATCATTGTTTATAACGTGTTAACACCATGTGTCTTTAGTAAAGAGGACCAACATCTCTCTCTCTCTCTCTCTCTCTCTCTCTCTCTCTCTCTCTCTCTCTCTGATAATGACTACATGTATATCATTGTTTATAACGTGTTAACACCATGTGTCTTTAGTAAAGACGACAAGACTGTAAACACGTTTATGACTACACAGTTCGATCATGAACATTGAATGAATTGTTGATCATGCCTTTGGGATTTGTTTAATGTCTGGAACCCAATCAATGGAACACATCCCTAGACCATTAAATCCTACATGCATGACATATATGTTTACAAGATCGAATTTTTGATAATTATTCATCAATTTAGTTTGTCATTTGAATTCATATGAATTGATTTATTTAAATTTAAAATTGTCTATCCTTTCGTGTTGAAATCGATAAAACTTTAAATTAAAGTACAATTTTTAAAAATCAATACGAAACAAAACGATGTAACACTTTAAACACAATGTAAACTCCAAAATTTATAAGGACCAATACTTCTAAAATATACGAAAGCCTATTAGGCTCATGAATAAAAAAATTAAAAGGCGTAATAACGCGATATAATGGCGTTATAAAGCGAACTAACGACGTAATAACGCGAATGAAAAGGCGCTATAACGTGAAATAGAGGCGTGATAATGCGAATTAAAGGCGTAACAACGCAAAATAAAGGCGTTATAATGCGAATTAAAGGCGTAACAACGCGAAATAAAGGCGTTATAATGCGAATTAAAGGTGTAACAACGCAAAATAAAGGCGTTATAATGCGAATTAAAGACGTAACAACGCAAAATAAAGGCGTTATAATGCGAATTAAAGGCGTAACAACGCAAAATAAAGGCATTATAATGCGAATTAAAGGTGTAATGACGCGAAAATGATATATAACGCCATTATTTTGCGTTATTTTGCCTTTATATCGCGTTATTACGGCTTTTAAATATTTTTATTCATGAGTCTAATAGACTGTCGTAGAAATTCGAATGATGTTAAAGCACTAGATACGCTGAACATTTACGCAGGTTTTTATATTAGTCACTGTGTGTTAAGTTAGTTTATGGTTAAACCCCAAAAGATACATAAACCACAAGATTGGGAAAACTGAATTCTATCGTAGCATCAGGCAGTTTGAACTGTTTGGTGTTGTTGTTAGTGAAGTGAAGATTCTTGTTTATGGTTAAACCCTAAAAGGCACATAAAACACAAGGTATTGGGGCGAAAGCTTAACACTATTGTAGCATCAGGCAGTTTACACAGTTTGGTGTTGTTGTTATTTAGTGAAACGAAGATTATAGTTTATGGTTAAACCCCAAAAGGTACATAAACCACAAGATGTGGAAAACTGAATTCTATCGTAGCACCAGGCAGTTTGAACTGTTGGGTGTTGTTATTTAGTGAAGTGAAGATTGTAGTTTATGGTTAAACCCCAAAAGGTACATTAACCACAAGATTGAGGGGAAAACTGAACTTAATGTTTAATATTTATAGGAATCACCACATGTAAATCTAAAGGATGGTTAAACCTCAAAAAGTGCATAAACCACGAGATTGGGGAATTCGAATAGGAGCTTTCATACATGCATACAGTCCAACCTGCCTTAAATTAAATGTCATATCTTTATAAGGGCCACCTGCTTATAAAAGCCAGTAGAATTGTATAAATATTGTTCCTTTTTCATATTATTTGAACCTGTATATAAAGACCACTTGTCTATAAAGACCTCTTTTACTTGTTACCTTGGTAGCCTTTATAGACAGGTTTGACTGCAGTTTGAAAATCAAATGCGTTTTATTGTAACGAATGTTTTGTGGCTAAGGACATGTTTCACAATTATTCCTTAGTTAAGATTCTCCTGAAAATAAATATTGCAAAATTTGAAATCTTTAATATTTTGTAAATTTTTAAAATATTCAGGAATTTAAGGTGTCAATTTTTAAGATAATTTCTAGATTGAAACATTTGCATTTAGACTGAACAAAAATATTCACCAGTGGTTCCAAATAAAAGATGACCAAAATTTGATAAATTTAAGTGAAGGGAAATCTTAGCTAAGGAATGATTGTTAAACTGGGGTCAGTGGACCTATATATCATAAAAACATTTTGATTAACTCAAAACTACTTATTTAATGACGGATATTTGGTCCTTGTAAACAAGAATCTCACTGAAGTAGGTGGATTAGATACTTGAATTATCGCATTATTATGAAGAAGGGACGTGGTGAATCTCTATTACAGATATTGACTCGTTATCGTCGATATTTTGTATATTAATACTCTTTAATTTGTATTACTAACAAATACTAGAGTTGAGTTGAGTAATGGTGTTTTAAGTCCCAGTCAAGAATGTTTCGCATATATCGAGACGTCG
The DNA here is from genome assembly GCA_021292105.1 of Anadara kagoshimensis. Taxonomy (NCBI): domain Eukaryota; kingdom Metazoa; phylum Mollusca; class Bivalvia; order Arcoida; family Arcidae; genus Anadara; species Anadara kagoshimensis. The sequence continues at coordinate 19,829,311 of CM037872.1, read as the reverse complement.
CCAGTTATAGGCGAAAGTGTAGAATTTTTCCTATGTGTTACGCTGATGGCATTATACAACAGGGTTCTTTTATCTTGCCACGCCTACCGTGACATAGGACCTCGTTTATATATTTTAAAAGTTCCCATCAGAAAGAACCGTGACACTCATTTTGTAATGTCGAGTGCATGGCGAAAGAACAAACACTACCCACTCTTAAATTTCGTGTCAGGTCCGGTCGGGATTCGAACCCACCACCTCCTACTTACGGAGCGTGTTCGTTATATTCGTGTTTTACTGTACGATGCTAAAAAAACATAAGTAATTTATTAATTTTAGTACATTTTACAATGGGTTAAACATTTTTACAAATCTAGATCTATCTGTATTTTGAGACAATTACAATTACAAAAACAATACAGAAACAAATGAGTTCCTGTAGGTAATGTGTTAGGATTATATATTTTAACAGTGAATTAAACATGTTACATATGTATGCGTGTTGGGAGGGTGAGACTGTTTTTACATATCTGTATATCTGTGTTGTGAGACTGTTTTGGCATGATTTAATTATTAACCTGGAATCATTAGTATTTATGACTGTGTATGATCAATACGGCGGTGTTTTAATCGCCACAAACGACATGTACGGCGTAATAATGGCATGTCAGCACACAAATACTATAGTACGTCAAGTTTGATCTGGTCGTTTGACCTTTTTGAATGTTCAAACAGACATATACATTGCGTAGTTTAGGGGCTATATAAAGTTTATAAATAAGAATAGATTATAGCAATACTATGTACCGGGTGTTTATTGTAATGAAATATGCTGTCTTGCTTAAAACGCAGTCTGCTAACCCAATCTAATATTTCAATGTAACGGGTCAAACAGCCAGGTCAAACTTGACGCACCACAATGGATGTAACTGATAATATGTATATATAATACATTTATCTCGGTATACTGTGGACAACCGATAATTACAAGTAACGTAAAACATTTACAATTCTATGTTTTTATACATATACCTAATTTGCAAACCACTTTCTCACCTATAAACGAGGGTATCACAGAACACATAGACCGGACTCACCTATATACACGGGTTTCTCGAAAACATCAGGACCGGGCTCTCGTATAAACGAGGGTATCTCTGAACACCAGGACTGGGCTCGCCTACATACATGTATGTACACGGGTTTCTCGGAAACATCAGGACCGGGCTCTCCTATAGTATATGAACATCTGGACCAGACTAAAGCTAAGGTTTGATATTGAATTTGTCATGATTAAATTCTAAATCTGGATGCGTAACTGTTTGTACATGTCCCCCTATTTCAGTTGGTAAATATAGTCAACCCAAAGGTGATTGGTGCAAATCTAAGCTATGCTTGAAAAGCTTTGAATACTACATAGTGAAACCACCTTTTTAAAGAACCTACTTGACATACATTGTATTTCAAATGTTTTAAATGTTGGCCAATATTTGCAGTTGCAAGAAACTTTAGACCTTAAGTCTTTTGAAATCTGAACTCATTGTCTTGGTCACCTTTACCGGGTACCCCGGTCATAAGACGGAATGCACGAAGACCAAATCTATGCATTAGTACAAACATCAAATTCCAATTGCAATATCAAACCATCCGTATATACATGTTTATTCTCATTTGCAATAATCGTCCAAACAAATTCAAAGATTAACCTTGGTCAAACCCAAAACCAATAATCAATGGCCCAGTCCAGAACATCCAACATATCTACAAATATCCAATACAATTACAAACATTGTACTAGGATTAAGTGATGGTAAACACTTATAATGAGGGAATACATATTTCAGCATCGTTATATCGTTAACATACAAGAAAATACTCAAGCTGGTATGTAAAAACATCCATGGTTGTCAAGGTCTGCTTGTAATCGTTAATACATATCATTCCAGAAGCTCGTAAAAATACATGGCAAAAACATGACACTGAATACATCATTGTATCATCAAGTGTAAATAGATGTTGTAAATCAAGTCAAAAATTTGTACAGCAAGAGAGAGAGAGTGTGTGTGTGAAACACCTGTACAGTGAGATAGATAGATAGATAGATAGAGAGAGAGAGTCAAACACCTGTACAGAGAGAGAGAGAGAGAGAGAGAGAGAGAGAGAGAGAGAGAGAGACATCGAAAGCGAGATAAAGAGAGAGACTGAATACATCATTGTGTTATCAAGTGTAAATGAATGTTGTAAATTATGTCAAACATCCGTACAGAGAGAGAGAGAGAGAGAGAGAGAGAGAGAGAGAGAGAGAGAGAGAGAGCTGATATGTTGTAAATCGCGTCAAACATTTGTACAGCGAGAGAGAGAGAGAGAGAGAGAGAGAGAGAGAGAGAGATCTGATTTAACAGAAGAATAACAGTGTTTGTAAATTCCAGGCAATTTAGGTGTTCGGTTTCTCGGACAACTCAGAAAATTTCATCGCAAGTTTTTCATATGGAAAAAACATTTGTGAAATGAAAATAAGATTGAACGTACAATGTACATATGTCGAATGTATGGAAACGATTTGTGGTCTGAAGTACAGACTTGTTCATATTTTAACACCGAGCTAACAAAGAGGAGTCAAAGCTCGGCAGATATGGGTATACCAAATGGCCACGACAGATAACAGTTGCCGTAAAGCTGCCGGGATACGGCTAACGAGGAACTGAGGTCGATTAGCCAAGTGTTAAACTTCTGGACAGCTCTGTTCTGTAATTGAGAAATCTTATATCGTGTATTATTATATTATTATACCTCATTCATAAATACTGAAGATTGATTGGATGAGCGCAATCACATGGCAAGGATAGAAATGTCATATTTTCCTCACGCGATCGAGTTTCCTTGTAATATACCTTATACATCGGAACATACCATAGCGTCATCGATGGAGAATCGGTAACGACGTTCTAGCGTTTGCCTCCGATGAGTTCCGATAGGACTAAAATCAATTATTCGAATAAGAATTGATGTCTTAATCTTCCAGACTGTCTTATTTTTAGTATATTTCTTTCTTTCTGCCTTTATTATTACTATTGTTATCTTTCGGTATAATAAAAAAATAATTACCTTTGCGCGAGGGAGATATGGACATTTGTTCACCCGAAACAAGTCATATTTTCCGAGGGCGAAGCCTAGAGCTCAAAGGCAATGAGTGTATATTGATGCCCTATTGAGTATGAAAAGGTTGAACATTACCAACAAACGGGACAAGTGTTGTGAAGCCCAATAAAGTGTACAAAGGTGAAACATTACCCAGACTACAAGGCTATTAGTTATATATACAAGCGTTACAAGCTGTATAAGTGGTACAAATGTAACTTACTGTACAAGTGCTGACGAATTGTATTCCACAAGTGGTTAGAAATTAACACAGAAATGAAGATAATAATTATAATTAACATAGAGAGATTTATTCCAAGTCGTGTTTTCTAGTTTGGCATTCCGACATGGCGCAAACGTACCATAAGTAGTTTATCGTGTACTTACTGGTGAGCGAATTAAACAGTGGTCCTTACACCTGGCTTGTCTAAGTGTATGTACCAAAATTATTTTAATTCTTTTTATTTAAAAACCTCCTTGGTAACACTTCATATTTTTATTTATTAGATTATCATGCACGAACATAAAATAGTATGTGTTATGATAGAAAGCCAAATCAGCCTCGGTAATTCACCCAGGAACTGTAAATTCGTTGTAATATATGATATTTTTATCATTTATTTTTGTATTTTAAAACTGCATTTTATATTTTTTGTTTTGGAAAAAATATCAACAGTCTAGAATATCTAATGCATCGGAATGATATAAAAGCTTAAAATGCATACTACGAGAGAGCCTCTCTTAGCGAGAGAGAGAGAGAGAGAGAGAGAGAGGAGAGAGAGAGAGAGAGAGATCCATTCGATATAACTTGATTCAACCGTTGCTGATCCAGAAAGAATTATACCGTCTTATCGCTCTTTCACTCAAACATAATTTTTACCATAAAAGGGCCATCTATTCACCCGTCCAGATATCAGATATCATTTTTATCGTCTAATAGGTCCATTCATTCAGCCATCCATTTAGATAGAACTTTTACAGACCATTCATCCTTAGATTCACCCAGATCATCTACCGACCATTCACTCTTAAATTCACCGTCTAATAAATAATACCATTCACCCTTAGATTCAGACATATTGTAACATGGTTCCATACATTCCCCATTTCCACACAGCTAGATTTTTAACCGTCTAATAGATGTTATCGTTCACCCATCAACTCAAATATAAAATCATCCCAAAGATTCAACTCGTCCATTCATATCGCCCGATATATTGATCCATTCACACCTCGATTTAGACAGAAATTTTATAATCACAGATCCAACCATTCACTAGTCAATTCAGCTGAATATTTTACCATTTAATAGATTATATCATTCACCCATCGATTCAAATTATTTTTTTACCAACCGTTCACCCTTCGTTTCAGAGATTCTGTCGAAAGTTTAACACCAAGCTCAATAGACTGTTCCTCTCGCCCCTTCGTTAGCTTTTTTGGCAGCTGCTATCTATCTCTCGGCATCTTTCAAATTTTTCAGCCATTAGGTATCCATATCTTGGTCACTCGAGAGCCTAGCCCCCACTCCTTTTCATTAGCTACATGTAGGCATAAGAGTTCCTTTTGTAATTCTTCCCCCTATAAAATTATATGTACAATTTCTAATTTCTGACAAATTTTTTTTAGCAGAAATGTTAAAAATTGCTTGATTCCGTCATTTTTAGGCTTTTTAACTGAATTTGAAAAAAAATTGTGAACAGTACCTAGCTCGATGTTTAACTTTCAACAGGTATGTACTGTAAATCCTATAATCACCCGACCATTGAGACAGAATTGTTTACCGACCATTCACCCAGACAGAACTTTCAGTATAATAGATCCTATCATTCACCCGACCATTCATCCAGACAGAGCTTTCAGTATAATAGATCCTATCATTCACCTGTACATTTAGACAGATTTGTTTACCGACCATTCACCCAGACAGAGCTTTCAGTATAATAGATCCTATCATTCACCCGACCATTGAGACAGAATTGTTTACCGACCATTCACCCAGGCCAGACAGAACTTTCAGTATAATAGATCCTATCATTCACCTGACCATTGAGACAGAATTGTTTACCGACCATTCACCCAGACAGAACTTTCAGTACAATAGATCCTATCATTCACCCGACCATTGAGACAGAATTGTTTACCGACCATTCACCCAGACAGAACTTTCAGTATAATAGATCCTATCATTCACCTGTCCATTGAGACAGAATTGTTTACCGACCATTCACCCAGACAGAACTTTCAGTATACTAGATCCTATCATTCACCCGACCATTGAGACAGAATTGTTTACAGACCATTCACCCAGACAGAGCTTTCAGTATAATAGATCCTATCATTCACCTGACCATTGAGACAGAATTGTTTACCGACCATTCACCCAGACAGAGCTTCCAGTATAATAGATTCTATCATTAATATTCACCCGACCATTGAGACAGAATTGTTTACCGACCATTCACCCAGACAGAGCTTTCAGTATAATAGATCCTATCATTCACCCAACCATTGAGACAGAATTGTTTACCGACCATTCACCCAGACAGAGCTTTCAGTATAATAGATCCTATCATTCACCCGACCATTGAGACAGAATTGTTTACCGACCATTCACCCAGACAGAGCTTTCAGTATAATAGATCCTATCATTCACCCGACCATTGAGACAGAATTGTTTACCGACCATTCACCCAGACAGAGCTTTCAGTATAATAGATCCTATCATTCACCTGTCCATTGAGACAGAATTGTTTACCGACCATTCACCCAGACAGAGCTTTCAGTATAATAGATCCTATCATTCACCCGACCATTCACCCAGACAGAGCTTTCAGTATAATAGATCCTATCATTCACCCGACCATTCACCGAGACAGAGCTTTCAGTATAATAGATCCTATCATTCACCCGACCATTGAGACAGAATTGTTTACCGACCATTCACCCAGACAGAACTTTCAGTATAATAGATCCTATCATTCACCTGACCATTGAGACAGAATTGTTTACCGACCATTCACCCAGACAGAGCTTTCAGTATAATAGATCCTATCATTCACCCGTCCATTGAGACAGAATTGTTTACCGACCATTCACCCAGACAGAACTTTCAGTATAATAGATCCTATCATTCACCCGTCCATTGAGACAGAATTGTTTACCGACCATTCACCCAGACAGAACTTTCAGTATAATAGATCCTATCATTCACCCGACCATTGAGACAGAATTGTTTACCGACCATTCACCCAGACAGAACTTTCAGTATAATAGATCCTATCATTCACCCGTCCATTGAGACAGAATTGTTTACCGACCATTCACCCAGACAGAACTTTCAGTATAATAGATCCTATCATTCACCCGTCCATTGAGACAGAATTGTTTACCGACCATTCACCCAGACAGAGCTTTCAGTATAATAGATCCTATCATTCACCCGACCATTCACCCAGACAGAGCTTTCAGTATAATAGATCCTATCATTCACCTGACCATTCACCCAGACAGAACTTTCAGTATAAGAAATCCTATCATTCACCTGACCATTGAGACAGAATTGTTTACCGACCATTCACCCAGACAGAGCTTTCAGTATAATAGATCCTATCATTCACCCGACCATTCACCCAGACAGAGCTTTCAGTATAATAGATCCTATCATTCACCCGACCATTCACCCAGACAGAGCTTTCAGTATAATAGATCCTATCATTCACCCGACCATTCATCCAGACAGAGCTTTCAGTATAATAGATCCTATCATTCACCTGACCATTGAGACAGAATTGTTTACCGACCATTCACCCAGACAGAGCTTTCAGTATAATAGATCCTATCATTCACCCGACCATTGAGACAGAATTGTTTACCGACCATTCACACAGACAGAACTTTCAGTATAATAGATCCTATCATTCACCCGTCCATTGAGACAGAATTGTTTACCGACCATTCACCCAGACAGAGCTTTCAGTTTAATAGATCCTATCATTCACCCGACCATTGAGACAGAATTGTTTACCGACCATTCACCCAGACAGAGCTTTCAGTATAATAGATCCTATCATTCACCCGACCATTGAGACAGAATTGTTTACCGACCATTTACCCAGGCAGAGCTTTCAGTATAATAGATCCTATTATTCACCCGACCATTGAGACAGAATTGTTTACCGACCATTCACCCAGACAGAACTTTCAGTATAATAGATCCTATCATTCACCCGACCATTGAGACAGAATTGTTTACCGACCATTCACCCAGACAGAACTTTCAGTAAAATAGATCCTATCATTCACCCGACCATTGAGACAGAATTGTTTACCGACCATTCACCCAGACAGAGCTTTCAGTATAATAGATCCTATCATTCACCCGACCATTGAGACAGAATTGTTAACCAACCGTTCACCAGTATAATAGATCCTATCATTCACCCGACCATTGAGACAGAATTGTTTACCGACCATTCACCCAGACAGAACTTTCAGTATAATAGATCCAATCATTCACCCGACCATTGAGACAGAATTGTTTACCGACCATTCACCCAGACAGAGCTTTCAGTATAATAGATCCTATGATTCACCTGACCATTGAGACAGAATTGTTTACCGACCATTCACCCAACAGAACTTTCAGTATAATAGATCCTATCATTCACCTGACCATTGAGACAGAATTGTTTACCAACCATTCACCCAGACAGAGCTTTCAGTATAATAGATCCTATGATTCACCTGACCATTGAGACAGAATTGTTTACCGACCATTCACCCAACAGAACTTTCAGTATAATAGATCCAATCATTCACCCGACCATTGAGACAGAATTGTTTACCGACCATTCACCCAGACAGAGCTTTCAGTATAATAGATCCTATGATTCACCTGACCATTGAGACAGAATTGTTTACCGACCATTCACCCAGACAGAACTTTCAGTATAATAGATCCAATCATTCACCCGACCATTGAGACAGAATTGTTTACCGACCATTCACCCAGACAGAGCTTTCAGTATAATAGATCCTATGATTCACCTGACCATTGAGACAGAATTGTTTACCGACCATTCACCCAACAGAACTTTCAGTATAATAGATCCAATCATTCACCCGACCATTGAGACAGAATTGTTTACCGACCATTCACCCAGACAGAGCTTTCAGTATAATAGATCCTATGATTCACCTGACCATTGAGACAGAATTGTTTACCGACCATTCACCCAACAGAACTTTCAGTATAATAGATCCAATCATTCACCCGACCATTGAGACAGAATTGTTTACCGACCATTCACCCAGACAGAGCTTTCAGTATAATAGATCCTATGATTCACCTGACCATTGAGACAGAATTGTTTACCGACCATTCACCCAGACAGAGCTTTCAGTATAATAGATCCTATCATTCACCCGACCATTCATCCAGACAGAGCTTTCAGTATAATAGATCCTATCATTCACCTGACCATTGAGACAGAATTGTTTACCGACCATTCACCCAGACAGAGCTTTCAGTATAATAGATCCTATCATTCACCCGACCATTGAGACAGAATTGTTTACCGACCATTCACCCAGACAGAACTTTCAGTATAATAGATCCAATCATTCACCCGACCATTGAGACAGAATTGTTTACCGACCATTCACCCAGACAGAGCTTTCAGTATAATAGATCCTATCATTCACCCGACCATTGAGACAGAATTGTTTACCGACCATTCACCCAGACAGAACTTTCAGTATAATAGATCCTATCATTCACCCGACCATTGAGACAGAATTGTTTACCGACCATTCACCCAACAGAACTTTCAGTATAATAGATCCTATCATTCACCCGACCATTGAGACAGAATTGTTTACCGACCATTTACCCAGACAGAACTTTCAGTATAATAGATCCTATCATTCACCCGACCATTGAGACAGAATTGTTTACCGACCATTCACCCAGACAGAACTTTCAGTATAATAGATCCTATCATTCACCCGACCATTGAGACAGAATTGTTTACCAACCATTAACCCAGACAGAGCTTTCAGTATAATAGATCCTATCATTCACCCGACCATTGAGACAGAATTGTTTACCGACCATTCACCCAGACAGAGCTTTCAGTATAATAGATCCTATCATTCACCCGACCATTGAGACAGAATTGTTTACCGACCATTCACCCAGACAGAGCTTTCAGTATAAGAAATCCTATCATTCACCTGACCATTGAGACAGAATTGTTTACCGACCATTCACCCAGACAGAGCTTTCAGTATAATAGATCCTATCATTCACCCGACCATTGAGACAGGATTGTTGCAATATCTAATGTTTTGTCGATATAACAAATAACATAGGAAGGTAAAATTAAAACGTTAATTGAAATATGATTTAATATGTTACTAACGGTATAAACAGCATATCTCATACTGAGATGTTAATCTACAGTACAGGGCTGTCGAAAGTTTAACACTGAGCTAACGAATTATCTCATATTGGTCCCTCGTTAGCTGTATCTACATGTATTTTGCATCACTTGACAGCTTTTTGGGGTCACTATGTATACATGTACTGTAGGAACCACTGTGACCGTAACAGTGAAATACTCTTTATATCCATAGAAAATCAAATAAATTTGAATAAAGATCGGTATTTTTCACTTACTTGTACCTAGTCGTAACAGGAAATCTGTATGCGCATCCGCGATAAGCCCAAAATATATCTGCACAGGGTAAAACATTGGTGCTATGGGGATTTAACATGTTGAAAAACCAGGCAAATGGCGGATTCTGTTGCGCATATGACGTAAAACGTCACCAAGGACATCACTTCCGGTGTAAACATCTTCATTTTCGCAAGTGTAAAATCCCAATACCGCCAACATTTTCCTTTCTACAGACATACTTTATGACAATCGATCGCGGATGCGCATACAGATTTCCTATTACGACTAGGTACAAGTAAGTGAAAAATATCAAGCTTTATTTAAATTTATTTGATTTTGTATTAATGTAAAGAGTATTTCAGTGTCACAGTCACAGTGGTTCCTACAGTAGCTAGCTGGTCATTTTTCAGCCAGTCAGCAGCCCAAATTCGACTTCTTTTCGTTAGCTGAGTGTAACAGGAAAGAAAAAATGTAGGGTCAGACCGGGGATCGAACCCGGGACCTCCCACGCTATAGGTGAGTGTTCTACCACTGAGCTACCAAGACTGCTACATTCCTCCCTTCCTTTTTTCAATTCAACTCCCTTGAATCGAAACCACCAGGTTCTACCCTTGGACCAACTTGTTGGTCGGCCAATTCCCAAGGTCGAACGACCCCCCCCCCCCCCAATGTAACAGGAAAGAGAGCAAATGCAAGGTCGGACTGGGGATCGAACCCAGGACCTTCCGCACTATAGACGAGTTCTCTACCACTGGGCTATCCAGACCGCTACATGAGTGTTAAACTTTGGACAGGTCTGTACCTTGTATCGTTTGTGTTAGCTATTGTCCTTGTATCAATATTTATTAGTACCGGGGTTAAAAATTAAAAAGATTCGTTATATTACATTTATCCGATTTCCTGTTACATCACGTGATTAATGTACATTTACATAGCTTTTTATGCTATTAAGATCAATTTAGAGATTACAATATTAAAAAAAATTATGAAATATTTCCATAATTTCAAAAATGTCTCCTTATCATGAATGGTTACCGTCCTAAAGTGAAAAATCTATTCAAACAACAAAAGAATCAAGGTTTTTTCGTATATTAATGGTAAGTGGAATTTATATTTTATGGGCAAAATTATACTGAATGTTCACCGTCCTAACTGAAAAATCTATGTAAGTAACAAAGGAATCAAGGTTTTAGGTATATAAATGGTAAATGGAATTTATATTTTATGGGCAAAATTATACAAAACACTCCTTTTATCCATTTTAAAATTTGAAAAACTAACATGCATCGACATAATGTTTTCCACTCCCCTATCAATTAGTCTGATATTTTATATTAAAGATAAACGTATGTATCACGATTATTTCAGGATTTTGGTGACTATAAATTATGTCCTAATATATATTACCCTATAGATACGATGCAGTTCTCAAATTAATTCCATGTTTGTGAGATTTCATTCTGACGGAAAAAAACACGGCATAATATATGATCAGAAACAATAGATTAAGTAAATTTGATTATATTTATGACACAATAGAAAATGCTGTGAATTAAGGATTGACTTTTGTATTTTAATATTTTACTTGTTCATCAAGGTATAAACTATTAAAGCAGGATGGGGCAAATCACAAATCGCGAAGCGGGGCATGAATGATTTGCCACAGCCAGCTGATTTGCCTCCCTGCAGCCTGCTTTAACAGTTCATATCTTGATGAACGAATAAGATATGAACCATTAAAGCAATCTAGGACAAATAGTATGAATCGTTGTATGATTTACTCCAGCCTGCTTTTACAGTTCATACTTTGATGAACGATTAAAAAACAAACGTCAATTCTTATATTTACAATTAAATAAGTGCTGTTTTTGCGATTGATGGTTAATCAGATTGACTAGAAGACGTCGAAATAGAAATACCAATTGGAACTACTTTTTAAGTTTGCGTATTATTACGTTTCATACGCCATGGCGGAACTATTTACACGTCAGTTCATCAAAAAATAATGTCAGTCGGTTCATATAGAGAGAGGTACCTAAAATATATACATGTTGAATTTTATACTCTTACAGTGTATTCTGTAATAGTTGTTATAGTCAAACAACATTGACCTGTCCGCTTCACCTTTAAATTAAATATTTATTATTGACCAGAACATTCATGTATACATTTGGAGCACAGGTGTTTATTTTGCATTTTATATGTATGCACTGTGAATCCTTAAACTATCCATATGTTGGATGGATCGTCCTATGTGAATATAACTATTGAAAGGTCAAGTGGACAGGTCAATGTTGTTTGCCTATACCCATGCACTGGGTGGATTCTATAGTATGAATCTTCGTCATGAAAGGTCAATCGGACAGATCAATATTGTTTGCCTATACCATACTTTATTTATTTTTGTTGGGTGTTTATTGAATATTTTATAAATTACCAAACAAAGTTAATTGTTTGTGGTTGTTATATCTGAGTTATAAAACTGTTATCTATAGGGAAATCTTCGCTTTGTTTATCTATAAATTGTAACGATGTATAATAAGTTATTGATTAGATCCAGTTATGTGGTGAATAGTTACTGAACATGTAAATATTTATCTGACTTAATTAAACCATCTTATCTATGATGTAAGATCGCAATAACATTGATTCAATTTACAATTTTTTATTTTATTTTTTATTATTTATTTATTTATTTTTTATTATTTATTTATCTATTTATTTATATTTTTATTAAATAAAAAAAATAAATTATTTTTTATTTATTATTTTTGTTGTACCTCTTCCTGTGGCACATTTCCGTCCTATTTCCGATTAATTAATAAACATACCAATCCATGTCCTAATCACAATCCCAAAGAAAAAAGTAAAAACAAAGTGACACACGTGAACTTCCCCTAGGGAAGTGAGACCGGGCGCTCCGAAAGAGTAAGCAACTCCTCTTTATCTTGGTAGCTCCAAGGAAAATGAGCAAACTAACTCCGGATAACGATATGCACATTTCCTTTTCAATGTTAATGCTTTGTACCAAGTTTAATAAAATACTTCATAGTTTTGGAGAATTTTCGCAGACAAGAATTTGAGCCGGTCGGAAGGACGAACGGAAACTCAAATTTAATACCTCATCTTTCTTCGAAAGAATGAAAAAAGTGTAATTGTCGCTAAAATTCGTAGACAATAAATAAAATAGTGGAGTTGGTGTAGTTATACTTGTACCACTGGCCATCTTCCTAATTTTTACAACCAGTGGTTCAATTAACAAAATTAATAATTGAGAACCTGCCAGTAACGCATTCCATAATAATAAACATTTGCATAGTTCCCGTAGTTAGAAGTATTCGCATATGTTACTGTAATGTCAAAACTATACCATATTGTGCATTCCGGGTTACAAATATTGTACTCTTTGTTATTTGTACCTATATGATTCCCACAGGATGTTTGTGTAAGCTCACATAACTAGTAAGAGATATATGTTATGCATATAAGAGGTTGAACATTTTTCAAATTTCTTTGAAAAATCAAAAGCAAACATACTAATCAATGTCTGAATCACAACCCAGACTGGAATTGACAAGCTAGATTAGACATGCGGACTTCCATCCTAATTAATATTAGATTGAAATACCTCTGTTTTTATTACGTATACTTTATAAAACGACGCAAATTGCTTACAAATTAATTGTTGACCTAGGGATATTGCAAGCCTAGGCTATCAGAACCCTAAAATGTATGGTCGTCATCACAGTATTAATATTGTTGGGATAAATATTTAGTTTGAATTTCCCAATCCAGAAATATGAGTCCGAGATACAAGGTAATTTGGAAAATTAATATTAGGTTGAAATTTTACTTTACACAACAAAACAAACTGCTTATTAATTAATTAATTAATTAATTGTTGACCTAGGGGTATTAGAAACCTAGGTTTATCAGAGCCTTAAAATGTATGGTCGTCATCACAGTAATGTTGGGATAAATATTTATTTTGAATTTCCAAAACCGGAAATATGATTGAACCAAGGATATTGCAAGCCTAGGCTTATCAGAGCCCTTAAATGTATAATCGTAATCACAGTAATGTTGGGATAAATATTTAGTTTGAATTTCCTAAACCAGAAATACGGATGAACCAAGGATATTGCAAGCCTAGGCTTATTAGAGCCCTTAAATGTAAGATCGTCATCATAGTACTGTTGGAATAAATATTTATTTTGAAATATCCAAACCAGAAGTATGTAAGCTGTATCCTTTCACGCTATATAACGTATTCTTAAACAATATTATTCGTGATTGTATAACTTTCGACAGGATGTTTATTTAGTATCAAGGTGTAACTAGTGTGAGATATGACTCTAGTTTGGAAAATAAATATTCGTCTGAAGATGAAGGATCTGTTTTAGTTAAGCCAGATCAATCATTCTTAACGTTTATTTTTTCTGTTGAAGTTTACTATTCTTACCGTTTGCCTTGCCATTACATAAATTACCCTACCTGACACACGTACTACAGAATTCCTTCTGGTACTTATTTTGTACTGTTGTTTTAGATAAAATATTTTGCTGATGTGGTTCGTTTCCTGTAAATGATGTCGTGACCGAAAAAAAGATTCACATCAAACGTGGTTTTGGTGCTGATGCTTAAAACTTACATTTGAACTACATGTATGGTCTGTGAGAATGAAATCATATATTCTGTACCCGGATAAGAAAGTATTCTGTAAACAATTCATCTTTTTGGCTTCTTATCATTCATTGTCACGTGATAACGTGGTCCAAATACAATGACTGTAACATTTAGTGACATCATGTAATTTGTCATGTTATATAAGGCGGTAGTTTGAAATTTCAAAAGATAAACTGTCATCTGATGTAGGGAAAACGTAACCCTGCTTACCCTTCCGGAGCACCCGACCTCACTTCTCTGGTAAAAGTACAGACATTTAACTAAATATGCCAGTTTCAAATTTTGTACTTAGAGGGGGGGTTGTGCGTCTTGAATTGGACATGGGCCCGTATAATCGTTTTTTTATTGTAAATAAAATTATGAGCATAATAATATAGTGTTGATTCTGACGTGAGTTTGCCTGGTATTGCTCCGGTAAATTAACCTGACCATAATGTTAATCCCAGGAGTTTAAAGTACTTAAAAATCTAAGATTAATTACAAAAACATGTTGATCATGACAATTTGTACTTGTATAATTTGTTAAGGATGTTTATTTATTTAAGTTCATGTAATAAGTGCGAGTTATGACGATAGTTTGGTAAATAAATATTAACCTGAATGTGTTTTATCTGTTTTTTGAAGTGAGATCAATCACGTCTTAACGTTCCTGTTGAAGTTTTGTTTACATAGCGTAGTGTTTATGACTCTGCTTATGTTTCACTAACATAAGGAAAGAGATACTATTGTTTTCAGTAGATAGAGTAGATTTATTGGCGTCGGGGGTCTCTCTATACTAAATGTTTCACTCGGGAATTGGAATTTTTCTGCGATGATTTTCATCTCCTACCCATAAGCTTGTACCAGGTAGTCTTTCGGATGATACTCAAAACCGAAGTCCCGCGTCTCAGTACACTTCTGTAGCAAATTTTCCAAAGTGTATTTAAACTAATTTAAAGACAAAGTATGTATGTTCAGGTTTTTGTAACAAGCATTCTATCACTTACATGTAGACCGTTACCTTTATTTTGAGATTGTGATGTCCAGAAAAACTACCTTTGGCAAGTTACCAGACCATTCGTCACTACATTTGTCCTTAACTAATACGGTCATCAAAACAGACATACTAATCCATGTTCGAATCACAATCCGGAAGCAAAGCAAAACTTTGGAACTGACAAGTTAGGTTAAACACGTAAACTTCCACCGGTGAAGTGAGGCTGGGTGCTCCGGAAGCGTAAACACTTCCTGTTTAGCTAGCTATACGTGATTTGTAACTCGTGTATTAGACCTCTCGACTACTTAAATGCCACATGTTATACGCATACAAATTTTCTAAAGTTTCTCTGAACTTTTATAAAGATTTATGCTTCTGTAACGAGTATAATTTATGATGGTACTTTGTAAAGTACATGTCAGTGTTAAGATACTTTTAACTGTTATCTGTAAGTACAATGATCAATCATGTATCCATTACCGATTTTAAAAGTACTTTTTAGTTTGTTAAGTTTGACTTAGAACTAGGAAAATAAATACCACCGTCTGAAACATCAAGCTGACAATTAAGTCACGACATTGCCATTAAATAGATCTATCACTGGTTTTGGGTGTTGAGTTGAGTTGAGTTGAGTAATAGTGTTTAACGTCCAAGTCAAGAATATTTCATTTATATCGAAAGATCGCCAGCTATAGGCGAAGGTTAAGAAATTTTGCCTGTGCGTTGCGCACTTTAAAGTCTTGGGTCAGACCCAATCGGGGTTCGAACCCACGACCTCCAATTTACGGAGCGAGCACTCCACAAACTCAGCTACCACAGTGGTGGTTTTAGGTGTGTTTCCTGTGGTATGTGATATAGTACAAAAAGCACTAACTATTACAAACACTAGTTCATTTTATTATTAGTGGTATAAAGGGTTTTGGCGAAACCGAGGGGAGAGAGGTTAAGAAAGATGTTTTGTGGCGTTATGTGAAGTTGCAACGTTCATTCATTCATTCATTCAGTTACAATTCACATCTTAAGTAATATTATTTAAGCATACTAGCTATAACATATTAAAAACAAAAAGAAAACATTTGCAACATACAGAGAAACAGCAATTTACACAAGTATAGTAAACAAAAATATACAAAAGTACTTTGATGACACTATGATATTACGAAAGACAGTGTATCGATAAAATTATATTACAGTCAATTCTATTTTAGCACAGAATTGTGAAATAAACCATTAAAAATAAGACATAAAAATAAGTAGGCCTACAAAACATACTTTATTCATTGGCAATTATGGTGATTTTTTATCTACACAGATATTGCAATATTGCAAAAATAAAACAATTATAAAAAATAACATAATTGGAAAATGCACTTAATATGCATAATGTCTATTGTAAAGATATCATGTCTAAGTCAATATAATAAAAATAACTTGATAAATTCAATGTTTTGTGATTACATTATACTTTCAAATTAATTTTTAGCATTTTCATTGCTGCATATTGAAATGTATACAATACAGACCGGTCAAAAATTTAACACTTAGCTAACGAATTGGTGTAGAATTATCAGCTTATCTCGACCCCTCCTTACCTATATTCCGAAAGCTTTCGATAGTTGCTATCTATTCCTCGCGAACTGATCGCTCAAAAGCTATCCATATTCTGGTTACTCGGAAGTCGAGTTTTGAGAGCTTGATCCCACTACCTGCACTTTGTTTAACGAAGCAGGTTGCTTGCAAATAAATTGTTGACTCAGGGATATTGCAAGCCTAGTCTATCAAGGCTCTCAAAAAGTTTTATGGCCGTCATTACAGTATTGTTGATAAGTTTGATGTCTTTGTGTCCAGGATTGCCCTGGATATATTTGACGTCCCATAGTTCCATGTTCCTTTTCCACAATTTTGATTACACACGTGGCGAGTGTAGCTAGCTAAACAGGAGGTGCTTACCCTTTCGGAACACCTGCCCTCACTTCCCTGATTGATCTGAGTTCAGGTATCTAATCTAACTTGTCCGTTCTAAAGTTTTATACTGTGTTTCTGAATTGTGATTCGGACATGGATCATAGTATATTTGGTTTTTTTATTTAGTTAGCACAGTGTAAAATTGTCCAATGGTCTGTACTGTATGTCATGTTTAAACTTTCATTGTGTTTTTTGGCTGGGAGATAGTGACTTTCATTTATAATAAACTTGTGTAAATTGACACACTTCCTTCTCATAATATTGATAAAATCCCCGTCGTTGTTTATGAGGTTTTTTTAATTGTGCTTTGATTATCTGTACCTTGATTTGTATCAGTAATTAGTTAATGGTGACCACTTCCGTCTATTGAACACGTATTTTTATATTGCTCATAAAATTGCATATATCTGAACAGATATTTGTAGATAAGTACCCATTTCCTTTTGTACCCCAATTTATCAGAATTCATATGCAATTATTTATTATTTTTAAATGTATTTTTTAAATTTTATTATTATTATTATTATTATTAATTTTATTATTATTATCATCATCAATATTCTTAAATTAGGACAAAGAAACACCGTGTTCCGTAACCGGTTGCTTCACATTATTCCACCGCCGGTCCTGTGTCCCTCCCCTGTAACAACCCCTAATGAAGTCCGACGCCTAATGAAGTCCGGACTTCATTAGGCGTCGGACTTCATTAGGAGTTGTTACACTCCCCTGTCATCGGAGTTTTCATTTAAATTTTATTAGTTATAACATTTATCATCTTGTTTGTTGTGACTTTGGTGACTATGAATTATTTGGAACGTTTATTATTATTATTATTATTATTATTATTATTATTATTGGCGTTAGTGTGGCATTCCAAATCAATTGAAGTTTAACACTTACTTGTACCTAACAAATAAGTTCTGAATAGACAGCTCATCTAGGCTCATCTCGACAGTTTTTCGGCAATTGCTATACTCGTATATATATCGCTCAGCAGATTTTCACACTAGCATCCATATCTTGGGCACCTGGCAGCAGAGATTCCCCTTCTTCCCGTTAGCTTAATTTTAAACTTTTGACATATCTATACTATTTTCGCTAGATAATGTAAAAGATACAACAATATCAATAAACCAATTATGTAAAATCAAATAAAATAGAAGATTTCTACACTAGCCATCCATATCTTGGGCACCCGGCAGAGCTTCCCCTTCTTCCCGTCAGCCCAGTGTTAAACTTTTGACATATCTATACTATTTTCGCTAGATAATGTAAAAGATACAATAATATCAATAAAGCAATTATGTAAAATCAAATAAAATAGAAGATGCTATAATGATAAGAACCAATAATATCACAATCAAGGTATAAATAAAACACTATAAAAGTTGAGAATATATTATAAAACAATAACAGATAGATTTTATTGATTACGTTTATATTCAAAAGAAGTTTAAAATTCATGATCACTGAAATTACTAAAAAAAAAATTTTGAAACGATGAGTAAAATGTAACTCTTGTAGGTACAACGAAACACAAACATACCAATACGTGTCCAAATCGCAATCCTAATACTAATACGTGTTCAAATCACAACCCCAAAGTAAAGTGAAAACTTTTTGATTGTCAAATTAGGATTAACAAGTGAACTTCCATGAGAGAAGTGAGGCCAGGTGCTCCGAAAAGATAAGAACTAAGTGTGAGGTAGCCACCTGTGTAATCAAAATTAAAAAAAATAAACATGGAACTTTTGCGCATCCACTATACCGATATCCAGGGTAATTTTGGATATAGAGACATACTTATCAACAATATTATGATGACGCCCATAAAATTTTTCAAGGGCCTTGAAAAGCCTAGGCTTACAATGACATTAGGTCAACAATTTGTAAGCAGTTTGCTTGTCATGTCATAATATTTTTTTAATTTTCTTAATGAACTATTTAAAAAAGTTATAATATTAAAATGACAGCAAAGTCAACACAATTTAACAAACTATTTTGGGTAGTTTGATGACCTTGATACGGCTGTATTTGTCAAATCATTTGTGAATTTTTGTCATTTAGATATCACTGTGATATACCAGATAAATTCATTAACAAGTCGGTAAAACCTTTTCACACATCTTTCTTAATCCAATCCATCCAAAACAACATCCACATAAAAACGTAATTTCACATGGGAACGGAGAAAAATATTCCTTAGGCAAAATAAACAAACGTATATTATAAACACACCTGATGTAGAAATATATTTTCCTCTTTTAAACATATTTATTTATAACTTCTTGATTAAAACAAAATATTTAGTTTTATCTTCAACTATGTTCTATTTATTTGTAGGTTTGTGAAGTAGGATTTTGTGTTTTAGAAATTGGCGGATACATTTGGGATTGCATTGGGATTTATGTTACAACATAAAAGGTATGTATCGATGTTTTAAGCGTTTATCTTGTAACATAATTATAAGAACTACAGTAAAAACCTGTCGAAAGTTTAACACTGAGCTGAGGAAAACAAAACGGATAGAAGCTTGGCTTTCGGATCACCGAGATTAAGATAGCTAGTGACCAAATAGCTGCCGAGAGATAGATAGCAGCTGCCGAGAAGCTGCCGATATATAGAAAGAGAGATGAGCTGTCGGTTCGGTACCAATTCGTTAGCTTAGTGTTAAACTTTCGACAGGTCTGTACTGTATCTTTTATGGTTATCTTTACTTCTTTCAGTTAAGATTATTAAGGCGTTATTCCGTACAATGATATCAAGAACAAAGGCATATCCATGCAAAATTTAACACATGGAATAATGTTGAATGGGAGTTGAGTAATGGTGTTTAACGTTCCAGTCAAGAATATTTCGAGACGTCGTCAGGTATTGGCAAAAGTGTAGAAATTTTGCCAGTGCGTTGCGCTGATGGCATTATACAGCAGGGTTCTTTTTCGTGCCAAGCCTACCAAGACATGTGACCTCGTTTGTTTTAAGTTACCATCCGAAAGAAACGTAACTTTCATTTCGTGGTGTTTGGCGAATGAACAGTGAAAACAGTATAAAACTAGAAAAACTGTGAGCCACAAGCTCACAAAAATACCCCCGCTCCCGAAAATCCATCAGATCAAATTTTTAAATAGGTGGTGCACATCTACATTATATCACAAAGATTGTTTGAAAGTTTTATGAAAATCCATTTAAGGGTTTAGGAGGAGTTGCGGATAAGAGATAGGTGCCCAAAGGTGTAACGGAAGGACGGACGGACACACGGACGGACACCCCTATCACTATATACCCCCACTTTTTAAGCGGTGGGTAAAAAACATGACTGCTAAACCAGTGTCATCGCGGAATCTGGATTTTGAAACCTGGTCTAATGGGGTCTTGAATTCATTATGTTGAAGTGCTAAACACACAAATGGTCACGTAAATGTAAATGAAATGTTTTCTGAATGAGAGAAAACAGTCCAAAAACACGAATGCACGAATACAATTCCTCATCGAGTAGTGCTTTGACCAAAATTGTGAAACCAAATTTTTTTTCACCAAGATTTTGAAAAGATACTCAAAATATATATTGCCAAATTTAGCTAAGGAAATACTTTGCATGGGGGAGCATAGTCAAATTGCCAAACACAAAAATGGTAACGTAAATGAAGTTGAAATGATACGGACTTTATATAACGTAACTTAATTTAAAGAAATATTGCAATTTATGACGTATGGATAGAAACTGCGAAGAGCCGCTGACGTAAGAGTTGATTTTGAAGTTATTTATTGTGACAGATGAGAGTTTGAGAACAATATGACGGAGAGTATAGATGCTGAGAAGTTTGACTCTAGGCATAAAAAGTAGGTTATAATGTCCAATATTTGGTTAAAAAGAAGTAGGAGCGATTCTTACGGTGTTTGTTGTAATTTCTGACAGTAATAAAGGTACAAAGTATTACAATTCAAAAAGATAAATCAATGCAGGGGGGGGGGGGGTGATTTATTTCTATTTCTGAAAATTTAACAGCGATTTACAAAATTCTTAACATTTTAGAGCAATAGAATGATCTCATTTTCGTAGTCAAACAATTATTTCTGAGGTTTAAATTCTGACAAATTAAAGAACTAAAATTCAAAGCGCCAGAGTTAAACTCTTAACTCCCGAAAAACTACTTTATGATAAAAATGCTGACATTTTAGAGCAGTAGAATGAACTCACGTCAGTCAATTTCGGAGTTATAAAATTATTTCTGAGGTTTAAATTCTGACAATTTAGAGAACCAAAAGAGACACATGTCATAGTCAATATGTAAGGCTGGTAGCATGAACGTCAGACTTGATGTCTAAGCTGGGAGTTTAAGCGTCAGAAGAGAATTTTTTTCAAACACATCTGTGTGTTGTAAATATTTCCCAAAGCAATGTTTTCCCGTCTTTTATTGATTTTTGTTTTTTCTTGTAATTAACTAAATTACTAAGATTTATTTATACAAAACGCATCATTTTGTCTTAAACAATTACTCTGAATCAAGCAACTTAAGGTTTTTTCAGGCGGTAAAGATGTCAGTTTTTAGCATTCTAATTACGACTTAGGGCTAAATCATCAAACAAGTCGCTATGTTGTGTTACAACTCTGTGGCTGAATCCCGGATTGATTTATTTTATTTTTTATCGATTGATTGATTTAAATGACCTAGTTATTATATATATAATTAATCAAATGAAAGGCTTTAATACTATTATTTATTAATCAATTTTTTGAAAATTATTTTTTCATAAGTGGGTGGGTGTGGCTAGCTACATGTAGATGGGTGCTAACTCTTGTTGAAAACCCGGTCTTACTTCCCCGTTCTTTATTAATCCACTAAATACATTTCACACTTGACATGTACCGGTTAGTTAAACAGGGGACGCTTACCCTACTAGGGAAACCGACCTCAGTTCCATGGTGAAAGTTCACTGTAATTTGCTATTTTTCAAAGATCTTTTTAAAGATCTCACTCTTTTTCATTTTGATTTGAATATGGTTTTGTATGGTTATGGTTGCTTGGTTTGTATGTCAAAACTTTAAAAGTGGAAACTGAAAAAAAATCAAAAACGTATTTGTAATTTGGATGTGACCTATTTAACCAGCCTGCCACACGACATGAAAAAAGATATACACCCTAAACAAAGATTAACATCTTTAATTTACCCTGTCATTCTTTAAACTAGAAAGTAATTTGATAACAAAATACCGTAATGAATATTGAAGTTCAGAGTATAATTTATTGATGGTTTGTTAAATATCCGTGGAATAGTACAAATTTTCTGCAATTAACTTCCACGTGTTTCAGAATTAAATGCAAGATGTGAAAGTTACGTAATCGGATATTAAAAATGGCGTTTAATTTAACGCTCCCTGTTTGCGCTCCTAATTGTATTACTCTCTTCTAATCTGACATTTGATATTCACGGTCTGTAATTGCCATGGGGGTTGTAAAACATGGATTTACGGCATGCTCGGAATATAAAGTTCTGCTGTTTTTGAGTAATTTGTTTACTCAGCATATATACTGATTCCCGCCAATGACACCTGTCGTCTGCTACATGGCAAGCATGGCTACCTTGCGATGTATGATGGATGATCAATAATGGAATGGTTCGATTATCTCTGTATTTTATTTAGTTGAGATAAACATTTATTGATGCCAAAAATGCCATTTTATCCTGTTCAACTGCGTACCACGTGATATTAAAAACCATTTGTGCGGACGTATTACTTGAATCTCGTAAATTGACATTAAAAATTCAAAATGCTTTTGTTTGAAACTGCGTTGTGAACCGTTCTTGTATCTTTGCGTGCTCAAAATAATCAAACAACACTATGGTAGCTAAGCTAGGAGAGTGTTTGCTTCGTATGTGGGAGGTCTTGGGGTTCGAACCCCGGCCGGTATTTGACCAAGGCTTAAATAGGTAGTGGCTGTTCTTTCGCCAAACCATCAGAAATGAAAATCATGAGGTCCTTCGGAAGAGACATTAAAAAAACGATGCCCCGTGTCACGGCAGGCATGGCACGTTAAAAAACCATCCCTGCAAATTGCACTGAGCCCACTGCAAATTTAACAATTTCTACCACTACATTTATAGCTGGTGACGTCTCGATATAAGTGAAATATTCTGGATTGGGAAATAAAACCCCCATTAAATAAAACATGTGGTCATCTCTTGGTACTCAGATTCCTCCACTATTCCAGAACACCACTAACCTCTGTGAAGATATGCCCGATAAGGATCTGAGTACGTAGGCAGGAAGAAGCCATGTAATCCGTAAGCCGGCTTTCTACACGGCTCAACTTGCGTGTAAAATAAGCACTTAGAAAATTCTGCTATGAATATAAACTTGTTAAACTTGTGACATGAGCAAATATGACTAAACATGTCTGGCATTCAATGCTACAAGGAATAGCTAATTGGAAATATTCCAACCGGAAAGAGCCTAATGCTGGACATCTCTGCTTTAACTATGTGTAAACAATACACACGGGAGTCTGTGATGGATTTTGATAGGTTTTAATATGTGATGTTGCATGCAATATGAGCAGACGACGTTCATACTTCAAGAAAATGTTTCAAGCACAATTTACACTTGTGGAATGACGTGCATATAAACGGCAGTGTTCATAATTCTCCTTAAATTTCGGAAATCGACTATTTGGCTTAGTAAATTTATTTTGTATTATTTAATTTCAGAATAATGATTAAAAAGAAGCAAAATCTTTCTTTTAAATGTACAAGCTTGGAATATTATATGCTAGATGTTGACACACAATATACAAAAAACAAAGTTTAATCAAAATCAAACATATTAATAAATGTCCAAAACACACTCCCATAGCATAGTAAAAACAAACAAACCAATCCATGTCTAAATCGCAATCAAAAACAAAGTAAAAACAAAATTACCAACCCATGTCTAAATCACAATCCTAATACAAAGTAAAAACAAACATACCGATCCATGTCCAAATCACAATCACAAAGCAAAGTAAAAACAAACATACCAACCCATGTCCAAACCACAATCCGAAATCAAAGTAAAAACAAATTCTAATAATGTCCAAATCGCAATCCCAGGGCAAAGTAAAACCTTTGAAAACTGGCAAATTTAGTTAAACACATGAACTACTTTCAGGGTAGTAAAGCCAGGTGTTCCGGAAAGATGAGCACCTCCTGTTTAGCTCAATTAACAGAAATTGAGGAATTGTCTTTGGTTCTTTTTCTGATATAAAGAAGAGTAAAAGACCTAAAGACACACTGTATAATGTGCTGATGCAATCATTTAAGTTATTATCATGTGCTAATTTTGAGCGCACTATTTTTTTTTATAAAAGTTCAAAAGTGGCACTCAAGATTATGACTGAAAAAGAATTTGTTTAATGACCAATAATCAGTCGACAGATGCACAGACACTGATAAAATAGCAAACGGAAGTAAACGTCTCGTCTGCTGGAAATTGGTTTTCGTGTAAAAGCAATCGGTATTGACAAATAGTCTTAAAATCATTAGGTTATTGGCTACCGAAAATTAACGATTAACGATTAATTCATTGAAAATAGGCATAAATTTAAAGTTTGATTGAAGATGCTTTCTATTTGGTAGTTGAGATAAATAGATAATACTGAAAATATGCAAAACAAAAATTTACAATTGTCTCTTATATACTTAGTCTAATTAAACTCCCAATCTACATCCGGTTCATTCACGAACACGATGTTTTGGACAGAGATCAAACAACAAACGGAAGTTAACGTCTCGTCTGCTGGAAATTGAGTCCTATGTATATGTATCGTTGTCTAGAATTGTTTTTTTACTTATTGTGAAAGATCTAGAGAAATCGGTAATAAATTTGGCAAGATATTTCAGAGGAGATAAAACAAGTTTATGCTATCATGACTACCGGTGTTAATAACTAGTTTCAGCCAAGGATTGCAATCAAACTCCAAAAAGTCAATCACTTCGATGATATCAATTTTTGGACGACGGAAATAACCTGAGTATCAATGAAATATACATTAAGCAATATTGCACCACATTACAAATGTACTTCGGTCTCTGGGCGGTTTAAAGCAGTATTGTATGCATCATATATATAGCGCGTCTGTCGCTGCCTAGGTTCAGATCGGATTTATTTTTAATTCAACTGGGCATCCTTGATCCCTTGTTAATTTAGGGATGGTGAACTTAATCATCCAAAACAAACAAATCCATGATAAAATGAAAATTCCAAAGCAAAGTAAAAACAAACATGCCAAATCAAAATCCCAAAGCAAAATAAAACCAAATATACCAATCAATGTCCAAATCAAAATCCCAAAGCAAAATAAAACCAAACAAACCAATTAATGTCCAAATCAAATCTCAAAGCTTAAACGCTGAAAATTGGCAAAACTTAACCACGTATCCTTCCACCAAGAAAGTGAGGCCGGTCGTTCCGGAAGGGCAAACACCTCATGTTTATCTAGCTTCACCAGCCACTTGTTAAATCAAAATTGAGAATGAAAGGAACATGGGACTATAGGACGTCAAATATATCCAAGATGATTTTCTATACGGAGGCAATCACACTTATCAGAAACATTGCACATGTACTGAATAATGTATTTCTAAATTTCATTAAAAGATATTTTTTATAATAATTTTTTTTTCAACGCAAAACAAAAATTGCTATAGCAATTGTACAGAAAATATGAGATGGTTACAACATAGCAGAGAACAATATTTAATTATTAAATGAATCTAATATTATTAACAAAAATTGCTATAGCAATTGTACAGAAAATATGAGATGGTAACATCATAGCAGAGAAGAATAATTAATTATTAAATGAATCTAATATTATTTTCCATGATAACTGGAGGTAGCGACAAAGTTTCCTAATTAGAAGTTCAGAACTGGCACTTAACCATTTCAATAACTTATGACGTGTGGGCCAAATACGATAATATTTTGGTAGACACTGTAGTCTAATGTCTCTATATGTTAAACATACCAGAACAAAATGGTAGTCGTCTTCAATGATGTTCATATTACAGGATCGACAAAAACCTAATGACCTGTCTACAGCATCGTATCTACCGGTTTCTACACGGAGTTTTAAAGTTCCACTTTTAATTTAGTCAATAAACTAACGTTGAAATTCAAATGTAAATAAAATTCAAGACTTCCAGTTTTATATGAAGATAATTTTTATGATTAACCACTTTTCAATGGTGCTAGTAAAACAAAATAGATGTACATGATGATTGGAAAGACCTTAGTCAATATTCTTAAAATGATTCGTCTTCTTCTCATACTGTGCAAACCTTCTCTGGAATATTCTCGCAGATTTGGTTGGCACATGCTTAACAGCAAACATGCCTTTATGTACATATAAAACCAAACTGTATTTACAATTTAAAACACCACAGTATGTTTAGATGGCGAGTTGGAAGAAGCCGAGCTGAACCTTGAACCCCACTAGGCTAGGTGCCTGTGGCCACTTTATCAGAAATGCTGTTCCATAGGCGAATAGTAGAAGGGAAGAAGGACTGCTGGTGTGTTTTGAATCTCGAGTATGGAAGAAAGAATCGTAGAGTGTGGCCTCTAGCTCGATCTGTTGGCACTCCTCTTGGTGTTAAGTTGGGCAATGCTGGTGTTGCTACAAGACATGTACAGTGTATAACTCTGTACGTCATAACTAATTTTACATGCTGTCTGCGTTGTTGTAATGTAGGCAATTGGAGAGTTTTGAGCATCGCTGCAACACTGCTCGTTGTTCTGTAGTCCCCGTATACAAAACGTGCCAATTTCAACATGCTAACAATTGGATTGTTTTTGTTTTTGTCAAGGATTGTCCTATTAAGCTTAAATAAACATAAAAATAAAATAAGATATAAAAATATTCTTTGAAGTAATAATTATATTATATTATATTATATTATATTATATTATATTATATTATTATATTATATTATATTATATTATATTATATTATATTATATTAATTCATTCAACCATTAAGAAAACGTCTTTATTGAGTCGACGTTTTAAGATTTTCTAAACTCGATAAAATAAATGATAGATTTTAACAAAGATAAGAATCGCCATCATTCTAAAATCTTAAACTAAATTCAATATAATTATTTTCTGGTTGTCTCATTACCCATGAACAAACCATGACAGAAACTTCTTTGAAGCTGTAGTTATTTTCGGCATATCTTAAGTATACCAATAATAACATTAGTTCAAAAGTACAACAATGCTATTATTTTGCCATATATTTCACGCAAGAGTTCATATCAATCAAAAAAGACAAGAAGATATTTTTATAGAGTACAACAGATCTAGAGAGAGGGGAAAGTTTAAGTGTTTTAAGTGTCTATAATCAAAATCTTCTGGAGTTGAGTTGAGTAATGGTGTTTATCCTCCAAGTCAAGAATATTTTAAATTATATCGAGACGTCGCAAGCTATAGGCGAAGGTGCAAAAATTTTCCCTATGCGTTGCGCTGATGGCATTAAACTGCATGGCTCGTTTTCCGCGACTACCGTGACACGGGACCTCGTTTATTTTAAGTGTCATATACCATGTTTTTAATTTAATCAAAAATGGTATATGACAATACCATTTTTTTAATGTATTTTATGATTAAATTCAAAAATGGTATATGACATAAGTTCCCATCCGAAAAAACCGTTATTTTCATTTCGTAATACCGAAAGCTTGGCGAAAGAACAGTCACTACCCACTTTCAAGGCTTGGGTCAGACCCGGTCGGGGTTCGAACCCACTACCTCCCACTTACGGAGCGAGCACTATACCAACTGAGCAACCGCAGTGGTCGAGTAGAACAGAGAGAGAGAGAGAGAGAGGGGGGAGAGTTGTAAGTGTTTAAAGTGGCTATAATCAAAATCTTCAGGAACAAGGATGGATACTTTTAATGGTGTTTGCAAACACAAAACACGTGTGATTATCTTATGACGATATAGGCCACCAGAGACGTATAACGCCAACGCTGTTAATCCGAGTAATACATACTAATTGACGGTAAAAAGAAGCTATACTTTGATGATAAAAATCAACCTTCTAAAATGGTTTTTGAAGTATGGCCTAGTTAACAGATTGTTTTGATTGCTATTTCATAAATATTCTTCAATGTGATTGACGTTTTGTATGGGATATAAACTATCTTTTTAATTAGACACTTCTCGAAATATTGTTTCTTTTTCTTTTATGTAATTATAAGGACTTACTTTTCAAAAAAGCAATGGAAGTTGAAGTGTTTCATAATAAAAATTGTTTCTTATAACTTATATTTTGTAAAGGCTGGGGGTATTAGCATTCAAAGGCAATGTTTTTCTTTTTACCACCGAGTTGTTGCGATTCTAATTATTGATAACTAAAAATAACTTGAACATAACAAGAACTAAAAAATCACAGCTCGCAGCTTCGGTATATTTTTAATGGGATATAGGGCCATTCGGTACTGGGCAGTATGTAAAATGAATTTAATTATACAGTTTTTAACGTTATGTCCTTTGCCTTAACGATTTATACGTATACACCCCATCCACACATAGAGTACAGTCGAAAGGTTAACACCTGACTGGCAAAAAGGAGTTTAGTTGAGATTAGTAATCGTGTTTAACGTACCAGTCAAAAATATTTCATTTATATCGAGACTTCGTCATCTATAGGCGAAAGTGCAGAAATTTTGCCCGTGCGTTTCGCTGATGGCATTATACATCAGGGTTACTTATTGGCCAAGCCCATCCTGACACGGGACTTCGTTTATTTTAATTTCCCATCCGAAAGAACCGCGACTTTCATTTTGTTATGCCGAGTGCTTGGCGAAAGAACAGTCACTACCCACTTTCAAGTCTTGAGTCAGACCCGGTCTGGGTTCGAACGCATGACATCCTACTTACGGAGCGAGCAATCTACCAACTGAGCTACCGCGGTGGTCAGAAACTAATAAGTAGGTGTTCAGTTATTTAGCCAGCTTTATGTTAAACTTTAGGCAGGACTGAATTATAATTAGGGTATGACTTTTGCCTTCAATTCTTTAAAAGCAATCATGATTTTCTGGATAATCATCTAATAGTAATATTTGAATATTTGACCGTTTGCCAATTGGTATTTATGGTTCGTATATATACATGTTAAACTAATTAACTCTATAACAACCACACAGTAAAGGTAAACAACATTGACCTGTCCGTTTGACCTTTCATTAGGTATATTCATATTTGAGGGTGCACCCAATGCATGGCTAGTGTTTTGATTCACAGTCAATGCATTATTCATATTGCCAATGATTAGTGTTCACATCAGGTAGACGAAATATACACACACACTACCCCTATTACTTAATGAATATAATGAATATTTAAATCAAAGATCAAGCGGACACGTCAATGTTGTTTGACTATACAGACCTGTCGAAAGTTTAACACTAACCAAACAAAATCGAGTTTCGGCTCGTCTCGGCTCGGCTAGTATCGAGTAGCGATAGCTTATAACTGAGAAGCTGCAAGAATATTGATAACAGCAGCTAACAAAAGATACAGGCAACGGGGCACTGAAATGAACTGCCGATTCGACACTAATTTGTTGGTTAAGTATTAAACTTTAGACAGGTTTGTTCTGTAAAATGGGTCTATTTGAAATGTATCCTAAACACTTAGTCTAATATATGGAACATAACTCCGTCTGGATTTTTAATGTTGTGTGTGCAGTAACCTCTGACCTTAAACTGACCAGAGAGGAACATACCTGACAACAGTACTAGGTTCACCTTAGAAAAAAGAATGATTACTTTGGTGTGAATCTAATTTAAGAACAACACCGAATATATCACATGTATATAGTGCTATAGTTGAGTTCTGATGACAGATAAAACCTCAAAAAAGACCATTATGTTTATAATTTAGTAGTGTACTAATGCATTGTTACCTGCCAAACAACTTGCAATTTATAACTGATTTCTGAGGCAATCAGATGCAAATTGTTCAATTCTGATGTGACGTTAAGGACAAGTTTGTAACTCTCTCTCTCTCTCTCTCTCTCCAAATTACAAAATTATGGTGTAACGTTGAGGACAAGTTTTTAACTCTCTCTCTCTCTCTCTCTCTCTCTCTCTCTCTCTCTGGTTTTGTAAAGTTCAACAATTTCAACAATTTGATTGATTTTCTGACTTAACCAGACCATCAGTTTGATATTTTGCCCCTGATTGGTGGACAGATACATAGTATATTGTCACGGATAACAATCGTGTGTTGATGGCTTAATAAGCATAGTTACTGTACTAGTAATCCTAACGAAGTTGTGGAAGTCAAGAACCTGTCAAACATTATCTAGTGCTTGGTTTTTTATTTTCATTTTAATTTGTTATATCTTTAAAAAATACCGATAAGTTTTATATATTACGAAGTTCTGGGGGGGGGGGATTTATTTCGATTTAAAAAGTAGAGTGCAGTCGAATACTCGGTCTAGATTCTATCACTGATGACCAGGTACCGTGTGGCCAGCTGTTCAGATATAGTAGAGTTGAGTAATGGTGTTTAACGTCCCAGTCAAGAATATTTCACTTTTATCGAAACGTCGCCAGCTATAAGCGAAGGTGCAGAAATTTTGCCCGTGCGTTGCGCTGATGGCATTATACAGCAGGGTCTTTTATTATTTTAAGTTCCCATCAGATATAGTAGAGAAAATACGGACAAATTAAAATCGCCGTCCGTCGGCCTTTAAGTTTTAATTAAATAAATAAATAAAATAAAATAAAAAAAATAAAATAAAAAAAGGCTAGTTTATCTGGAAGAAGGGTTATCCTTTTACAAATGTAAAACATGTAGATTCCCACCCTGGCAGTTCCTGGTTAGAAAGTTGGCTCTCCGAAGATGACAGTTTTCTCCGTTTTCCTCCACATCTCAAAACCGACTTTCTCGATATATGTGAAAAACAAATTATTAACTAGCTTCTATTCCTCTCAACTAGTTTTTTTATTTTATTCATATCAAACATTACACCTTAATGCTCGATTTGTCGCGTTAATGTCACGCTTTATAGGTTAATGTTTATTTTTATTTTGAGCGTAATAGATTTTCCGGCTTTGATGTCAACGCCACATGCTCCAAATCTCAAATACAAAATGTACATTTCATATTATTTTTCACATTTCCGGTTTCCGTGTCAATGTTACAAGCTTCACGGCTCGCATGTAATATATGTATCAATTATGCAGAAAAAAAACATATTGTCAATTATTTCACCATTTCCTATATCACCTATAAAACGGTTGGCCTGAATGTGAAAGCATGCATCAATGAAAAATCGAAAACCAGTTTTTGAATTAGTTCTGCTTGAAATTCGATCCATTTATTAAGATTTAATCACAAATGATTCATTGAGTTGTAGTCGATGTTTTACGACCGTTTCACTGATTGACGTGTCTACCATAACCTTCTAATTCTCTTGTCACCAATTTGTTCCAGACTAACAAAGAATTGTTCAGGCATTGGTAATATGACATACAAGTCTCCTTCGCAATCTTTGATCTAAATGCCATAGATCCGAAAAGAATACGCATTGTTGTCAGCTCAGTAACGTGAAAAACCCTATTGAAATGAATACGCGTTGCCGTGAGCTCAGTAACGTCGAATGAGAAATTGTGTTATGAAATTTTTGACGCGGTCTCCAATCTTGTTTATTGTACCTATACCTTGAAATTCTAGAATCGCGCGTTGCAGTCAGACTCAATAACGTGAAATGAGCAATTTTGACGCGGTCTCCAATTTTTATTATTGCACTTGTACCTCGAACAAAATCAATCCTAAAATCACGGTGTCCACACGGCGAGACTTAGAAACCCTATTTGGAAGGAATGCGCATTGCCATCAGCTCAGTAACGTAAAATGAACAATTGTGTAATGACGTTTTTGGCACGGTCACCAATCTTGATTATTGTACGTGTACCTCGAAAACGTAAAATCACGCTGATCACACGGCAAGACTAAGAAACCCTATTGAAATGAATACGCGTTGTCGTCAACTCAGTAACGTCAAATGAGCAATTGTGTTATGACATTTTTTGACGCGGTCTCCAATTTTTATTATTACACTTGTACCTTGAACAAAATCCTAAAATCACACTGTCGATATAAGCGAGACTTAGGAACCCTATTGAAATGAATACGCTTCAATACAATAAGAATGTTTCTGGCTTGCGTTCAAAAGAAATTTTGAGATATTCGCGACAAAGAACTATAAACTTCCACCAGGGAAGTGAGACCGGGTGTTCCGGAAGGGTATGCGTCTTGTGTTTAGATAGCAACACTAGCCACGTGTGTAATCAAATCTGAGAGAAGGGAAGAATTGAGTGAATAATTTATTTCAATGTTTGTCATTATTATTGCAAATCTATATTTAAACATAATAGCACACTGAATTAGAGTTGAGTTGAGTAGGGGTGTTTAACATCCCAGTCAAGAATAGTTCACTTATATCGAAACATTGCCTGTGCGTTGCACTGATGGCATATACAGCAGAGTTTTTTTTATCGTGTCACGGGACCTCGATTATTTTAAGTCCCATCCGAAAAAAACCGTTAATTTATTTTTTAATCCCGAGTGCTTGGCGAAGAAAGTCACCACCCACGTTTAATTCTTTTATAAGACCTGGTCAGGGTCCGAACCCACAACCTCCCACTTACAGAGCGAGCACTGGTAAATTGAATAAGAAAACAAAACCAGAAAAACAATATATTTTAGCATATACTGAAATAAATGTGTAACTAAACTATCATCTACTACAAACATAGCATTCATGTGACATAAAACGATTCTGTATTCAACATAAAGCTTCATTGATGTAGCAATTTGTATACAGCTCCCGTCGTCTTGTCATTGAAGGCTATTTCAGAAAAACAAGACCGTATTAGATATGACAAACTTGACAGTCCGGGAATATTTGATTCCAATGATACAAAATATGGAAATTGAGGCTTCCTGTACGACAAGAATCAATAGTCGTGTCCGACTTTTCTTTAAATGAAACGTCTTTTTATCTTCCAACTGCAATAGTTTATTCACAATAGCAATCTCATGTAATCCTTTTTAAATGGGACTCCATTATGTTGGATTAGGCTGCAATCGATTGAAGAGGCCAACTCGATCTTAAGCAGGGGAGAGTGTAGTGTGCCTTATAATAGGTATAACGTAAATGTCATATGTCATTTGTACTTACGTTTATACATTTTGACAGAACTACACATGCATATATAAGCTGTATGTTTCCGGGTTTTCACACGTAACGCATTTGTTATAAATTACACTAGTTTTAATGTTATAGCACTAGCAGCCGTTTGAGAATACAATTTCTCATCAGTAGTGCTTGGAACTAAATTGTAAAACCAAAATATTTCTCAAGGTGTTGAAAAGATGCCCAAAAGACAAAACATTATTGTACAAAAATTAGCTAAGTAAATATTTTGATGATGGTTTGAGGAATTAAAGGTTTTAACAAGCAGCACATTTAGACAATAGCAATAAAACACAATTGTTGCCTACTGAGTTTGTGATATCCTCGGGGCACCAGCTTCCAACAGAGATACCGGCTCAGTGGTTTAAATTACATGTTATACCAGTTTTAATTTTACAGCACTAGACGTGTGTTAAAGCTACATGTATTCTTTGAAAAACTACAGTACATACACTGAGCTAACAAAAAGAATTCGAAACTCGGCTACCGAGTGGGTTAAAAGCTGCTGAATGAGAGATATAACGGGTCACGATATACCTAACTAATTACCAATCAGGGGCGGTCCAGGATTTTTTGAAAAGGGGGGGGTGAGAATTACTAGTATATCAATGTTAGGTGCGAGCGCCAAAGGCACGAGCTTCCAGAGACGTGGGGTCTGGTAAACGCGATCCGGAACAACACGTATACAGCAATGGGTTGTTACATTAATATGGGGTCACATCAGTCAATAGATCTCTCTCTCTCTCTCTCTCTCTCTCTCTCTCTCTCTCTCTCTCTCTCTCTCTCTCTCTATCTCTAATTTAAAATTTTAAAAGGGGGGTGCAATCCCCGCACCCCCCTTAAATTGGCCAAGAGAAGCTGCCGCTTCGACACGAATTTGTAAGCTTAATGTTAAACTTTCGACAGGTCTGTACTGCACAGGTTTATTTGTTAAAATTCCATTTATTTTATGAAGAAACTACATGTACATGTAAACTTTATAAAATTTCAATGACATATTTTCCTGACATCTAATGGATGATGTGTATTACAACAGCTGCGTCTTTGTGTATACATTTGTTATACACAGGTGAATTATAAATCTTATGACATCAATTTTTTTCTAATTTTTATGGATTTGAAAATAGGTTATTTTACTGATAAAGGTGCATATATTATACATGTATAAAAAAAACTATGGAGAAAGAAACTTGCAAATGAAAACATGTACTTGACAACAGTCAACGAAACCAAAAAAATCAAACACAAACATTCTAATCCATGTGCGAATCACAATCCAGAAGCAAAGTAAAAACTTTGAAACTGAAATTGCACCAAGGAAGTGCGACCGGTTGCTCCGGAAGGGTAAGAACCTCTTGTTTAGCTAGCTACACTTGCCACGTGTGTAATCAAAATTGAGTGAAAGGAACATGGAACTATGGGACGTCAAATATATCCAGGGCAATCCTGGACACAAAAACATTAAACGTATCAACAATTCTGTGATGACGACCATAAAACTTTTTGAGGGCCTTGGTAAGCCCAAGTTCAACAATTTATTTGTAAGCAGCTTGCTTCTTTATACAAAGTTCCCGTAGTGGGAACAAGTTCTACCGTAGCGTATTGAGAAACAAATAAACCAAAAACAGAAGAAGCACTATATTGTTGCATAGAAAATGAAAGATGACCAAAGAAAAATTGCAGTCGCAATACAAGTAAATTTAAAAAATATTAGATTTATACATGTATCGTTAGGCGAATAAATAAAATTGAAAAGAAAAACATCTGAATTAGAGACATTCAGTTAAGCCAAACCTTACGTTATTGTTCTTTCAATCTAAGCGTGAAGGAGACTGTAGTGGAGCAGTGTTGCAATAAAAATAAGTTTTGGAAGTGCCTGGTGTATGTGGGGTTGTTGGTGTGTTTGTATTTCTTTGTTGCATTGGTTATTGTCAAGTACATGTTTTCCAGTTACATGTACCTACAATTTGTTGGTTTTTTTTTTTTTTTTTTTTTTTTTTTTTTTTTTTTTTTGTGTTTTATATTTTATTCATGCTTTGTTCATTCATATATTGTCTTACATTCTGAACGTGCATCAGAAAGTTCCAATACTATGTGGGGATGTTGGTGTGTTTGTATTTCTTTGTTGCATTGGTTATTGTCAAGTACATGTATATGTTGTTCAGTTACATGTACCTACAATTTGTTGTTTTTTGTTTTGTTTTTTTTTATATTTTTATTCATGCTTTGTTCATTCATATATTGTCTTACATTCTGAACGTGCATCAGAAAGTTCCAATACTATGCAACACAATATTAAACGTCTCTTATTAATAAAACCATGTGAACGCACGTGTAAGGTAATTATCGTGTAGTATAAGTGGGAGAAAGCAGTGCTTGTTTTAGTCGCAGTATCTAACCCCGGGGGCTAGAACATATTTTATCACGGTTTCTTTTTCTTAGCCCCTGGGGAAAGAACATGTTGCATTGTATAATTACAATTCACTACAAGCTTTTATTAGCAACAAGGACTATTTGAGAGTGGTTCAAGTACTATCAGGAACTAACTGATATTGCTATATTGTAATAATCCAGATACTTGTGAACTCTTATGAACGGTTAATACAAGCTTAATAAGTTACTTCTATACAGATCAACACTCTGTGTACTACCAGAAACAAGAGTTCTCGTTTATTGATTCTGTGTTAAATAATCGCCAAACCCGGATGTATAGTCAGCGAAAAATTTTTAACTTCAAAAATTGATGAAAAATTGAAGTATTGAGCTAAAATCTATCTTCTAGCAAAGGTAGAGACAGTTTAAATTATTGGAATTGTAAAATCAACATTTACACAAAGCAGATATCCAGATGCCAATTAAAAATTAAGAGTACATGTCCCCTTGCAGAAACAATGATGTGTTCAATGTTTGGTTTGAAATAATCTCGATAAACGTTCCACAAATAATATTTACTGAGGCGTTAAACATCGTTTTAGTCTCTTAATCAACTTCCAATAACTGGTTACGACTTGTTCGATACTTCGTGGTACAAACATTCATTGCGAATGGCCACAATTGCATGGACCACTACTATACCCCAGTCTATAGAGTGCTCGCTCTGTAGGTGGGAATTCGTGGGTTCGAATCCTGGCCGGGATCTGGCCTAGACTTGAAAATAAGTAGTGCCTGTACTTTAGCCAAGCACTCGGCATTAAGAGATGAAAGTCACGGGGTCATTATAGAAGACTTTTAAAAGCCTGTTTCGCGGAACATCTATCTGCACATTGTCCTGAGAGCAATGTCCCAAATCTGTCACTTCGCCTATAGCTGCTGACGTCATACTATAGGTAAAATATTCTTGACTGGGACGTAAAACCCTTTTCGCATGACAAGTGTATAGGTTCCCGTGATTACATAATTTCGATATTGTTGTAAATCACTATTCCACGGACACCATCAAATTGAAGTTCTTGACGTAAAAAGTATAATTGTTTTACCGAAGCCAGCTTCAAATACGTCTTTATGTTTTACCCACAATGCTCGTGATAAGATTCAACCACTGAGATAGCTCAGATGGTAGAGTTCTTGGTCCATATATGGGTGCTTTTGGGTTCGATCCCCGGCCGGGTCTGACCCAAGACTTGAAAGATGGAAGTGAATGTTCTATCGTCAAGCACTCGGCATTACGAAATTAAAGTCGCGGTTCTTTCGGATGGGAACTTAAAATAAACGAGGCCCCGTGTCACGGTAGGCTTGGCATGTTGAAGAACCCTGCTGTATAATGCAATCAGCGCAACGCACAGGCAAAGTTTATGCACCTTCGCCTATAGCTGACAACGTCTCGATATAAGCGAAATATCCTTGACTGAGACGTTAAACACCATCACTCATCACATCTCATCGTAATAAGATTCATTATCTTGACTTCCGCGTAAGGTACCATTGATATTTTCGCATTATCACAAGTAGAATGTTTGCTCCTTTGAAGAAGATTCAAGGCTGACACTAAAATGATAAGTGACTATTCATTACCAAAGCACTCGATATTCCGATGATACATGCAATCACCGATGTCCTCCGTCACGATATGTAAGACGACAAACAACAAATGATTCCTGACAAAAAAAAAAAAAAAGAAAAGAAAAAAAAAACACGTGGCGGATGTTGTTAGCTAAATAGGAGGTGCTTACCCTTCCGGAGCACCCTGCCTCATTTCCTTGGTGGAAGTTCGCGTTTCTAAACTAGCTTGTCAGTTCCAAAGTTTTTACTTTGCTTCTTTCTGGATTGTGATTCGGACATGGATTAGTATACAACCGCATTTTATAAATTAAATGGTCTTGTGCCTCTCCAATAAGTTTTTAATCGCATTCGTCCGAGTCTGAGAAACTTCGTTCTTTTGTTTTATAAGGACACTCAGTTTTCTTCCACTATATCAGAATTAACCACCTCAGCACATGTTACAGAATCTTGGCTAATTACTTCACTCAACTCCGCTCAATGAAATAACAATTTTTTATCTATAGTTGGTGGTGGTTCGATACCAGTCAATGATTTGAGTTATACATGTAGTTTGTGGCGGTGGTGGTTAGATACAAGTATAGAACGTTTAGGCCGTAAAAATACAATTCG
Organism: Anadara kagoshimensis; assembly: GCA_021292105.1. NCBI lineage: Eukaryota > Metazoa > Mollusca > Bivalvia > Arcoida > Arcidae > Anadara > Anadara kagoshimensis. The sequence goes on along the minus strand of CM037872.1, from coordinate 19,791,023 downwards.
TTCACTAACTCGTCGTTTAATAATAATTTGTGAAATGTCCTGCAGGTTTAAAACACCGTTGTATTTAAGCTATAATATCGATGATAAAATGTATGTAGTTTGTGGTGGTGGTTCGATACAGCTTTAGAACAGCTAGACCACAAAACATATTTCGTTCACTAACTCGTCGTTTAATAAAAATGTGTGAAATGTACTGCCGGTTTAAAACGCCGTTGTGTTTCAGTTATAATATTAATGATAAAATGTCTTACCGATTTTAAGTCTTTTTTCAAACAAAATACATTAAAACAGATAAAGATGAGATATGTGTTTTAGTTTTAAGAATATTTGTTATAGTGCAATCAATTTACAAAATTCTGTTACCATGGTTATAAGATAATGCGCATTCAACAATGAACTATCTCACATTAAAGAGAAGTGCTAATGATTAAATGAACGGCAGTCTATATTACATACGTAATGATAATATAAAACGGTATTGGTTTATACTTTATACTTATATATATCTAGAAACCACGGTTTTATACTTCTATCTGCTAAATTGGAATCAAAGAGAGACAGAGAGAGGTGTCAGTTTGCTTCTCGAAGGTATGTTATTTTATGGACACTCCGGTTTCCTCCACTATCCTAAAAGTGAAATGTAAGTGAAATAATTGGTTGACTTGCCGTGCAGAACACAAGTACATTTATTCAACTCCACTCCCTTCCACTCTCAAAATTCTTAATGATGTTGGATATCAAAATGAGTTTTTTTACAAAGAAAAATATGCACACGTTGTCCCCTATGGATTTATGATGTCGGGATCTTGACCCCCACCCCTTACGTTTATCTATACAGTTTGTTGGGGTCAATCCCTTCTCATGGCATTTCTGTATATAGAGTGTTGTTATCCAGGTCTGACCCCTCTTATAGCGTTTGTCTATATTATTTAGAGTGTTTGGGGTCTGGTCCACCCAATCCCGTCTAAGGGTGCTTTTCTTTACAAGATGTTTGGTCTAGGTCTGACCCCTCTCATGGCACTTGCCTATATTGAGTGTTGGTGACAGGTTCGACCCCCTCCTAGGGTGTTTGTCTTTATTTAATGTGTGGTGCAGGTCTGACACCCCTCCACCTCTTTGTGCGTCGTTTCGTTATTTCAAAACTTCAACATCAGAATCAGTCCTTTTCGTGTTAAATTTTTGCCTCAATTATAAACATCGTCTAAATGTAAAATGCTGTCACACATTTCCTATAGAACATGAAGGATGATTAATACGTTTAATCGCGGAGCTGTGAAACACTTCTTCTTACATTGCGTGAACAGAAATCATACTTCATCTTAAATGACACGTCAAGTTTGATATGTCATATTTTGTAGTTTTTTCTTAATTTTGATACCATCTGACTGAATTACAGAACTAGATTATTGATTCTCTTGTCTTAATACAACGAGAAATAGAATTACAGAAACAGATATCATACTAGCAGACCGAATGGGAATTTGTCATCAGCTGCGCTCAATAAACTCAACTGCTTTAATACTGCAGGGAAAACGTGTCGATTTTACACGCGTGTACAGTAAGAGTTGATTTGAGTAATTGTGTTTAACGTCCCAGTCAAGAATATTTCACTTATATCGAGACGCCGCCAGCTATAGGCGAAGGTGTAGAAATTTTGCATTTGCGTTGTGCTGATGACATTATACAGCAGGGTTCTTTAACGTGCCAAGCCCACCGTGATACGGGACCTCGTTTATTCCGAAAACACCGTGACTTTCAATTCGTAATGCCGAGTGCTTTGTGAACAAACAGCCACTACCCACATTCAAGTCTTGGGTCAGACCCGACCGGGAATCAAACTCAAGACCTCCCACTTACAGAGGGAGCACCCTACCAACTAAGCTACCGCAGTGCAGTGGTTCGTTGACAGTAAGAGGAGTGGAGTGATACAGTACTGTAGTTTCTTCCTAGCCTCGGAGGGAACCACTCGGACACCGAGGCCCATAACCTTATGACAGGTCTGATGATATGATATGATCACTATATAGAATTCAATGGTGTTATTCGGTGTTTTCATGTAGTGGAATTGTTGTTAAGAATGGATATACATGGGCCTCATGGGCTACAGCCTCTTTTTACAATACAATGAAGCAAATCGTTTTCTATGTTAATTTTTTGTATTGAAATAGGCGTTAGTATATAGAAATAAAAAGGGTGTCACTGCGCAGAGAGAGAGAGAGAACCAACGGCTCCCACCTACGGAACGACCACTCTACCAACTGAGCTACCGCAGTGGTTTTAGGGAGAGAAAGAGATAGATAGAGATGATTGTTAAATACAGCATTAATATCTATGTTGATTAGTCCATATATATAATCTCTTCTAGATCTATTTAAGTTGCATGGATTCATAGTTTTATTTATAAAACACAAGATGGTGTTACGTGTATTTGTAACGTATATCTGATCTGTAATATACTATCGAAAATGATTTGATTCAATGTATTTGAAAGAAGTCCAAAGGCGTTAACAAGAGTTCGGTAATAGTGTTTAATGTCAAGAATATTTCACTTATATCGAGACGTCGCCAGCTATGGGCGAAGGTGTAAACATTTTGCCTGTGCGTTGCGCTGATGGCATAATACAACAGGGTTCTTTAGCGTGCCAAGCCTACCAAGACACAGGGCCTCGTTTATTTTAAGTTTCCATCCGAAAGAACCATGACTTCCATTGCGTTATACCGTGTGCTTGGCGAAAGAACAGTCACTACCCACTTTTACGTCTTGGGTCAATCCCGGTCGGGGATCGAACCCACGACCTTCTACTTGGAGCTAAGTTCGAGACAAGTGAACAAGATCAAACGCCTTGATATTTTTCTCGAAATTTTTTATGAAAATCTGCATTTACTGTAAATAGTAATTTAAAATTCTCTTTAAGGTATTTTGTAAATTGAATATTTTTTTTATTTTCAATAATTCAATAACTTATTTCTTTGATTATGCCATTTTATATTTCAATACAAACTTAAGTCAGCTATAATCGTATATAACAACATAAATATTAATCCTAATAGTCACGTAAATTTATTTATAAAATGTGTTAATTACAAAATAATAAATAAATAAAATTGAAAATATTTTTTAAATATCAATAAAAATAAATAATGTCCCATGTGGATATGCATCAAAGTATGTACACGCATCATAAACCGCGGTAAATATAATTATGTTATCATGCATTAATACATGTATGTTTAATTTAGTTGTTTAAAACTTGTATTTTATTAATTGATAAAGTACAGACCTGTCAAAAATTTAACAATGAGCTAACTAATTAAGAAAAGTCAACCCTCGAATGCCTAGAAGACCGAGATAGAAACAGCTAGTTGACTAACAGCTGAGAAACATACATGGGATAAATTCTAGTTAAAACGGACGACAGGAAATTACGGACATTTCTACATGGTGTCTAAATATATAAAGACGACTTCGACTGGTTAATATATATGGCACGTTTGATTTGAAACCTAAGGGGAATACCCTTTTAACCACGTGATATGTCGTGAAGAACTAATTCCCAAAACGGAAAAACTCGGACCTTGCAGCTGCCGTATAATTGCCAAGGTACAATACATGCTTTTCGAAATTTAACACTTGTTGTGAATCGGCAGCTGATCTTGGTAACTCGTTAGGTATATCTTAACATTTGATATCTCTCATTCAGCAGCTTTTGGCCACTAGCTATACATACATCGGTCACTCGGTATAACCATAGCCGATTTTCGACTTCATTTCGTTAGCTTAGAACCACTTCGATAGCTCAGTTGGTAGAGTGCTCGCTCCGTAAGTGGAAGGTTGTGAGTTCGAACCCCGATCAGGTCAGAATGGCACGATAAAGAACCCTGCTGAAAAATGCCACCAGAGCAACGCATTTGCAATATTTCTACACATTTACCTATAGGTGGCGACGTTTCGATATAAGTGAAATATTCTTGACTGGGACGTTAAACACCATTACTCAACTCAACTCTACTACACAACTTAACTCTCATTACCTCAGTATTAAACTTTCGACAAGTCTGTGCTGTTGTTTATATGAAAGCTTGAATAAATCAAAATAGAATGGGATATGAGTATGAATTACATAAAATGCTATAATATTTATTTTTTATCACCAATCCAATTAACTGTATGTAAGTATCGATCATTTTTAAGTGAAATTTACTTTGATCAGACCTCTAGGGACATAACAATGATTTTGTACAGTACAGATCTGTCGAAAGTTTAACACAATGATAACGAATAAGAATCTAATCGGAAGCTCATATGCATCTCGACCCCTCGTAAGCTAAGTAAATGGGAGATCGTGGGTTCGAACCCCGATTGGGTCTGATCCAAGACTTGAAAATGGGTAGTGACTGTTCTTTCGCTAAGCATTTGGCATTACGAAATGAAAGTCACGGTTTTTTCGCGGAAACTTAAAATAAACGAGGTACCGTGTCTCGGTAGGCTTAGCACGATAAAGAACCCTAATGTATAAAGCCACAAGCGCAACTCAGAGGCAAAATTTCGACACCTTTGTCTATAGCTGGCGACGTCTCGATATAAGTGAAATATTCTTGACTGGGACGTTAAACAACATTACTCAACTGAACTTAACACATAAGCTACAGCTTTTCGACAACTGCTATCTCTTTCCCGGTAGCTTTTCTGCAACTAGGTGTCCATACCAGCCGAGCCCGAATTAATTTCGTTAGCGCAGTGTTTAACTTTCGAAACGCCTGTACTGTACATTTATAGTTTATCAATCAGAACCAATCCTGTAACTTTACCACAACGGTAGCGCAAGTGGTAGAGTACTAGTACTCGGGACCTGAATAAGACTCGGAAATGGGTAGTGAATGTGCATACAATCTTAACATTTATGTATGTTTTTCATTTCTTGCTCTGATAAATTTAACGTTTACTTTGCAGTAAAAGATAAAGATGATACCAAAAACGGTTCTGCATTATTATTATTATTATTATAAAAACAAACACAACAGTCAAATTCAAATCACAATCTAAAAAGGAAAATTAAAACTATGAAAACTGAAAAAATGTTGAATACATGTATGTGAACTTCCACCAGGAAAGTTAGCCAGGGTGCTCCGGAACCGCCACGTACGGAATTAAAATTGAGAATAAAATGAAACATTGAAATTTTAAACAACTATTAAGAATGTTGGTCTTAATTTACACCTATTCACACATTTATCTTGGTATCCTTACAGAGACCAATAAACTATTTTATCATTATCTCTTTCATTTCATCTTTAATGGCTTGCTAGAACAGTCGTTTAAGTTGGTTGTGGGTATTACAAAAGCCGTTGTTTGTACATGTACGGTTTCATCTGCATTATCAATCAAACATTGCCTGTTCAATTAAAAATTTAATTTTTTCATTTTTTTGAAATCCATACAAAGTAAGTTCATCTCAGTTCGCGAGAGAAAAGCCGCCAGTTTTTGACTTAACAGTACAAAAAGCGTTACAGAACATTTATTTAATATTAAATCTTTACAAATTTTGATATATTGAGCGCGAAATACCGAACAACTGTCGATATAGAAAGAAAAATTACGCCAAGATCAAATTTCTCAGCTAAAATGAAATTGAATGAAAATAAACGGTTTAAATGGCAAGGAAAATCGATTTTAGAAGCTACGGAGAGGAAAGTAAACGTTGGAAGAAATATATTGTGATCGTGAAGGACGCTGGACACGTTAATAGTTCTACAGTACAGACCAGTCGAAAGTTTAACACAGGACTCACGAAAAAGAAGTCGAAACTCGAAAGCCGAGACTGCCGAGATTTCGAGATATGGATAACTTGTGACGAAAAGCTGTCGAAAGAGTTAGATAATTTCTGCCGATATATAGGGAACCAGGGACCAGTCTTAGCTGCCGATTTTGTACTAGTTCGTTAGACAAGTGTTGAACTTTCGTCATATCTATACTGTAGTTTATGTTGATTTGATTTGAGCTCATCTTTATAGCTTCTTTAGAAGACTTCATCTCCGATGTACATTTCCAAATCAGATGATCAAACAAACCGATTAAGCCATAGAACTTCTCATTTTGAGTTGTATTAATATTATTTTACTTGTTTGAGAAGGGAGAGAAATAGGAAATAAAACCGACCCATAGTTTTATTACGAATCCGTACTTGTGATTATGGCGTAGAAGTCAAAATTGGTTTATAAAATAAAGTGCAGATCGGTCAGAAGTTTAACCCCGAGCTTATGAAAAGAATGTTAATTACTAGTGGTCAAAATGCTACCGAGGGAAAAATAGTGACAACTGCCGATATACATGTATAGCTATCTAGGGCCGAAATGAGATGACGATTCACCAGTATCTTCTTGAATTTGTCTCCAGAACACCAAATTAAAATAAATTCAAAATAGCCGCTATATACCATTAAATTTCATCTCATGTCTATCAAGTATATACATGTACATGTACGTGTGCTATAGTAAGGAATGGCAAGATACATTAAAACAAGCAAATTTAGTGAATTAGAAATCCCCCACCAGCAGGGTATTTATTTATTTATTTATTTATTTATTTATTTATTTATTTATTTATTTATTGGGATTTGCAGTTATGTTCAAAGGGCCATAACACCCCGGAAAATGAGCAGTTCAACTCGTGTAAACGATATGTGCAACTCCTATCAATAATGACACTTTGCACCAAATTAATGCTTCATAGTTTTGGCGATTTAGCGCAGACAAGAATTTCAAACAGACGGACGGAAGGAAGAACGGACGAACGGAAACTCAAATTCAATACCCCCCCCCCTCTTGATAATATGCGATATAATATATAATATAATATATATCGCGATGGATAAAAATAAAGTCGAAAATAGCCGCTATATACCCTTAAACTTTATCCGAGTCTAAAAAGAATACACAGTAAAACCTCGTTATAATGCCTCTTGACAACTTTGCCACCTCGCTTATCGCCACACCATTTTGAAGTCCCAAAAATCCTTTTTGTGTATGTTTTTTTTTATCCGTCTCCCCCAATTTATTGCCAAACCCCTTTATAACGCCAAAATTTGGCTGAACAAATAGTGGCGATGAATTGAGGTCTTACTGTATATGTACATGAGAATGCAGTAATGAATGTCGGGATATTTTTTTTTTTTTAAATATAAAAAAAAAAATCCTACGATATCGTTTTATACAGGTACCCTCGTGGTATACGTAATTCAATATAGTTTCTCCATCTATCAGATGGATAAGTATTTCTCGAGAAGTTTATCTGTGCTGATTGAAACGTTAGCATGGTTTTGGGTATGAAGCAATTCAATAAAAGTATTGGAATTCAATTATCTGCCCATATAGAATTTACACTGGAGAATCGAATGGTGTATAAATGAAATTACCGTTTAATACCGGTAATGGCTCAATAAAAGTTAAATCTCATTACAAAATACTTAGGTTTATTGCGATATTTTTTATTAATTTAAATTTTCATTCATGAACCTCTAAGGCTCGTCGCTTAAAAATGAACAATTAAACGTCAAATTATTTCAATGAAAAATATTATGGCAATATCCCGAGTCATCCAGTTTGATAGCGGCTTTGACCACTGCGGTAGCTCAGTTGGTAGAATGCTCGCTCCTAAGTGGAAGGTCGTGGGTTCGATTCCCGGCCGGGTCTGACTCAAGACTAGAAAGTGGGTAGTGACTGTTCTTTCGCCAAGCACTCGGCATTAAGCAATGAAAGTCACGGTTCTTCGGATGGGAACTTAAAGCAAACGAGGTCCCGTGTCACGGTGGGCTTGGCACGCTTAGGAACCCAGCTGTATAATGCCATCAGTGCAACGCACAGGCATAATTTCTTCACCGTTGCCTATAGCTGCCGACGTCTTGATTTAAATGAAATATTCTTGACTGGGACGTTTAAACCATTACGTAACTCAACTCAACTTGATAGCGGCTTCGACAGAATTCGAATTGTCGAAGGTGCCAGCAGACCACATTGCCTCTCTATTTTTTTTTTCTCAGACGATTTAAAGTCTCGATGGATTTCATTATTGCAAATCTCGTATAGATTGATATGATATTAATAGAATCCTATTGATAAATGCCGATAGTTTTGGATTAAGGTCTCGATATAGGGTTGGTTTCTACATACATGGTAGTTTGTCTTCAAAATTTGACGTTAAAACATTTAACGTCGAATTACCATCGTTCTATGACGTTATATACGTCATCAGTAGCCAAGTCAACAATTACCCTATATAAGGAAGAAATGATATGACGTCAATGAATAGGCGGGCGTATCTTGCTGGCAACACGTGACTTGTTTAGATGATCCAGTTCATTGCGTAATACTCCAATGAGAATAAATATGTCTTAAATTGATAAAACTTTAGTTGTGGCAGCTGATTGGTGTAACAGCTGATTCATGTAAACATAAATTACGATTACAAAATCAGTACAGACCTGTCGAAAGTTTAATATTAAGCTTACAAAAAGGAATCGAAGTTCGGCCGCCGAGTGACCGAGATTTGAATATACAGTACAGACCTGTCGAAAGTTTAACTCTGAGCTAAGGTAAAGGCGTCGGCTGCCGAGTGACCGAGATTTGGATATATAGTACAGACCTGTCGAAAGTTTAACTCTGAGCTAAGGAAAAGGCGTCGGCTGCCGAGTGACCGAGATTTGGATATACAGTACAGACCTGTCGAAAGTTTAACTCTGAGCTAAGGAAAAAGGCGTCGGCTGCCGAGTGACCGAGATTTGGATATACAGTACAGACCTGTCGAAAGTTTAAGTCTGAGCTAAGGAAAAAGGCGTCGGCTGCCGAGTGACCGAGATTTGGATATACAGTACAGACCTGTCGAAAGTTTAACCCTCTTGCTGCCAAACGGACATATGTGTACTCTACCGACAGCCTGCCATACGGACACATAAGTCCTTTCAATGGAATTAAATTGACAACTGTTGGTTAAAATACTAATAGATACTCAAACTCTTTTGAAAAATAAACAAAAATGTAAATTGTAGACTATTGAGATTATAATCTTCAATTAACTAATGATATCGCATGACTACAAGCAGGTCTGACGTCATAATCTATTGTTCACGTCATATCATTTCACATTGTGAACTTCAATTTAGCACTGCCAACGTTGCGTTGAAAATTAATTTGGCAGCTAGAGGGTTAACTCTGAGCTAACGAAAAGGAGTCGGCTTTCGAGTGGCGGATATATGGGCAGCTAGTAATCCGAAAAACTGCCAAGAAATAGATAGTAGCTGCCGAAAAGCTACCGAGATATAGCTTCTAAGGGACCCTGTGTAATGGAACAACCCAAGACGTGATGGTTATAAAATACCAGCTTTGTTCGAACCTGGATCGGGTGTTGATGTGCTGATGTGTGCTCAGTGATGTGTTTAGTGCCAGGGTTTATATATCTGACTTGTTTACCAACAACCTGGAGATGACCAACAAAATAACATAATATTCATCCTGTTTTGTTTATCACCAATATTTACAGGATTTGAAAATTAGATGTCATTTTATGAATCGTTAATAACTAACTAATTGCAACTAAGTTCACATAAGTACATTCAATAAAAATTTACCAAATCCTAATTGGCTGAATGTAAGACACCAAATAAGCTGTCGATTGGCTAATTCAGTGTTAAACTTTCGACAGGCTCTACTGTACGGATAGTATGAGAAGAAACATTCGCGAGGAAGAAATGTTCGCAGTTTCCACGGTGGAACTTGTAGCGCGAATATATCTTTCAGAGAAAATCAATTATTCCCCTTGGTTTACTTTCTCTTCAGTCGGAACCGTGATTTTTTTTACCTTGAAAAAGCTTAGAAGATCATGAAAGCGAAAGTTCCCTACCGCTAACATTTCTTCTTATGCAGTAAGATGTATTGTTTCAATTCTATGAAGATCATTGAGTGTAAATCCTCTTTTGTAACACACTATAGGTAAACAACTTTGACCTGTCCGCTTGACCTTTCATTTAAATATTTAACACGGACCAAGTACACCCATGTATAGGGAGCGTATACATCATGAGATATACACACCTCATAGAGTAAACCTGTGTACTGTGTATGTATTAACTTGAATCTTAACACTACCCATGTATCGGGTGGATCCTCCTATATGAATATTCCTAATGAAGGGTCAAGCGGACAGGTCAATGTTGTTTGCCTATACCTATAAGGAACATAAATCAACATTACACAATAGTTGAGATAACAATACACCGCGCGACAGTTTGCACAAATCACCTTACTAACGCATTTAAAATGAAAACAGTTGACGCGAAAGGTACATCCACAAAATGACCACTGCAGTTGCAATCAGAACCGTTTACGAGGAAACTATTGTTTACTAATACCTCAGTACGTAAGTTAAACTGTTAGTTATTTCATTTCACATGGTTTGACAGTCCAGATACAAAATTGACGTATCGTCGGTCACGCCCACAATGTTCCGGCAAAGGTCCGACATGTTTGAATTAGACGCAAAAAGAATGAAAACTCGGCCTGAATGTGCCGTTTAATGACGCCACTGACACTAGTACGTCATTAGTTGACTTGACGCTGCTTTGGTACCGTAATGGCGGCCAGTGTCGGAACATTGTGGGCGTGGTCGGCGAAACGTCAATTTATCTGATCAGATATTCCCAGTTTTCCTACTGATTATACAATTACACATACTGCGGTTAAAATATATTGTATGACATTTTTCGGACTAAATATTTCTATTTTCAGTTATTTCATACATGGTGGTCCGGATATATAATATATCAAATCAGATCTGACAAATACTTGAAGTTTTCTATAGATTGTTTTTGTATTAATTAGTATTGGAGATGCTCCAATAATGCAAGTACAAGTATAACGATGCCACTGGATAATATTTATACCCCCCGCTAAAAACTGGGGGGGGGGGGGTTTATATAGTGATAGGGGTGTCCGTCCTTCCGTTACACCTTAGGGCACCTATCTCTTATCTGCAACTCCTCCTAAACCCTTCAATGGATTTTCATGAAACTTTCACACAATCTTTCTGATATAATGTAGATGTGTACCTCCTATTTAAAAATTTTGATCCGATCGATTTTTCGGAGCGGGGGTATTTTTGTGAGCTTGTGGCTCACAGTTTTTCTAGTTTTATTTAATGTAGTGTTACTCCAAAATCGGGAGTTGCATTATTATAACCTGCCTTTCGAAAAAAGAGGGGGTATTAAATTCGAGTGTCCGTCCGTCCGTCCATCCGTCCTTCGTTTCTTCCTTTCGTTCGTCCGAAATTCATGTCTGTGCTAATTCTCTACAACTATAAATCACTATTTTACGAAATATGTTGCAAAGTATCAACATTGATGGAAGATGCGTATATCGTTAACGCAAGTTGAAGTTCACATTTTCCCATGTAGATATGGCCCTTTGAACATAAGGTCAAATCACAAAGAAAGAACCTGCTGGCGGGAGATCCAAATTTACGGAATTCGCTTGTCTTGTCGTTAATATCAACAATTGCTGTGTATTTTATTTGCAGAAGTTGACAGTAGTTAATCAACTAATCACATTGCCATTTAACAAGTCCTAACACACTTGCAGTAAGTTCTAATAAACTAAGTGAAATCATAATGTCGAACAATGACTTTGTAAACATCAGGTCTAGATCTACTGACGTCCAACAATCCATGCCGTGCAATGACTTTGTAAACATCAGGTCTAGATCTACTGACGTCCAACAACTCATGCCGTGTAGTGACTTTGTAAACATCAGGTCTAGATCTACTGACGTCCAACAACTCATGCCGTACAATGACTTTGTAAACATCAGGTCTAGATCTACTGACGTCCAACAACTCATGCCGTGCAATGACTTTGTAAACATCAGGTCTAGATCTACTGACGTCCAACAACCCATGCCGTGTATTGACTTTGTAAACATCAGGTCTAGATCTACTGACGTCCAACAACCCATGCCGTGCAATGACTTTGTAAACATCAGGTCTAGATCTACTGACGTCCAACAACCCATGCCGTACAATGACTTTGTAAACATCAGGTCTAGATCTACTGACGTCCAACAACTCATGCCGTGTAGTGACTTTGTAAACATCAGGTCTCGATCTACTGACGTCCAACAACCCATGCCGTGCAATGACTTTGTAAACATCAGGTCTAGATCTACTGACGTCCAACAACTCATGCCGTGCAATGACTTTGTAAACATCAGGTCTAGATCTACTGACGTCCAACAACTCATGCCGTGTAGTGACTTTGTAAACATCAGGTCTAGATCTATTGACGTCCAACAACCCATGCCGTGCAATGACTTTGTAAACATCAGGTCTAGATCTACTGACGTCCAAGAACTCATGCCGTGCAATGACTTTGTAAACATCAGGTCAAGATCTACTGACGTCCAAGAACTCATGCCGTGCATTGACTTTGTAAACATCAGGTCTAGATCTACTGAGTCTAACAACTCATGCCGTGCAATGACTTTGTAAACATCAGGTCTAGATCTACTGACGTCCAACAACTCATGCCGTGCAATGACTTTGTAAACATCAGGTCTAGATCTACTGACGTCCAACAACCCATGCCGTGTAGTGACAAAGCACAGAAGTAGAGTAAACACGTCATCTCACGCTGTAGACTTTTGTTGCGATAGTGACTACTATAGTATAGGTAAACAACATTGACCTGTCCGTTTGACCTTTCAATAGGAATATTCATATAGAAGGATCCACCCAACAAATGGGTTGTAATGGGATTCACTGTTAATAGTATGTACTCAAGGTACATGATAAGTGTTCACATTGTGTAGACAAAATAAACACCTGTGCTCCCTATACACGAATGTACTTGGTCCATGATAACTATTTAAATGAAAGGTCAAGCGGACAGGTCAAAGTTGTTTACCTATACCTCCTACCTGTATTATATATAAAACACACGATGTTTTGATATGTAACACGTTTTTTTCTATGTTAGAACGGTAATCCAGTGGTTAGTATTGTGCTAGGTTCATTCAAGATTCAGACCTACAAACCGTATACTATTATAGTGTTTATGCATGTAATGCGTCAAGTTTGACCTGACCGATTGACCTTTAATTTTAATATAACTAGATTGGGGCTTATAGACTGTTTGATATAGGCAAAACAGCATGTTTCATTACCATAAACACCTTGTACACAGTATAATATAAAATTACTATCATCAACTCACTAGCCCCTTAATTGCAAAATGGATATGTGTGTTTGAATATTCAAATTAAAGGTCAAACGGCCAGGTCAAACTTGTCGCACTATAGTAGTAAATCATATCAATGTATAAAATGTCTTTATATGTCATTTGTAAACAAAGACTTTGAAACTTGGCTGAATGCATCAAAGCCATTAGACTGTAAGTTTAAGGAGGAGAGTGTTCAAGCGGAGTATCGATGTTACTTAGACATTGCTGAATGATACTCGTGTAGCAACAATTGATTCTTATATCGTGTACAAATGCATTTGAAAAAAATAAATGTGAAATAGAGTTAAGTTAAAACGCCTCGATATAAAGACAACATGTCTATCAAGATCATTGTCTTAAGACCTATTTGCTTTAAACATAATTCAATAAAAAAAAATAAGATGTACAGTCAAACCTGCCTATAAAGGCCATCCAAGGGAACCAGTAAAAGTGGCCTTTATAGGCTTTTATATACAGGTTCAAATAATATGAATAAAGAGCAATTGGGATACAATTTACTGGCCTTTATAAGCAGGTGGTCCTAATATAGAGGTGTTTTTTAAGGCAGGTTGGACTGTATATCTAAAAACCACCTGTCTGTTACAACCAGTATTTCATATACATTTGTTTTATGTTTCGGTCTATATAAAAACTATGAGCAGTGATTTCGAGTCCCTTCGCTTCATATTTTAACCAAAAAATATGTCTTTACAAAGAACATTCTTATTTTAAGACCAGATTTATTTGCTTCATATTCTAAGTAAACATTCCATCTATAAAAAGACCACCTGTCCATTGAGACCGGTGTCTTAGGGTCACTTTGTTTCATATCTCACGCAAAATACCATATACAGTCCAACCTGCCTTAAAGGCATATATATATATATATAATATATATATATATATATACCCGCTTATAAAGGCCAGTTGTTCTCTATCTATAATTTTTGAACCTGTATATAAGACCCACCTGACCATAAAGGCCATTTTTACTGGTTCCCTTGGGTGACCTTTATAGACAAGTTCGACTTATTGAAAAGAACAGTACAACCTGTCTATCAAGAATATTTCGATAAAAAAATAAGTGTTGTATATACGCTCGTATATATACAGTCAATATTTAATCATTCCCCTGGGTGGTTTGTTTATACAAGTTTTAATGTAGTTACATTTTTTTAGATTTTGACTGAATTTGGATTTATGTAGTGATATATATATATAATATATATATATATATATATATATATATATATATTAGTTAATGTTGACAGATACGCCTTTATTCCATCCTTAATTTAATTAACACATCCACCCTCTGTATTTATATAAATATACCACGACATAAAGTCAAAATCATAATGAGAATTAGCCTCGGTAATTCTTATATTTCTAACATTAGTCAAAATCATAATGAGCATTGGACACGGTAATTCTAATATCAATGTGTTTGTTTTTATGTTGTAGGAATTCGCTATCATTGGACAATTGGGATGATGTGGGACGTCACGCCGATAGTATTTCTCCGAGTTAATAATTTATATATCTGTGTATTTGGTGTGAAAGTTTCGAATCCATAGTGTTTGGTCAATGGTAGAAGTAATTCTGTGTTTATTACAGAACTGATTAAAATTTGTACAGAACGTGTAAACATTGCTTATGTTAGTATAATATTTTGATTGCGTCAATTCTGAAGAGACAAATGGAATTAGTTAAATGAAATTGGATATTGAATTCAAACATATGGTTTGTGACAAGTTGAGCCGTATCACAAAATGAAATTGACACATGTTTCTTACTAGCAGCTCGTGTACATAAATACTACGTGTTCATTTCGAGTGACAAGGGAATCCATTTCATCATCGTGTGATTGTTGTGGAGATTTCAAAGTTAAACACAATGTAGGCATTTCATTGAAGTAATGTGTTAAAATTGGATTACTAAAACATAGTTGGATTTTTAGAAGGTAAGATATTATTATTATTATCATTATTATTATTATTATTATTATTATTAAAATTATTAATTATTTAAATTATTATTATTATTATTGGTATGATTATTACAAAATATTATTATTATTATTATTATGTTGACACGTGATGATAGATTAGACTAAAACTTGTATGTTTTAAAATATGAAATTGTTGCACTAAATGTACCTTTTTGCCATCGTTAAAAGAATAAGCACTGTTTTACCAAACAGTGATGTCATGTGCTGATTTTGAATTTTTATTAAAATAGTTTTTGAATGCAATATTTTAATAAAAAAAAATTCAAAATCAGCACATGACAGTGAGGTACAAATAACAAACCACAATAAAGCACCTAGCTAACACTGAACAAACAAAAAAATCATGCATTTTTGATCAATTAAAATGAGGAAAACAGAATACGATTGTGTTGATAAATTCAAATCGACTTTGGACACAGAATAAAAGAGCGAAAAATCGAACGTTTGAGCGACGAAGTAATTGACATTTGAGCGAAATTCCAAATATATAGTAGACATTTGAGCGACAATTTTTCTTAACCTATTCCGTTACACAGATTGAAGTTTGTTGCCCCCCCCCCCCCCCGATCACCGCGGGAAGGTGGAGGTAGGACTTTGAGCAGGACAAAATTTTCGCTAAAATGTCCTGCACCTATTCAAATTGCTTCAAATGTTTTTATTGGAGATTCCATCTTATCTGTTTTCGTACAATGTTAAATTACGTAACTACATCTATGAATGTCGTTGGTACACGTGTACTTAATCTTTGAACAGCTCTGAGATTAAAAACTGGGTTTAAATGTTTCAATTATTCCGGTGTTATGTGATATGGGTAAGGTTATTGGAATGCACTTGTACTCAATAAATGATTTGTAGTTTGTGAAAATAATTATTTGTAACTTTTTGGTGATTGAAAGGATGAATATATGAATATAAGTCGAATGTTAAAATGATGCATTTTTCTATTATTTAGATGACAGTCGTTATTTATACACGTATATGTATTTCAGTTTTGTATTAAATTTACATCTTCACTTTAAGCGAGGTTAAATGTGAGGCATTTACGGTGCAACCATTAAATTCTGTGCATCGTTTTTTATTTGTTTTTCACAAAAATGTTCTAAATGGATTGAAAATTTTAGTGCATAATACAAATGGAAATCTTTTTAGTTTTAAATGATAGTTCCATAGTTCGATATTTAGGTTGGTTTACTATATTTGATAAGGAAAACATCGGAATCATTGAGTTTATTGTAAGGAGAAAATGCCAAAATTAAATTTGTTTAGTTCATTTAAGTTCCTTTCTGCAATTAACGAATACTTTATAAATCTTTCAGTTATTTAATATAAGAATTAACTATTAACGCTATTAGCTAAAATCCTCCTTGGTCGAGTAGTCTTAAATCATGGACATGGCCGAGTGCTAATGCCACTGGCTTTGGAAGTCAAAGGTTGTGGATTCGAACACTCAGGACTTGGAAATTTTCTCAGATGATTTTCATCTCCAGCCTATATACTACAGCTGTAAAAATCTGTTGACATGACCGAATGATACTGTCACTGGCTTTCGAATTTCAAAGGTTGTGGGTTCGAACCTCACTTGGGACTTGGAAACTTTTTGAGATAATTTTTCACCTCCTGTCCATACTAAAGCTGTAAAATGCTAAATACTAGTATAGTCTCTCGGATGAAACTCAAAACCGAGGTTCCGTATCCCAGTGCACGCTAAAGCCACCTCTGTAGAGTTTAAAGAGGAGTTAACCGCCTGTGGCCTCTAGAGAGGGCGCTTAACTAAAAGCGATTGAAAGAGACTGAGCAAAGTAAGGGTACAGACTTAACGGATCAGAGTACCGCATAACACGTCATTCAGACAAAACCTTACATGTTAGGTAAAGGTTGGTTGTTTTCTCTGGTTATTCCAGTTTCCTCTTCTATGCCAGAACCTGACCGCCTCAATATAAGTGAAAAATTTTGTCGAGGGCGTGAGACACAATTTCACAAAACTGACCGTCATCCATGATATAAGTGCAGTAATCTTGTCGTTGGTTTTTAAAACATGAGTTTAACAATCTCCATTAATAGTACCTGTGGTATTTGGTAGACCTATCAGTATACACTAACCAAAATCAATCAATTTGTTTATTGTTTCAGGGAAGGGTTTCAGTTTAATTAATTAAACATATACATTTATGTGTGTACTTATTCCAAATATAGCAGCGGTGTATAGTTTCATTTCGCCCACAAGAATAGGATAAAAACAAACAATCGTTATAAAAATAGTTAATTTTAGACATTTTTGGGTCTTTAATTGAAACAATTTTGTATCAATTTAGGTTAATTTATAAGTACAAGGTATTTTTCATTTTCATTATTATTTTCATTACAATTTGTATATTTATTATATACATGTACATGTTTCTTAAAAATTAATCCCTATAGGCCATGTATCAATTCTTAATGAAGTCGCTCCGTAAGTGGGAGGTCGTGGGTTCGATCCCCGGCCGGATCTGACCAAAGACTTAAAAGTGGGTAGCGACTGTTCTTTCGCCAAGCACTCAGCATTACGAAATGAAAGTCACGGCTCTTTCGGATGGGAACTTAAAATAAACGAGGTCTCGTGTCAGGGTGGGCTTGGCACGCTAAAGAACCCTGCTGTATAATGCCATAAGCGCAACGCACAGGCAAAATTTCTGCACCTTCGCCTATAACTGGCGATGTATCGATATAAGTAATATATTCTTGACGGGGACGTTAAACACCATTACTCACTCACTCACTCCAACACTTAATGGTGTTTTAGACTTCATTAGACGTGGAAATATCGTTCACAATGCCTAATGAAGTCTGAATTTCATATTTCGCCCTTCATTTTGAATTTTGCACGCGCCACACTACCTTGCATTACGCCTTGAAATACCATGAGCAGATATGTCATTTCTTATATTTACAATTCTTTCTTTTAATAAATAAGTTGAATTGTTTTAACCCTTGGCGCTATTTTTTCCATACCTGCTCATGTGAGATAGGATTTTAAGCAATGCGAGATCGGCGTATCTCACATGACTCTGTGAGCTTCTGTGTAGGACATGAAGTGATATTGAGGGAAAATTGATATACATCAAGGTCATGACCCCAATTTTCATTCACGGGAATTCCAATACAGTGGCTTCTGTGTGTTTCACCGAAGACAGGTACAGTCATATTGTAAATATTACGCATTCACAATTTCGGCGAAAGTCGAAGTCCAAATGTCGAGACTTCAGACAAAAAATCTTTTTTGGTATTACAAAATGAAATTATTCTCAAAATTGAACGACTGTATTTGTCTACCCTCTATGTTAGGACATCTTTAGGCGTCGAAATTGCCAACGCTTAATAAAGTCCGGACTTCATTAGGAGTTGCTACAAGGCCAACATCATTCATTTATTAAAACGCGAAACCAAACATATGTAAACAATGTTTAAATAAACATTGAAATATAAATAATTTGTGAGAAAATTGGCTAATTAAAGATTAATACTTTGTCATGTGCTGATTTTGAATTTTTATTAAAATAATGCATTCAAAATCAGCACATGACAACTCTTGCTCCGGTATCATCTGTATATAAATTAATTTTGTTGTTTGTTCCCTGCCATGCACTTTAAAACAAAATATTGTTTAAATGTTATATCTAAATAATGTTCAAAATATCTAAAACATATTCACCAATGTTCGAAATAGGGATGACATATTAACCTTTCTTGAGTTTATGTGAATAAATGTAACACTATACTATTGGTAATACGTAATGAACACACAGTATTAAATTAGCGCTACAATTTTCAATAGTGTAGGTGACATTATAATTATGTTATATAATCTATTGAATAATTACACTAATTAGATTTTGGTTTCCATGGCGATGTAAATATCTTCAAATTAATACTAACAAATACGCATATCATTTGATTTTTTTAAATACATGACATATATCAGAGAATTTTACAGCACTAGACGGTCGTTTCGGTCTACAATCTCTCATCAGTATTAAATAAAATATTTGTAAATCAAATTTATAGACAATAAACAAATGCTATAATTATTCAAATTTAGATTCAGCTCGGAGACCATTTCATGAAAATTGATACAGTATTTATTACCAGAGGAACATATTGTTATTTTCAAACTAAAGTAACACTGGGCAATGTGTAAAATGTGAACTGGATTGAACTCTTGGATTGAATTTGACTCTTCGTGTAAAATGTGAACTGATTGAATTTTGGATGGGATTGGGCTCTTGGGCTGGATTCATGGATTTAAAACATATGTCAAACAACATGACTTCAATGACTTTTGGACTAGACTCTTGGACTCTTAGACCTGACTTTTATTTTTGTTTCAGTTTAGATCATTTTGTATCAAACTAAGTGATATCTTAAAGTATCAGTAATTCACTAGTCCAGTCCATGAGTCAAATCCTATCTAATAGTCAAATTCATGACTCCAGTCCAAGAGTCCAATTCAATCCACATTTTACACTTTGCCTCGACACTGATTATAATAGAATGACACATGAAATGGGATTTCCCCGGAGATGTAACATTGTCGGAGATGATCATTATCTCATATCCCCACAACTGCTGACATTAATAGATATAGTGTCTAAAAACAAATGAAATGATGAATAGATAAAATAAAAGGTCGAATTATTTTTTACAAAAACAAAGTACATTTTGTCAATATACTAATTAATCAAAAATAAACATACTAATCCATGGCCAAATCACACATTCCAGAAGCAAAGTTAAAACGACATTGAAAATGACATGGTGGACATCAACCAGGGAAGTGACGCCGGGTGCTCAAAAAGCGAACCTGGTAATATAATGCAAAATAAAATAAGAACACACTAAAAAGGGGAACACTGTAAAAAGACGCACGATAAACACATGTGTTTAATAACCAATGTTAATACAAAATAAACCAAGAACACATCAGAACCTAAGGGCTTCAAAAAGGCACAATGCAAACGCACAATGCAAACGCATGTGCAGGGGCCACTGATATACTCTGGGACTTTGGGACCACGCATAATAAAACAGGCTGACCAATCAAATGTATTTATTTGTCCAGATTGGTACATTTTAAGTGCGCAAGGTACTTTTTTATGGCTAAGTGTTTGATTTTGGTAAAATTTCCATACAAAAAGTCACAATTTTTAGTACTTTTAATTAAAATGAACGTCAAATTGGAATAAATCTATTTAATTTGAGCTTTTTATTTTATCTGTTCGTTTATCCGTTTTTATTGTACAAATCCGTCGAACTGGTCAGCCTGATAACATTTGTATAACAGGTGATATAAGTGCATTATAAGATATGGTAGCTTTATGCTTAAATAACCGATTACAATAATAGATAAAAAGTCATAAATAATATTTAATATTCTTGTTTTTGTTACATCTGTTACAAGATCAATTTTTCCGCCAGATGTCGCCTATTTTAACATTTCCTTTTATAATCCATGAATTCCAGATGTTCAAATACTAGCTAAGTTAGTCCTCATAAGTCAGGAGTTAATCCTACCAAATGGCCATTGTGGTGTATTAGGACTAAAAGCTTAAGTTTTATTGCAAGAAAGGGAAGGGAATTTGTAGCGCAAAATTCCTTTGAATGAAACATAAACTATAAAACGATTACCAAGATAATTGGGAAATGGTCAACACACCGCGTGTGTGATAAAAGTTAACGAGAAATAGCCAACAAATCGTGTGTGTATTTGCAACATATGTTACGTTCACGAAATGTCAAATTCTTTAAATATTTATTTCATTTCATATATTTCAGTGTAAAATAAAATAACCAATCAGCATATTTAATGTTTTGAACAACATTGAGTAAAAACAAATGGCACTATGGCGTAGGGATAAAATTGCTTTTTGTGAGTTGTCCATGCCAACAAAACACCCAAAGAGTCAAAATCCAGGGTCTCTCACCGCTGTGAGTTCGAGTCTCGATCAGACCACATGTGGGAAAGCGAATTTTCCTTGCCGTTGACCTTTACTGATTCACCTGGTATCAGTATAATGTTTCTGTTGGAGTAGTACGCTTGTCTGTGGCGTACTGACTAGGTGTTCTAACACATTAAAGTCGCCCTGAGTACGCGCTGGTATAAGGCAGGCCCCATAACACACTGGAACTTCACATGCATGCACAAAATTGTTCATAGATTAAACCATAGAGATTAATAAAATAGTTATCGTCGCGGATAGCTGAAAAATTGCTGATGTGACATTAAACAACATTCAACCAACCAATCAACCAGCCCTTTACAGAGGCACACTTTTACATTGTATGATTCATATATATATTAGAAATACTGTATAATAAAGATTTGCTGAAGTTAATTTTTCTATTATATATCACTAAATATATTGGAAAAATTGGTGAAGACAAATCAATATCAGATCCTTAAGCAGGTATTAATTTTGAAAAAAAAATCGTTCAAACTGTATCAATGTATTTTTGGAACAATATACATGTACTAGTTCAATCCTTTATATTTCTAGAATAAAATATGTATAAAATTAATAATGCTTACGCATGTATAATTTTGTTCAGACTGGTATATTACATATGTGTCATGTGCTGTTTTTTTAATTTCTATTAAAATAATGCATTCAAAAACAGCACATGACAAAGTTGTCATGTGCTGTTTTTGAATGCATTATTTTAATAGAAATTCAAAAACAGCACATGACATATGAATTATTAAGTTATAATATATACAGATTTTTCAATATATCTTTATTAATTTTAATATTGAACATACGTTATTTCATACAAAATGATTGGTTATAACTATAGAATGTATCATTGCAAAGAAAAATTAACCTCGCTCAGATATAAAAGAAAACAGAATCCCCTTATTCCGTCTCAACATATGTTTATTAATCAAAATCAAACACACCAACCAATGTCCCAATCACAATTCCAAAGAAAAGTAAAACGGCAGTAAGGCTTGGTGCTTCCAAAACGTTTGTATATTAACAATTATTAAGTGTCTAAATTGATTTAATTAACAAATGAAAAAATATGAATTAAAACCTTTAACACTTAATAAGACAAATACATTTTACCCCTTTCACTAAAAAAATATTGGTCCCAGTGCCTTATTTTATTAAATATGCATCCTTATATGCATTTTAATGTGGTTCACTAATGTACCATGTGATGAATAACCCTTACCGCTTGTGTTGAAGTTTTGAAATCATTTACGTCGCAAATTCGCGGAATAAAGTCCCTTTAAATAGAAAACGTCATTGTATGTGGTTCCTATCCAAAGAAAATAAGAGTTTATACAAATATCATTGGATATATTTTGTAGTACGACGGCGAACGCCGTTGCCTATAATTATTATTATTATTATTATTATTATTATAAAAATAGACGAAAACCGTAGTGTTTGTCCGTTTAAATGACCATTAAGCCAATTAACTAATTAGGCCATGGACCGTATGTTTGTGTTTGGTTACTGCCTATAATGAACTTACAGTTGCTTCATTAAATCACTCCTGGCACCTGCAATGTAAACATGCGAAGCTCATTACTCCTTATACTTGTATCAGTATAATGGACTGGGGGAGTGGTACGCTTGTCTGCGGCGTACTGACTATGTGAGCTAGCACGGTGAAGTAGCCCTGAGTGCGCGCTAGTACAAGACAGACCATACAACACACTCACTTCACATGCATACACAAAAAATTGTTCATAAATTAATCCATAAAGATTAATAAAATAGTTCTCGTCGCGAATAGCTGAAAAATTGCTTATGCGACGTCAAGCAACATTCAATCAACTCATTACTCCTTTGACTCCATATAATGTTTAATTGGATGAAAGTCGACCATTTTGTCTGTTATATACAAGTTTATTCAACTCTGAAAAACATTGCTTCTACAACTTAACAAGGTTTACAACGCCAACGCCGACATGTTGGTGACAACATAAGCTCCCTTTTTCTTAAAATAGTATGTCAAGAAATAATAAACATGTAATGGTTTACAATATTGGAATTGTCAGCGGAACATGTGTTGGATTATCGCGGGAAATTCTTCCAGTTACATGTGTAAAATAATCTGGTTTTCAAGATTCAAGGTGCTCGAAAAACATTTTGGACATCATCATAGTATTTTCGATAATTATATGTATTATATGTCTCTGTATTTAAACTTGATATGGATATAATTAAGTTCCCATATTTTCATGTCCTTTTCATTTTCAATTTTCATTTTAATTTTCACATGACGGGTGTAGGTAACTTAACATGAGGTTCACCCGATCCCACTTCCCTGGTGGAATGTCATGTGTTAAACCTTATTTGGCAGTTTCAGAATATATTTGACGTCACATAGTTCCATGTTCCTTTCACACAATTTTAATTACACACGTGGCGGGTGTAGCGAGCTAAATAGGAGGTATTTACCCTTCCGAAGTACCCGGCTTCACTTCCCTGGTGGAAGTTCACGTGTCTAACCTAACTTGTCAGTTCCAAAGTTTATACTTTGCTTCTCTTTTGTGATTCGTACATGGATTGGTATGTTCGTGTTTGGTTTTACTTTGCTTTGGGATTGTGATTTGGACATGTATTGATAAGTTAGTGCTTGATAAATATAGGAATGGTAAGCGAAACACATGTTGGATTATCACGGGAAATCCTTCCAGTTACACGTGTGAAACCAATCCTATTTCTAAGAATTGTAACATAACTACAGTAATTAGCAGACGTAACATAAATAGGTAAACAACATTGACCTTGTCCGCTTGACCTTTTATATAGGAGGGTCCATCCAATATATGGATAATGTTAGTGTGAGAATTCGCAGTTAATACAAACACGATGCACGAACTAACAACAATAGCACTTAAATTGAGGTTAATATTTCCCCATGGATATGTGTTTGAAATTTGTGTTTTACATGATATTTTAAGCACTACTGATAAGGAATTGAATCCCGAAACGTCGTCTAGTGCTATAAAATTAAAACTGGCATAATATGTAATTGTAACCACTGAGCCAGTATCTCTGCTGGTGGCTGGTGGTCCGAGAATATCACAAACTCAGTAGACAATAATTTCGTATTATTGTCAGAAATATACTTTAGTCTAAATTTGCTGTTAGTTGAAATTTGGGATTCCTCAAATCTAAGGTATGCTCCCTCATGCGAAGTATTTCCTCAGCTGAAATTGGTAAAATATATTTTGGTCCTTTGGGTATCTTTTCAATATCTTAAAAACAATTTTGGTTTCATAATTTTGGTCCAAGCACTACTGATGAGAAAATGTGTTCTGAAACGGCCGTCTAGTGCAATAAAATCAAAACTGGTATAATATGTAATCGACACTGCCTATATATACAATATGCACGTTCACAATAATAATAAAGGAATGTCCAACGGTAAACATACCAGATTTGGTCAGACAATCCTTTCAATTAAACGTGTGAAAAACCAACCTTATTTGAAGGATGTAGGTTGTAGTGTTGTTATGGTTGACGGATAAAGGATGTGATAAACTTACGTACACCTGGCAATAGCCAGATTAGGCGTGGCAAAATAACAAATAACTGTTTTACTATTTATATCTGCAGATTATTTCACCATGGAGCTGTCTAGAAATCGCGTTTATTGTGCTATAACTTGCATTGCCGTGTAAAGCAAACACAAAACGCGCGCTAGTACTGCAATGAAAGTTATCGTACTATAAACGCCATTTATTATATAATCTACTCAATAATCCATGTAATACGGTCATACAATAAAAATCGTATTGAATGAGTGTGACGTCATAAAAGCATACAAGTCATTCCAGAGTGACGTTACACGATTGACCTAGTTCACAGATGTTTGTTTCATTTGACACTGTTTGTTGATTCTAATTTAAGCCGATACTTTTGTACTTTTCTTCTAAAAAGAAGATACATTGTATTTAAATTGAAAATGTTTGTTTTGTTTTTGTATCTTGCGGACAGGCTATTGTTTACTTATAATATTTCAGCAGGATTACTTTTGGCGCATGTACACAGTTACGTGAACTTGTGTTTCGGTCAATCAGCTGTTTTCTTATAATGAGAAGACAAGTTTTAAATCTACGAAAAACCCGTTTTAATATAATGGGATTATATAATAAATAGAATCTTGCATTCGTGTTTATGCAATATTGAATTTATTAAACTCGTTGAATAAAGTTTTATGCAACTCGCCAAGGCTCGTTGCATAAAGAATTATTCAACTCGTTTAATAAATTCAATATTACATAAACACTCATGCAAGATCCTCTATTTCTACTTCATTTATACTCGCTCGTGCAAAGTATTTCCTTGGCAAAATTTAGTTAATATATTTTAATCCATTCCATATTTTCTCAACCCCTTGAAAACTGGTTTAACAATTTTGTTTCGAAGCAATACTTACGAAGAATTGTATCCCAAAAGGGCCGTTTAGTGCTGTAAAATTAACACTGGTATATTGTGTAATAAGATTTTCAAATGTTAGTGGAGTTTTATAGACATTCCACCATTCATGAACTGACTTAGTCGATGTAAGTGAAATAATTTTGAATGCGACGTAAAACACAATTACTCTTTCCAGTCTTCTAGATCTGTGCCGATATTCGTGTCATATCATATTATCAATAACAACCACTCTTTGTAATTATTCAAAGCGACAATAGTATCAGATGTCTTTTTATAGTTTTGCCAATTTTTAATCAAATGTGACATAAAAAATAAAACTAAAAGCTAATTAGCCCCATGCGTATCTATGTGCTCGTGTGCATTCATCAGCAATAGAATTCTCTATACATAATAATTACATCACACATATATTGTCTGTTCTGGAAGTGCAGTAACTTGTTATACCACTGTGGGCAATGTAATTACACTTTATCTGATTTTTGTCTTTCATATTTTTCCCAGAAGTACAACCCAGATCTCTGTCAATATAAAGCAATATATGTAATTATATAGCTCTCATTCTTTGTTTAGAGTAATTGCATTCCTACTATGTTGTATCATAAAAACCGTTATTTTTTGTATTTTTAATTAATTACGTTCACAAAAATGATGTTTGATAGCTTGATATGTAATTAACCATGCTCTGTCGGGGTCCCTGTTGTCATCCGATAGCTCACCCGAAAAATGAAAGGTGTTTTTGCTTTAAGTTAATTGCATTAGTAGTGTTTTTTGTTTGACATGTTTTCATCACGGAACTACGGTGTTGCGCAAGCGTGGAAGTTATACTGTTACTGCCGAGATGAGGTTACTTCAGATATTCTTTGCTACCTAACATTTCTTTTTATTATCCAAGTAACATGAAAATTTACCATTGTTCAAGTTGACAGCAATGTTATATTTATTTGAACAAACCTTTTACTCACAGACATTGTTATAAAGCTTACCATTTTACAGCAAAAACATAAATATCCATACATATTCGGATAGTTTTGAATTGAAAACAAAAATATGTTTCAATATACTGGCTATCCGAATTACATAAATGTCCCAAAAGCTGTCGTTTAATAGCCAATTATGGTAACTGCTCTATTATAGACAGGCAATTTTTTTATAAAACCCACTTTGCCATAAATATATTGGCTACCCAAATTACTTAAATATCATTGCGATTATAGTTTGATAACTGCTCTGTAAAAGGTCTATCGGTGCATATACCCTCTGATCCAACTAACTTTCTTTTCTGTTACCGTATATCCTATATCGTATGGATTATTTTGTTCTAAAACTACAATGTACAAATGTATTATACCAGTTTAAATTTTACAGCATTAGACGGCCGTTTTGGAATACAATTTCTCATCAGTAGTGCTTGGACCAAAATTATGAAAGCAAAACTTATTTCAAGAGGTTGAAAAGAATCATTTTCAATTATGATGTTTTCAATGTCGTTACAGTTGATTTATTACAGAAACTATTATAATATGGAATATAATAACAAATTTGAAGGACAGACAACTTTGCACACAGACAGATAACGATAAAAGAGTAAATGACGGATCCATCCTAAAATTGTATGTAGATGTTGGATTCTGATTAATATTCCCTCTGTAGAAATCATAATCCCAAAACAAAATAAAACCTTTAAAAATTTGACAAATTAAGTTTAACACGTGAACATATACCAAGTAAGGACGTGTGTTCTGGAAGGATAAGCACCCCCTCTTAAGCTAGCTCCATTTTTCAATATCCCTTTAGTAACATCCTTGATGTAGCATATAACCTAATTTATATTTTTGTTAAATCAATCATAAAATAATTTTAGTAATTTTAATATTGTTCTTTATTTAATTTTGATATCGTTAGCCCAGAAGTCAATACATGATATTCTAATGTCAGATAAACAAAAACAGACATAATGACCCATGTCCGAATCACAATCCAGAAGCAAAGTAAAAACTTTGGAACTGACAAGTCAGGTTAGACACCTGACATTTCACCAGGGAAGTGAGTCCGGATGCTCCGGAAGGGTAAGCACCTCCTGTTTAGCTAGCCACACCCGCCACGTGTGTA
Organism: Anadara kagoshimensis; assembly: GCA_021292105.1. Classification (NCBI taxonomy): domain Eukaryota; kingdom Metazoa; phylum Mollusca; class Bivalvia; order Arcoida; family Arcidae; genus Anadara; species Anadara kagoshimensis. The sequence continues at coordinate 19,763,207 of CM037872.1, read as the reverse complement.
ATCAAAATTGTGTGAAAGAAACATGGAACTATGGGACGTCAAATATATCCAGGGCAATCCTTGACAGAGAGACGTCAAATTTATTTTAGAACTGACAAGTAAGGTTAGACACGTGAACTTCAACCAGAGAAGTTAGGCCTTGTTAATCAAAATTATGCTTTATCGTTAGAAGTATTGCCGTTGGTTTCTCATGAATTGAGAAAAATAAGTTTCGTGTTTCTATTTTTGTTATTTCAACATTGTTGGGAATATTTCGATTTCCACAATTTTAGCCCGAGCCTCCTAACCGACAGTCTAGTGTTGCAAAATTGAAGTAGGTATAGTAATAATAAAACGATAAGTAAAACTTGTAACTGTTTTTTTTTTGATGATGACATATTTGTAGCATACACCTGCTTCTCCTGCTAAGGTACATTTATTTCCTTAACAGCTAAGATGCTATGTTATCGCTTGTTCCCACTACAGGGACATTAGTCAACAAAGCAAGCTGTTTAAAAATAAATTGCCGTCATGGAGATTGCAATACTAGGCCTATCAGGTCCTTCAAAAATTTTTGTACAAGTTTGATGTCTCTAGATCCAAAATTACCTTGAGGTCACATAGTTCGTTTTGTTTCATTCCCTATTTTGATTTCATAGTTGACGGTTGTAGGTAGCTTGACAGGAAGTGTTAACCCTTTCAGAGCATCTTGTCGCACTTTCCCGGTGACGGGTAACGTATTCAACGTAATATATCAATTTTTCACCTTGCTTTTGGGATTATGCATGGACAGGTATGTTTGTGTTTGATCTAAAATTACAAAAAAATGGAGCAAAGGTAATTACTATTAAATTCTAAAAACCACGAGTTTGCTTCATTAATGTAACAAATATAAAACAAGAAACTACTGACGAATCTTCGAAATACAAAATTCATCCCGTTATGTGCTATGACTTTTCAATTATCCTAACTACATTCCATAGCAAGTGATTAGCCTAGGCTTACAATATCCCTGAGTCAACAGTATTTGCAAGCAGCCTACTTCGTTGTACAAACTCCCTGTAGTGGGAACAGGCTCTTCCATAGCGTATTAATTGGGAAACAAATACACCATAAGCAGGAGAAGCAGGTATAACAAACATAGAACAAGAAACTACTGACGAATCTTCGAAATACAAAATTCATCTCGTCGATCACTATGCACTAAGCATTTCAATTATCCTAACTACATCCCATACCAAGTGATTAACCTTCTTTTTATTTTGAAATTCTCATTTTATATCATCTCGGGTGTCGTTTTAATTTTTTTTAAATATATTAACAAGACACCCGCAGCACATGAATCGCTCATCTGAGCGATTAATTTGGTATATATAAAATGTCAAGATTAAACCATTTTGCGAGTGTGTGTGTGTGTGTGTGTGTGTGTGTGTGTGTGTGTGTTACGATCTTACTAATTTTGTATACGTTCACATATTTATATGAAAATAATTTAATTACTTAAAATTTTTAATTTCAGAAATTAAACTACTTTAAAAATAAAGTACTATTGGGCGATTCCGGAAAATTTACCGGGGTTTCCGTTCAATATGATAAATGACCTAGCAACATTACTTCATAAAGTAGGATTAATTATACAAACAGCATGAATACATTGACATTTATACACATAGCTAAAGTGTATGTAATTTCTCACTAGCCTGGGTAGTAGGATATTATGTTTCTTATTTAAACGATTTTAAGATAGTATTTCTGAATCCGTTATTATCTACAGGGCTACTATTGATCAATTTTATTGTTTTATAATTACAGAATGCATCTGTTTAAGACTCAACTGCCTGGCAGACAGTTCAATATCTGAGGAAGAGTACATATCATTTTACCAGCAAATAGGCAGATGTTGGCGTAATTATCTCCAAGCCAAGGACAAACGGAATTTTTGTGGAACAATCCGTTTCATCGGACAAGGAAATAATCAAATATATTTTTGGCTAAAAATAAGGAAGTAAATTCAAATGGAGGATTTTACTTTAAGCTTCGATCAAAATAAAGAGAAGTAAATTGTGTATTTTAGCAGGGAGAAAAGTTAAAAAATTATTTTTTCAAAAAATTACCGTAATGTGAAAAACCTAAACAGTTGGAACATATAAGTTTTGTTGAGAAAATTTATTACAAACACGATAGAGAATCTGGAATAATTGTGTAAAATTAAATTAAAATCAAATAAAAGTGGATCAGATAAAGTGCAAATGTAATTGTTGAAATAAAAATAATTAAAAGATTATATTTGGATCAATGGTATGACATGGGTGCGACTGAAGTGGTGAATACAGCGGTGTTCAACTTGACAAATACAAGTCATCACGGCATAGATATACTAAATACTACGTACGTGTATAATGAGGGGTTTAACATTACAGTGGCACAAATTAATGTCACAAATATTACTAATGGAACCCGAGATTCCAGTAGTAAACCTCAAATTTGGAGCATTGAACACCTAATTCTGACGTCAATCATTCTCGGTTTGATGATTCTCTCGACGATAATTGGAAATGTCTTTGTTATAGCTGCCGTTATACTGGAGAAAAATCTACACAATGTCGCTAATTATCTAATATTATCTTTGGCTGTAGCGGACTGCATGGTAGCAACTCTGGTTATGCCAATTAGTGTTGTTAACGAAGTGACAACCTCTTGGTACTTAAGGGCTGAGGTCTGTGATATGTGGATATCCTTTGACGTTTTGTGTTGTACAGCATCAATTTTACATCTAGTGGCCATATCTGTTGACCGTTACAAAGCGGTTACTAATATTGACTATGTAAGAAACAGAAAAGCGAAACAGATTCTTCTTATGATTGCAGTGGCTTGGACGGTGGGTATTTGTATTTCAATTCCGCCTTTGTTTGGCTGGAAAGATCCGAAAGATAGCCCCGATAATACTGGACATTGTATCATAAGTCAGGATTATGGCTACACCATATTTTCAACAATGGGTGCCTTTTATTTACCTACAATAATAATGATGATTATATATTTCAGAATATATCAAGTAGCAAGATTTAGAATAAGAAAAAAGAACTTCATGAAGAAGATGAGCAACAGAAACAAGAATTTGAATAATTTAAATTCTAATAAACCCAGTACACTCTCGCCATCAATAAATGGGCATGCTGAGCTCACAGTGGTAGACCGAGAGTCCTCCGTGTATGGACTCAATGACACTAATGAAAACTCAAAACTTCCTACAAATGGTCATTTGGAAGGGAGGGATGAAACAAAAATAGCAATGCTTCCAAAAAATAACAATGAGGCCATGAAAGCTAAGAGACAAAAAGAAAAACTTGAAATGAGACGCGAACGGAAGGCAGCAAGAACATTGGGAATTATTACGGGAGCATATATCATGTGTTGGCTACCGTTCTTTGTTATTGCATTGATTGGTCCTTTTATTAAGGACTACGTTAGAATTCCACAAGTGGTAGAGAGCACTGTGCTATGGTTAGGTTATGCAAACAGTTTACTAAATCCTATTATTTACACAATATTCAGTCCTGAGTTCCGACATGCCTTTCAGAAAATCATGTTTGGGAAATATTACAGGCAGAGGAAATAGATATATATACAAACACATATATTTACTATATAAGTGCCGATTTGTTTTATGTGTTTTGTGAAATCCATTGGTTCATACTGCTTTCACTGATCATTCCGAAAACATTGCACCCGATATTGTAACATTAAGTAGATCTGCTTGATTATACCAAGTAAGAAAGGAAAGAGTTCGATTTGTACCCTCCACTAAAAATGTAATTTTGACTTAAAAAAGTCTTAAAATGTAAGATTAAGCCATTTTGAAGATTTCTGTGAAAAATGATTTTTCAAAATTTTTACATAGAATATAATGGGTGGGTGGGGTACAAAAGGAACTCTTACCGTAATAAATATCAATGCATCAAAGTTTATTTTATTTATAAATATTTGGTGCAAGTGACTACGATATTATTGACGCGTTGATAAATAATATAATTATTATGCATTGTTGACTTCAAAACTAATAAACTGATTATGTATCAAAAACATAACGTCTTAGTTCAATAAGTTTCATTTTAAATTCCATCAAATTGCATTGTAATGTCAAAATTATTGTATATGTCATATTATAAATTTTTGAATTTTCTGAATGAAATATTAAAAAATTATAATATGACAACTTATATATAAATTTTCAATTTCATTCAGAAAATTCAAAAATTTATAATATAACATATATATTTTTCATTAATTTTACTTTTTGTTTTGTATGCTTTCAAGGTTTAATGTCGTTAAAACAGAAATAACTTGCATATCAAATTTATCCTGGATGTGTTTTAGTTCATTTCACTGCCAGTTTTGCTCTACTGCACACATGATGGATGAAAACAAGCCATCCGGCTTTATTTCAAGGGTGGGTGTGCACATATTTTTACTAAATATGTTTATTTTCATAATTTGTTCTTTGTTTTAGGGAGTGTGATTTAAACATGGATTGTGTGCTTGTTGTTAATCGGCTTACACAATGTTTACTTTTTGAATAAAAAGTTCAGGGCAGTGTCTTTACAATATTGATCACCATGGGAATAAATGCACTGTCCTATTTTTCAAGAGACGTTACTTCAGTGACCTTTAAATTGAGTTCACAATCATTATTTGATTATTAGACCAAAAGCAAACTTCTACGCAAACAATATAAAAAAGCAGTTTACGGAAAAAGAAAATACTAATTCAAACATTCGAAAATACAATAGCAATAGACGTTCGAAAATTCGATATCTTTTCGATTATATTGATGAATGTTTTAACTTTCTTTTATTCGAAAATTTAAATTTTTCCGAGTTATCAAAGTTTCACTGTATATAAACAGAGATATAAATGTTCTTCTTTTGCAAGTGGTATTGCTAATCTGTGATAATGTTATAAATTAAAACAAACATACCAATCTATGTCCAAACCACAATTTCCAAAAGCAAAGTAAAATTTTTGAAAACTGGAGAATTTAGTTAAGCATACTATTTTTTCCTTTTTTGCTATGATAAGGGTTGACAAAAATTTTATCATTGAATTCCTGTAGACAAGCATAACCAGTATAACAGTTTAAAGCCTCGTAGATATATGGTCCTGACATAGATTTAAAATGTAAAATATAAAAAGTTGAAGCAATAAATTATTAATTGATAAACATTTAAAACATGATTATAGTTCTCCAAAGTCACTTGACTTGTAAATAACATCAAACAAATGCAATGTTAGAAAAAAGAAATGGGAGTAAGAACCAAAGAGCGGTCATTTTTATTGTAAGAAACAAAGTTTCTAAAAGCTTGCATCGCTTTGCCAGAATATTCGACTTTTTCAGGAGATTACGTTTTTATTTATTACTGATAGAGTTTTCAAATGACAAAAACAAATATTTTCCTTAAAACATATTCGCTTCCAATCCGATTCATATTTTTACTACTTTTTTAAGTTATCTTCATTTGTCCCTGTCTGTCGCTACTTTGGTTGCCCTCCTCCGTGAACTGTACCCAAGCTCTTTCGCTCTCTTTCGATAAATCTTCTATATAATTTCTAGATTGTAACTTACTTTTAAAGCAGCACCTTGGGCAGCATGGTTAAAACCTAGCTAAACATTGTTTACCAAACCTTTAGGCACCCATTTTCCCTCTTTACAATCCTCTTCGAACTGGAAAGAAATTCTTTGTGAAATATTGTCTACCAACTTGCATTGACCTTTCACACTGATTGATGATAATGAAAACTATCATTGTTATAATGACAGCATCGCGTTTGTTCGTACCAATTTTTTTTATTCCATGAAATCAAACGTAGAGCTGCCACTAGTAATACGGACAAAGGTACTAATTTTATATCGAATTTATTTCGCTTTGTCACATTTTAGAAAATTATTTATTTATTTATTTTTTTTTTTTTTCATTTTTTTCCAATTAAGAGAACTTATACACATGATTAAAAAAAATCAATATGTTTCAAATATGTTTCAATAATTAGTATTAGAAATTTACTGTACTTTTTAGATGAAACATTCTGATCTTTTTTCGAAAACGAAATCAATTTTTGTCCTCATATCTAACAGTTTTATTACATTAGCATTTCTGCGTTTTGTTTGCAATTGAACACAAGGGCTAATGACCGGTAAATGGTTGTTCAATGCGTGTATAGATTGCTACCTAACTGATAATTCGGAGCTTGAGTCAACAAATGATTTAAAGCACCCTCTTTTGGATCACATCACCTCCGCGATGACTGATTTGTCCGAAAGAACAGCTTACGTATAACACCACAGTCCAGTAGTAAGATCAGATTAAGATCCCTCGCTGGAGACCGCTGAGTATCTCCGGGTACTATGCTTTATACTAACACCAACTTTGACCTGTCCGTTTGACCTTTTATTAGGAATATTCTTATAGAAGGATCCACCCGATAAATAGGTAGTAATAGGATTCGAAGTTAATCAGGTGTATACAGGGTCTTTGAGTAGTGTTCGCATTTTGTAGGCAAAATAAAACTACGTAATCCCTATACATTAATGAACTCGTCCACAATAAATATTCAAATGAAATGTCAAGCGGACAGGTCAAAGTTGTTTACCTATATAATTGATTTAGTAGTAAAAACAAACTTTATTCAACTCCTTTCCAGTCCATAAGCGAAAATATTTTTATCTGTACAAGTTTTTATTTTAAAAATGTATGTTGAAAATATGGCGAAGAAAAAGTATCTTTGTAGGTCTAAATAAAATCTAATTAACTGGTGATTTTCGCTCACTCATTTGAGGGAGTATGAAAAACGTTCTGAGGTGGACATCGATCGTTATGTTTGTTTTGTTCGTTATGTAATTTATAACACAACAACGGCGGGGGACTCAAAATCATTTTATAAGTATAAAATATCTCTCTTGTTAGAAAAATTATTCTGCTGTTGTTTTTTCTTATTTTAGTGATTTATTATGCGGCAAACACAAAAAACCCGTTCGTTTGCAATACTTCTCTAAATTAAAAGTCCCAACAACTGCAACAGTTTGCTATCTGCTGCGCATAGAGGTTTTCAGTTACTTTTACTATTAAGCACAAGTAGGCTCGCATTGCGGAGCATAATTAAAATATGTTTTGAAAAACGTTTTGAGAATATAGCTGTCACAAAAACGGTTAAACAGACAATGAATATAATTATTTGGATAATGTTGTTGAGTCTCGATTTGTATCATAAAATTTATTTCTAGCCAGAGGTACATTGTAAATAAATGCAAAATTGCTTTGTCGGGGATTATATCCTGACTGGCTATAGAAACGTCTCTAAGACATTAATCTGAATCACGCACATACGTATATAATATTCATGTCGATCACTTTCTGTTAAAGGTCGCAGATAGGTAATATTTAAACTTGTAACTGACAAGACTGATATAGAGTTTTTGTCTTTGGTATAATGTATAAATCAAAATTAGTACACAAAAGAGCTAAAACGTGACCAGAGATCATAGAACTCTTCAATATTTTAAGCAAGTTGGTTAAACAAATTCAAGTGTAATGAATATCCTTAATATAACTCTGTTTGAAAACAAACGTAGTTAAACGACTATAATTACATTTGCTAAAAGTACGTCACTTCTTTGTTGCTTTTGTCCATACGCGTGGCGTCATAGATTGGCTGTTCAAACGATTGTAAATGCATGTCGTACAAGATACTGTTTTACATTTATTTCAGGATTTAATAACCAAAATAAGATTTTCAAAAAATGAAAAATGTAAATATAACCACTGAACTGTCTAGAAATGGCGTTTAAAGTGCTATTACTTCTATTGTGGTGCAAATCAAACTAGCGCGAGTTTGTTTAGCACGACAATGGAAGATATAGAATGATAAACGCCATGTCTTGATAGTTCAGTGGTTAAGTATTGTCAATCAGTCTGATTGTTGTGATTTCATATAGCCGTCTTATCAACAACAACTGATCACCTGTGCATGAGAGCAAATTTTACTCCGTTTCTATGTGTATTGTGATATTTTAACTAATAAGGATTAGCTAATATTTCCTCACATTATCAAATTCTAGGGTTTGACTATTTAAACTTTAACAAGTTATCAATTTTCATTAGCCTTTTCTAATTCTGTCAATGGGTTTACCTTTCATAGTGTTGATATTGTATATCATACGGTTTGCTTAACTTTATTAGGATCTAGGGATTGGACAACTGCTTATTCTTTAACTTGCTGTATTTTTTTATTTGCTGTTTCTAAATCTGTCGGTTGGTTTACATTTCACAGCCCCATTAATGCCGCAAGACTGCAACGCCTTATATAAGCGCAGATCTTAAAGCTGGTTCGACGGTATTTTTACATGTCAACGGGTCTTTCCTTTTAGGAAGAAAATAATATAATAGTTTCCCCATGCTGTTTGCAATATGACTTTGTGGCCCTGGACACTACCATTTTGGTAAGATCTTTTATACAGAATATGGGCACAACTCCAAATACCCAAAGATTATTCTGCAACTCTATATGGTAGCTTAATGATTGCTAAACAAGATGCAGTATTACTATTTACAATCAAAAGTCTAAATCCTTTTACTAGTGAGAAACTTTTCCTCAAGTGTAATGTGCATTTATATGAACAACATAAACATTGTTGTTGGAAGAGTTTAAATTAACCATTTACAAGTTTTCTTAAAGGAGTGTTTGGTTATGGTATGTCTTCCAGAAATAAAACATGATCTTATTTTGTATTCAGCGTTGATTCATTAAGAAACAAGACAATAAAATAGAGTAAGATGTATAATTCACTTTGGTTTAACATTCAGCAGTACATTGTTGTCATTCCATGATGAAATAATAAAACATGTTGATGCTACCAGTCACTTTAATTTGATGACATTTGCGAGTTTCACAGTAGTAATTATGAGAAAATAAAATGCACAACCCTAATATTACTTTCACTGGTTCAGAGTAATTCGATTTTATCGTTTATTACAAGGTCGTTACGATTCCTAGACATTTCTGTAATAAACATCATTAAAACATTCCATAAATATTGCGTATTATTAGTATCACAAATATTTAAATATCAACATACAAAATTAGATTCATATTAACACTTATTTCTCCGCTAATAAACCGAATTTTCTTTTCAAGTGTTTGGTATACTTTTTAGTGCATACATCAGTCGAATTTTATTAATTGAAAAGGGACATTAACTCTCTGTCTGGTATAATTCTTTTCGTACAAATTGTAGTGAAATATTTTTATTAGGAATTCCAGGTTCTTCATCCATCTCTTAAATGATTACCTCGATTTAATTACAATACCCTTGAATTATAAGTATAATTTTACTTCCTTAGCCCCAGTTTCAATCCATTATGTAACAATAGTGAACTCGACTGCCAAATGATTTAAAGTGTCTATTTATTGCCCACTATACCTTTTATCACCTAGATTCTAATCCCATTAGGCAGGCTATTATGAAAAAGTTTGTCAGTTGTCACCCAGCTATATATACAGTATCTTGTTAACGTTGATAATCAAATTTCATTTTCTGAAGCAAAACTTTTGACTTTCAAACACAGTTCTGATCAGTAGTTGATGCAACAGTTTCAAGTGTTTCTGAATTTGTTTGATTCGACAAACTTCCCATTGCGACTGTTTTCATTGAACAGTGGAAAGTTAACAAAAACAATTTCATATTCCAGAAACGAACGCAGTAATGTACGAGAAATATATGAGTTAGCAAGACATAATTTATTCTGCGTCAACAGCAATTTTCAGAAAGACCAATCAACGTAAAAATTGTCTTACTCCGGGGCTTGAGTGGCTGAACGGTTTCAACAATCACAGTTTAGTGTTTAGTTTAAATATACTCAAAATTGAGTCCTTCACAACAAACGCTTTATAATTATCAAAGGTCGTTGGTACAGAATATGAAAACCATTGAATTTCTTATGAAATTCCATATACTTGTCGTATTGGAGTTTTTTTTACAATAACAAGTAGGGTATGTATTTTAGCGTCATATATGATCAAATAGTGACTCTATGACACACATACAATACAACTCTAAATAATTAAAGTACTGTGTATTTTTTATGTGGAGTGGTTTAATTGTTTTAAGAATACAGCATGTACAACAACCGAGTATAACCTGAAGATCACGAACACATTGTTTGAATCAAGTCGTTGTGTCTCTTTATAATATGTGTGTCCAGAATTGCCCTGGATATATTTGACGTCCCATAGTTCCATGTTCCTTTCACACAAGTTTGATCACATACGTGACGGGTGTAGCTAGCTAAACAGGAGGTGCTTACTCTTCCGGAGCACCCCGCCTCACTTCCCTGGTGAAAGTTACGTGTCTAACCTAACTTGTCAGTTCCAAAGTTTTTACTTTGCTTATGGATTGTGATTCTCACATGGATTAGGATGTTTGTTTTTTTATATTGGAGTATACCAAAGACCAAAATCAACGCATATCAAAAACGTTATCAGCACTGATAACTTTCTCCCGATATTTGATATGTTCATCAACAAAGTATTTGAATTTGGATCTTTAAGTTCAAAGCGTCATTTTAAATATTGAAATCCAGATTTATGATGGCATTTTATGATTATTTGCTACGTTATTAATGACAGTTGACATTTTAAGTAATAACAATTTTGCTGTGAATGCGTCTTGTTTTTCTTCAATTCATTGTTTTGGTTTGTTAAGTTAAGTAAAAAAATGGTGTATAGTTCTGAAAATCAAAAACAAACATACCAACTTATGTTTAAATCCTAGTTCAAAAACTAAGTTAAAACTGGCAAATTCGTTAAACACGTGAACATTTAACAGCGAAATGAGTTCGGGTGCTTTTGACAGGGAAGCACCTCCTGTTCAGCTAGATACATCCGCCACCTGTGTAAACAAGTCTGGCCTTAGACCCATTATATTAGAACTCGGTTTGCGATTTCTTTATCTGGTACTACAAGTGAAAAGGGTGGATTTTTTATGAAACTGCTGATTTTTTATATATTAGAACAATTACAACATATAATATAATACTATTTACTTATGCCGTTTTTTCTTTTGGTATGAAGAATATCACATTAAATTGTAAAGAATCTAGTACACGTGTACTGACTATCCCATTTGCTTTGTTAATTAAAACTAGTCAAAGATCAAAGCCAGGGTATGTATACCACTTGTTCATGAATTGTGCCTAATGACCTAAAGGCGAGATAATGAGGATGAATGATTCCTAGTACAATTTACGAAATCATCAAAAGATGATTATGTCGGCCTGGTCCTAACTCATTAAACATACCTTTTTACTCACTGAATTAGTTTATTATTATACAGTTTCTTTCATCTTCATTTAACCAGGAGGAGATTATCCAAGCCCCAATTCCATTAGTTACCTTTACCAAAGTGCTGATCTTAATTGATTTATTCATTAATCTCACTTTATGTTATTGTCCCTTTCTCTTCCTTTTTTTTTTTTTTTTTTTTTTTTGTCTTTGCTATTTTAATACGTTTGTTCTTAGTTTATATTTCCCATGCATTCTGTTTATCAGGATTTTCAAGCATATGTCACTTTAACTTTTTTTCATTTGATCAGAAAAATCGGAAGACATACGTGCCTATTTCGGTCCTTTTCTCTATCAGGGCACAACACAATAACATAAAGACCCAAGAGGACCAATGAAAACGGCCTTTAAGGGCAGGTGGTCTTTATATACAGGTTCAAATAATATCAATAAAAACAGTTGGGATACAATTCTACTGACATTCATAAGCAGGTGGCCCTTATATGGGTTGCCCTTTAAGACATGTTCGACTGTGATAAAAACATCAATAATACAAAAAAGATAATTACATAATTATAAATTATTACATAAAATGAAGGAATCAGTGTTGCGTCTGTATTTATGACAAGACTTAACAATTGAGAATAAAGTAACATAATAAAACAATGTATGTGAGAGAGAGAGAGAAAATTAAAACGCTAAACAAAAATAAACTATTGTGAAAGAGATGCATTCATACAAAAGACAATTACTTTTACTGTTTGAACCAAGAACAAACACGCCAGTTTGAAATATAAAATCGTTAAGACGTTGAGAGGGAGAGAGAGATAAACAGACATACAGACAGACAGAGAGGGAGAGAGATTAACAAAAATAAACTTGTGTGAAAGAGAAGTATATACATGTATGCAAACGGTAATAACTTTTACTGTTTGGACCAAGAACAAACACACCAGTTTGAAATATATAAGAGAGAGAGAGAGAAACAAAAATAACTGGTGTGAAAGAGAAGTATATACATACAAAAGGCAAAACCTTTTACTGTTTCAACCAAGAACAAACACGCCAGTTTGAAATTAGAAATTATTTAGACGTATTATGATTAATTTTGAAGAAATTTGTTTAAATTAACGATGTTAATTAACAGAAGTTTAATATGCGAATCTGAATATAAAATATTGGTCATTGACGTCATAACATGCTTATAATTGTTCTACCGCTAGACAATCAAAACAAAACACGTCAGCTTCGCTTCCAAAGTAGTAATTATGAAACGACTTTAAAGTGCTTTCTTCAAAAAAGGAAAAGGAAAATTACAACAACAATGTTACTAATAAATAAATCAACACTTTGGTGTGACAAAACATTATCACAATAGTGGGTTTATTCGTTAGCTTGTGTCATTTGACATTTATCCTAGGATACATACATATTATATACATAGTATCAGGTCGAGTCTTATTTTTAGGAGCTGGTAACTTACGAAAAATGAGTCTCCAAATAAAAGGACAAGACCTGAATCGAAAGGTTCTGTAGTAATGACGTCATTATTAACGTTTGACAAATTGAAGATTCCCGTATGACGTCACAATGAGTATTCCGACTAAAACTGCACGTGTACTTTACCGCCAATGCTGTATTACCACACTGTGGTGATACAAGATTTTGTATCGTACTTGTTCGGTAAAAAGAACTTGTATTTCGTCAAATCAGGTAGAAAATCAAGTCTAGTTTTAGATAAGTATTATTATGATTATCCCTGCTACAATCACATACAATTCTAATCTCTTTGGCCCAGAAAAACTACAAAACTACAACAGGCATTAATTAAAAATTAATAAGTGATTCCCGTGTGACAACAAATGTTCGTTAGTGAAAAATCATTTAAACTTTGACATTTGACAGTTTGTGAGATTATAATGGCAATTGATACTGAAACTAAATGAAATGTCATTCTCTTTGTCACTTTATCATAAGTCAAAATATACACTAATTTTCCCTTGATAGACTTTTTGTTTGTTAACGTTATTTGTTCATTTTATGTAGTGAATTGTTTATACTGTGGCTACAACTAAGAACAATTCAGTTGCATTTGTGTATACCTCAGTCTACTGGCTGTACAAAAATCACATACGTTTCTACGAACTCTTTTTTGAAATAAGTAATATTAACTTTTTTCGCTTAAGGTTACTTTTTAAGTTCAGATGATAATCATTATTTTATTTTGCTAGAGATCAGATGTGTTAACGTTCTTGCATTTAAAAATAGGTAATAACAAAGGGTTGGCATTTTTCCCTCTAAAATCGAACAATTCTCAGTAGATTTTGTTTTTCAGGAAATATATTTCTTATGTTTAAAAGAGAGGTTCATACACCAGATGGTTCAAGTACAATTTAAACAAAATATCTCTATTGAATTCAGCAAAATCAGAAAGGAAATATATTTCTTGTGTTTAAAAGAGAGGTTCATACACCAGATGGTTCAAGTACAATTTAAATAAAATGTCTCTATTGAATTCAGCCAAATCAGATAAAATGTCAATACTATAACATCCCATTTCTATATACCCCAATATGGCTCGTGGTGAATAAAAACTTTTATAATCAATATCAATTCAACATCTTGAAAAAATGTTTTCAAGCACTATTGATGAAAAATCGTATTTCAAAATGGCCGTCTAGTGCTGTAACATTAAAACTGGCATAATATGTAATTGGAGACGGAAATATTCAAGGGATTTTAATAATGTGTATTGTAATTATCCATTCGTTATTTTAAAAACTAGTTTAATATTGATTTCGTTATTAGATCTTAATATTTGTTCTATACATATTTCTTGAAATTCCTTTTTCAGTTTCACGGTTGTTGAAAACGTTGATATACAGTATATTAACCCTTGATATTTTCGTAAATTGCTGTTTTGATTTTTGCTGTCTGAAGCTTTCAATAAATGTTGTATCACTTTCCTGGTATAAATGCACTTTTATTTTTACTTGTTTTGCCAGTTTTCACAATCTTTCCTAGCTTAATTTTGAATTATCGGTTCATATGTGTATATACATAGCTTTTGCCTGAATAGTTTTTTGTATCAAAGCATTATAGCTTAAAGTATTGGATTTTCTCTGTTTCAATGAGATGATATACTACAACTAAATTTGCCGAAAATCATAAATATAATATCTGACTACAGTACATAATTATATAAGTATTGGACAATTCCCTACATTACATCATAAATATAATATCTGACTACAGTACATAATTATATAAGTATTGGACAATTATCTACATTACATTCAAACTTCTATATTTATTACACTTTCTCAGACATCAGACTAGATATATCAAATTTTCAGCCATCAGGTCCGTCTGAGCAATTATATTGGGGTTAAATATTCATAATATATCATACTGCATTGTCATTGATCTATCTTTGTAACAATTCTGATTGTCTGACATATATAGTATTATTATTATTTTTATGATTATTATTATTATTTACATAATTTATACCATCTATCAACATTATTATTATTTTATTATTATTATTATTATTATTATTTACAAAATTTATACCATCTATCAACATTATTATTATTATTGTTAATTATTATTATTATCATTATTCACAAAATTTATTAGATTAATCAACAAAATTATCTTGGATATATTTGACGTCTTAGAGTTCCATGTTCCTTTCATTCTCAATTTTGTTTTAACACGTGGCGGATGAAGCTAGCTAAACAAGAGGTGTTTAACCCTTTTTCTTATTTGGTCTTGTCACATAGCCTGCCTGCTTATATAAAAGGCAAATATAGATTTTGTGTTTTGTAAAAGGTACGCATTTTTGGGGTATTTCCTATTTTATGTTAATCATACTATACGAAGTTTCAAATTTTTCTCATTCTTATTCCTTTTTTATTCTGGTATATATTCTGCTATTTTGTATGTTTTTTTTCCAGAAACATTTT
Organism: Anadara kagoshimensis; assembly: GCA_021292105.1. Classification (NCBI taxonomy): domain Eukaryota; kingdom Metazoa; phylum Mollusca; class Bivalvia; order Arcoida; family Arcidae; genus Anadara; species Anadara kagoshimensis. The sequence continues at coordinate 19,747,923 of CM037872.1, read as the reverse complement.
AAAGTACCTGGCCCTATTTTCACAAGAATTTCTTAATTAAGATTCCCACTAACGTTAACTGAGCAAATTTTGGTAATCCCTTTTTTAAAACTTGTTTTAAACATATGTGACGAAACTAAATGTAAATGTTTTAGGTTAAAAGTGTCACGTTAATTTCCTGAATAACTTACAAATTTACGCAATTATAGCGGTTTGAAATTTAGCCAGATTTAAGTTAAGGAAACTCTTAGTTAAGAATAATTGTAAAACTAGGGTCCGATTATTTCACTATTTACCCTTATTATGAAATGCAATAGTATTCTAATTTTTATTACGCTACTGTCATTAAAATGTATTCAATACAAACATTATGCATATAATTTGGGTTTTATATATCGATGACATACTTATATTTTGCTGGCGATGATGTAATGAATCATTAATGTATATAATGTAAGAATATACAGATATTTGTAAATATATTATTATGATAACTATGTACAATAATTAAATATGATATATATAAATAATATAATGTATCTTATTGCATATTATTAAATTATTTTATTTTACCACTTGTCTTCATGGTTTATATACAATGTTTTGTACAAATTATGGAATATTTGTCACGAAGTATACTTTTATATCAAATATGGAATCTTACAAGAAACCAAAAATTCTGCTTTGACTAAGGAATTGGTATGAATGCACGATATAGAACATGTCCGAATGGAATTCGAACTTTGTTTTGAAAACTGGCAGGATTCGTAGGTCGGTGATTTAGACATTTCTTCCGCCGAGATGGCATTTCTTCAAATCAAAAACAAACAAACTTACTAATCCATGTCCAAATCGCAATCCAGAAGCAAAGTAAAAACTTTAGAACTGACAAGTTAGGTTAGACACGTGAACTTCCACCAGTGAAGTGAGTCCGGGTGCTCCGGAAGGATAAGCACCTCCTGTTTAGCTAGCTACACCAGCCACGTATGTAATCAAAATTGTGTAAAAGGATCATGGAACTATGTGACGCCAAATATATCAAGGACAATCCTGGACACAGAGACATCAAACTAATCAACAATACTGTGATGACGGCCATACATATGATTTATCAAATAACGTTATCGTTAATACCTTTTTTGTAGATACTACTGATGACACAGCACGGAAAGAATAATACGTGGTGATCAAAATGACATAATACAAGAAACGACTTGAGCACTTTTTAATTTCAATTGTTCTAACAAATATTCAGTGTAAGAGTTATAAAACCTTTCATCGAATCGTCCAATCATTTAAAAAAGGAAACCAAGTTCCAATCTTCAGCCTAGTGCAAAAAGAAACATCTAACATATGCATACAGTAAAACCTTGTTATAATATCCTCAAATACTGTGTCAACTTATTGCCACAGTTAAACACCGTTACACTGTTCCCGAATAAATCTTGCCAACCTTGTCATAATAAAGCTAGATAACTTCGCTACCGCGGAAGTAAAACCGTCGTTAAAACAGCTAACAACAAATGTTCCACACGATTTATTACCACAGTGTTTCGTTTTAATATCAAACCCCTTTAAAACATAAAAATCTAACAGAACAAACAGTGATCATGAATCAAGTTTTAACTACACCTTGATATCTTAATACAAACCTAACTACTAGATGTTTTATTCTTTTCAATTGTTCACAAGACCTTAACTAACAATCTACCATATATACATGTTTTAATATTGCATTATTTTGTAGTTTTAAAAAAATGGCTACATGCAATTGAGCGAAAAGATACAAAAGATACCAGATAGACAGTTGTGTTTCATAAATTGATAACTATTTTTGCAACATATGCATAGGGTAAATATAACACATATTCTATAGTTTCCTATCTTTTATTTTGAAAAGGTAAACATATTTTTCATACTAAATTTTACATACCTGACTAGCCACAATGAAATAACTTTGAAAACACACTTGAAATTGTAATTGTCTTTACTCCATACGGAACAAATCTACTATTGAAAACGTTTCTTTTGAACATATTCCATGGCGGTACAATAAATGTATACTGTATAGTGCAATGTGGCCGGGAATCATAAACAAAATTATTAAACAGCCAATATTTCAATAGTGACTTGATTGTGTATGCAACAAACGGTTATGTTTTCTTTTTTAACTCTCCCATGTGGAAAATGCACGGATAAAACAATAATAATCCCAGAAATGCAAAAGCAAAGAAACAAAAGCTTTAAAACATCATAAAACTTCGATATACCTCAGTTATAGAAACTCGACTCCAGACATAAACAATGTGTTGACATCATGTTTTTGAATTTTAATAAGAAGTTATATTGTGTAAGGCTATAATACAATGATAAAAAACAGTAATATGGTCGGTAGTGCGGAGATCAGTATAGTTAATTAAACATTGATGTTCGTCATGATGCAATTGACGTTATTATTACTTGCTAGAATGTTAATGATATCCATCAAATAAAGAATATATTTTCGTTGGTTAGTATTTAATCTTTAAAATACATTTTGTCAGATTTGAAATTTCACAAGCTGCAGTCCACAAAAAATGTTTAGTTTGATAAAGCAATACAATAAAAATCCAATTTCAATCCAGCATCCTGTGACAAGAAGTTACCAATACCAGCTTTCCCCGCAATATTTCAAGTTAACATTAGTGACTAGCGACTATGAACTTACTTTTTAAACAGACTTGATTTTTTAATTGTCTCATCTCCAACAAATGTTGTTTTTTTTAGTTCTCCCAAGTGGAAAATGCACTGCTCTAACATACAGGAAATTCATTGTACAGAAACAATGAGTTAAAAACAACATAAAATTGCGATATACCTTAGTTATATATCTCGAGTCAGACTTTAACAGTGTGGTGACATCATGTTTTGGAATTTTGATAAGAAGTGATATTGTATGAGGCTATAATACAATGATAAAACAACATCAATATGGTCGGTAGTACGGAGATCCGTATAGTAAATTAAGCATAAGTGTACGTCATAATGCCATTGACGTTATTATTACAAAGACTTCCCAGAATGTTAATGATATGCATCAAATTAGATAAAGCATATATTTTCTTTGGTTAGTATTTAATTCTTAAAATACATATTATTAGTTTACATATTTCACATGCTTCAGTCGATAAACAAGGTTTAGTTTGATAAAGCCATATAATAAGAATCCAATTACATAATATATAGCATTATGGGACAAAAAGCTACTCTTATAAATACCAGCTTCCCCCGCAATATTTCAAGTTAACATTAGTGACTATCGACTATGAACTTACTTTGTAAACAGACTTGAATTTTTTATTGTCTGAACTCCTACAAATGTTGCTTTTTTAGTTCTCCCATGTGGAAAATCCAATGCTCTAACAATTATGATACAGGAAATTCATTGTACAGAAACAATGAGTTTAAAACAACATAAAACTGCGATATACCTTAGTTATGTATCTCGATTACAGACATAACAGTATAGTGACATCATGTTTTGGAATTTTAATAAGAAGTGATATTGTATGAGGCTATAATACAATGATAAAACAACAGTAATATTGTCTGTACCACGGGAATCCGAAAAGTTAATAAAACAATGATGTTCGTCATAATGCGATTAAAGTTAATATTACAATGACTTGTCAGAAAGCAAAATGATATCCATCAAAGTTAAAACATATATTTTCTTTGGTTATCACTTCATCTTCTGTAATTTTTATTTCAAATATATGTCGTCAAATTTTAAATTTTACAATTTGTATAGTATAGAATAGTTAGTTTAAACAATATTCAGTTTGATAAACCATATAATAAAATACAACTACATAATATAAAGCATTCCGGGACTAAAAAGCTACTCTTATGAATACCAGCGTCCCTCCGAACTATTTCAAATAACTTATGGTAAAGTTTTCTTTTTTTAATTCTCCCATGTGGAAAATTCACTATTAAAACAATAATGATCCAGACAGAAATGCATTGTACAGAAACAATGAGTTTAAAACAACATAAAACTGCGATATACCTTAGTTATATATCTCGATTACAGACATAAACAGTGTGGTGACATCATGTTTTGGAATTTTAATAAGGATTTATATTATGTAATACAATCATAAAACAACAGTAATATGGTAGGTAAGTGGAGATCCGTAAAGTTATTTAAGCATTTGTGTACGTCATAATGCTATTGAAATTAATAATTACAATGACTTTCTAGAATGTAAATGAAAAACAAACATACTAATCCATGTTCAAATTACAATTCCAAAGAAAAGTAAAAACTTTGAAATTGACACACTAGTTTAAACACTTGAACTTCCATCAAGAAAGTGAGACTGGGTGCATCAAAGTTTTTGAAGCATATATCCTTAGGTTATTTAATTATCTTCTGAAGCTTTTAGTTGAAATCTATATTGTCAGATTTCAAACTTCAAAAACTACATCAAAATAAATATTTAGTTTAAACAGTTTGTGTTTGTTAAGAGCAAAATAATAATAATAAAGCAACTACAAAATATAATGGACACTGGGACAAAATCTACTCTTATGAATACCAGCGCTCCCAGTGTTATTTTCTTTACTCCATATGGAAAAAAATCCACGACTGAATACGTTTATTTAGAACATATTCCATTGCTGTATTATAAATGTATAATGCAATGTGGGTTTGAGAAATAAACAAAATTATTAAACAACCAATATTTCAATAGTGGTTTTATTGTGTATGCTTTGTTTTGTTTCTGTTTGTTGGTTTTTTTTTTTTTTTTTTTTTTTTTTTTTTTTAATTTGCCCATGTGGAAAATTCACTATTAAAACAATAATGATCCAGACAGGAAATGCATTGTACAGAAACAATGACCTTAAAACAACATAAAACTACGATATACCTTAGTTATATATCTCGAGTCCAGACATAAACAGTGTGGTGACATCATGTTTTGGAATTTTAATAAGGATTTATATTATGTAATACAATCATAAAACAACAGTAATATGGTAGGTAAGTGGAGATCCGTAAAGTTAATTAAACATTGGTGTACGTCATAATGCTATTGAAATTAATAATTACAATGACTTTCTAGAATGTAAATGAAAAACAAACATACTAATCCATGTTCAAATCACAATTCCAAAGAAAAGTAAAAACTTTGAAATTGACACACTTGTTTAAACATGTGAACTTTCACCAAAAAAGTGAGACCGGGTGCATCGAATTTATTGAAGCATGTATCCTTGGGTTATTTAATTATCTTCTGAAGATTTTGGTTGAAATCTATATTGTCAGATTTCAAACTTCAAAAACGACGTCAGATTCAATATTTAGTTTAAACAGTTTATGTTTGATAACGTCAAAATAATAATAATAAAGCAACTACAAAATATAATGGACACTGGGACAAAAGCTACTCTTATGAATACCAGCGCTCCCAGTGTTATTTTTTTTTACTCCATATGAAAAAAATCCACTACTGAATACGTTTATTTAGAACATATTCTATTGCTGTATTATAAATGTTTAGTGCAATGTGGGTTTTAGAAATGAACAAAATTATTAAACAACCAATATTTCAATAGTGGTTTTATTGTGTATGCAACAAATGTTTTTTTTAATTTGCCCATGTGGAAAATTCACTATTAAAACAATCATGATCCAGATAGGAAATACAGAAAAAATGACTTTAAAACAACATAAAACTACGATATACCTTAGTTATATATCTCGAGTCCAGACATAAACAGTGTGGTGACATCATGTTTTGGAATTTTAATAAGAAGTTATATTGTGTATGGCTATAATACAATGATAAAACATCAGTAATATGTTCGGTAGTACGGAGATTCGTATAGTTAATTACACATTGATATTCTCAATAGTGTGATTGAAGTTTTTATTATAATTACTTGCCAGAATGTTAATGATATCCATCAAATTCGTAAAAGAATATATTTTTTAGTTATAACTTAATCTTCTGATTTTTTTTATTTCAGAGCCCTAAAAAAGTTTTATGGCTGTTAACACAGTATTGTTAATAAGTTTGATATCTCTGTGTCCAGAATTGCCATGGGTATATTTCGCGTCCCATAATTTCATGTTCCTTTTACATCATTTTAATTATACACGTTGCGGATTTAGGTAGCTTAACAGAAAGTGCTTACCCTTCCAAAGCACCTGGCCTCACTTCCCTGGTGAAAGCTCACGTGTTAAACATAATTTGTCAGTTTTAAAGTTTTTACTTTGCATCTTAATTGTGATTCAGACACGGATTAGTATGGTTTTTATATATTGTTCATATTCATACACTGCATTGTATAGAATATTAAACAATATTTAGTTTGATAAATGTATAATAAAAAAAACAACTACATAATATTTACATTCCGGGACAAGAAGCTTCTCTCATGAATACCGGCGTCCCTCCGAAGTATTAACATTAGTGACTAGCGACTATGAACTTTTTGAACAGGTTTAAATTTTATTGTTGTCTTTACTCCATGTGGAACAAATCTACTATTGAAATAGTTCTTTAGAACATATTACATTGAGGTACATAAATGCTTCTGTATAGTGCAATGTGACATTGAAAATTCACAAATAAAATAAACATCCAATATTTTAATAGTGGTTTTATTGTGTATGCAACAAATAGTTATATGCTTTCTTTGTTTTAATTCTCACAAGTGGAAAATTTACATTTTCATTCTACAGAAACAAAAGCTTTAAAACAACATAAAACTACGATATACCTTAGTTATATGAATCGGCTCCAGACATAAATGGTGTGTTGACATCATGTTTTGGAATTTTACTAAGGAGTTATATTTTGGTCCTTTGGATAGCTTTTCAACATCTTAAAAATAATTTTGGTTTCATAATTTTGGTCCAAGCACTACTGATGAGGAATTATATTCCGAAACGGCCGTCTAGTGCTGTAAAATAAAAACTGGTATAATATGTAATTTAAACCCCTGAGCCGATATCTCGGCTGGTGGCTGGTGCCCCGAGGATATCAAAAACTCAGAAGGCAATAATTTCGTATTATTGTCAGAAATATACTATAATTGTCTAAATTTCCTGCAAGTTAAAATTTGAAATTTCTCAAAAACTAAGGTATACTCCCTCATGCAAAGTATTTCTTTAGCTTAATTTGGTAAAATATATTTTGGTCCTTTGGGTAGCTTTTCAACATCTTGAAAATAATTTTGGTTTCATAATTTTGGTCCAAGCACTACTGATGAAGAATTATATTCCTAAACGACCGTCTAGTGCTGTAAAATTAAAACTGGTATAATATGTAAATTATATTGTGCAAGTCTATAATAAAATGATAAAACAACAGTAATATGGTGGGTTGTACGGAGATCCGTATAGTTAATTAAACATTGGTGATCGTAATAATGCCATTGAAGTTATTATTATAACTTGCCAATGACTTTCCAGATTGTTTATGATATTCATCGTTAAACATGTATTCTCTTTAGTAATTATTTAATCCTCTGAAATTTTTATTTCAGGACCCTAAAAAGTTTTATGGTCGTTATAACAGTATTGTTGATAAGACTTATATTTCCAAAATTGCCCTGGATATATTTGATGTCCCATAGCTCCATGATCCTTTCAGTTTATCTTAATTAAACACGTGGAGGGTGTAGCTAGCTAAACAGGGGGCGCTTCCCTTCTTGGAGCACCCGGCCTCATTTACTAATTGAAAATGTCCGTGTTTTACCTAACTAAGTCTTTATTTGGCTTCTGGATTGTAATTTATTATTATTAACATTGGGACATGGATTAGTATGTTTGCTTTTGATATATTGTCAGATTTAAATTTTTACAAGCTGCATTGGATAGAAAATTTAGTATAAACAATATTTGGTTTGATAAAGGCAATATAATAAAAATACAATCACAAAATTTATAGCATTTGGGGCCAAGAAATCTACTATTCTGAATACCAGCCTCCCTCCGGAATATTTTAAGATGTCTCATTCCTCAATTGTTTAACTTCTTCTGCATGTTCTGTGTGTTTTAGCTGATAAGTACGGCGTGTGTTCGGAACACACTTCAAATTAACAGATATTTTCTGTAACTAGCTGAAACATGTTCTTGGCAAAAACCAACGCAATTAAAAACATGACAGGTAAATGAAAATCACCTAAACAAAACCAGACAAGCAAAATAAGTTAAAATAAAAGTCTACCTAAAACGGGCATTAGGTTTTAATGTCCAGTGGGTACAATAGATTTGATGGGCAACTAAAACCCATCTCACTTATTTCACATCTAGATATAAATCAATACGCACATATGAATATTGAAAATAATACTTATTTTTCAAAACAATGTATTTATTTGTATTAATTCCTATATGTTAATTTTCTCTCAAGTGGATTACTACAAATAGATATCCTTCAAATTTAGATTAATGTTATATTTACTTTGACTAAACATATTATTTATTCATGATATTAATGTCTTATGTTGTTGGTATATAACGTATGTATCATGGGGCATTTTATAAATAGTGGCCATAAATATATATTTTTATAAATTAACAAAAAAATAAGCAAAGGTAAATTGTTCTGTTTTTTGTTGATTACAATGCTTCATAACCACATGGAATCATTTCTATGAAAAACAGTCAATCAAAAAGTCTTTGAGTAGCGAAATATATAAAAATTATATATTTTCATTTGATCAAAAAGATCGGAAGACATACATGCCTTTTTCAGTCCTCTTCTCTATCAGGACACAACACAATAACATAAAGGCATACAGTTAAACATGTCTATAAAGCCCACCTTAAGGAACCAGTAAAAGTGGCCTTAATTGACAGGTTGCCTTTATATACAGGTTCAAATAATATGAATCACGAACAATTAGAATACAATAATTCTGGCCTTTATAGGCAGGTGACCCTTATATAGAATTGAACTTTAGGGCAGGTTGGACTGTATTTCAAACTTAACCATTATATCTACCTCCATCCACCATTTTTTTCATTTGTCGGATTACTTTCACAATACCTGACAAAGATAAATATGTACTAACTAAATGATTGCTTTCACTCATCTAGAACTATAATATATCCGGTAAGTATCAAAAACCAATATACCACTTTACGTCCAAATCACAAACCCAAAGCAACGTATATACTTTGAAATTGACAAATTATGTTACACACGTGAACTTTTACCATGAAAGTGAGACCCGTGCTCCAGGAGGCTGAACACCTTCTAATTAGCTGGCTACAACTGCCACATGTGTCATCAAAATTGAAAGTGGCATGAACATTTAACAATAAGACGTAAATTTTATCAAGGGTTATTCCAGACGCAGAGGCATCATCTTTATAAATCTTTTGCACAGACGTAAATTATTACACTCACGTGCTTTTCAGATACACGCTTTTTTATTTGCAACCTGAAATTATTTTTGTCGATTTTAGATTTTTGAACTAGAAAGAGCTAGCTGCAGATAAAACATGTGGTTGGCGAACAATACCAAATGAAATTATTCTCTACTAAACAACAAACTTACGAAATAAGAAATCAAACCAACTTGGACATAATAAGAACAGATTGAAAGGTCTTTGGATTTTATGAAAACCCATTCGTATTCAGTAGTGTGATTTAAATACCGTTAGAAGAATGCACAAAGCACCAATAATTAAATGTTGAAGAAATCTGTATTTATTTCCTTTTAATAATAAGACAAACTTTGAAAATTTTAAGTAATAGAAGAAGCCAATGGCAAAAACTTTGTATTTGTCATTTTGTTGTTGCTATACGAAAGCATCACTAAATATTAAATTTAATGGTGGATTTTTGTTGACCTCGAATTTACCGAATAGGAATACACAATGAATAGTAATACACAGTGAATAGCAATGCAAAGTGAATAGTAATACACAGCTAACATTTCTACTGGTAAAGGACAAAAAGAGACATATTTATGATTTCGTCATAACTAACTTGTAATAAAATTTTTAATCGATTTTTACGACAAATTGTAATAATCTTAGCTTTCAGATTTTTTTATTTTCTTTTACATTTTATACAGCACAGCTGATTATCAGGATGATCGTGACTTTTGGCATGGTATCGTTTATTACTCAACTCCCAGACATAAACATTGTAGTGACATGATGTATTGGAATTTTAATGAAGAGAAATATTGTGTAAGGCTATAATACAACAATAAAACGACAATAATATTATAATTATGAACATCAGTACGGAAGCCTATACACACCACTTGAAAATCAATGTACATCAAGGTAGAACATAACTAAGGTGAAATTGGTGATTCAGTTGACGCATCGCCAGCCACGACCACATTGCTCCCAAAAATGCCGGCATACATAATTTACACCTTAAAACCTGAATTGTGACATTTTATTACGTCACTGACACTAGTACGCCATTAGTTACCCTGACGCTGCTTTGGTACAGTGATGACAGCAAGTGTCGGAACATAAAAGGTATGGTCGTCGATACGTTAATTTACTTGGGAAACTTATTTCTAAGTATTTTTATATTTGTAGATTCTTTTCACTTTTTGTTAAGTTAATTGTTCTATTTGTAATCGCTTTACTTATATTTAAAGTGGCACTTACACGCTTCCATACACTAAACTTAAGTTACAGTTACGCCATTGCAAAACATGTAACTGTAATTAATAGTCGGGGCTTTAGTATCTAACAAAGAATTTTATATGCTATACGTGATGTAACCTGCATTCTTTTGTATTTTATGTATTTGTTCGGAAAATCGCAATACTGTGATTAAACAGAATACTTGAAACTAATACGGTAAAATTGTTATACGCTATTTCATACTTTAACAAACCTGGTTGTATTAATAAGAAAGATTCTTTTATCAATTAAAAACAAATAGCACCGTCCATGTTAAAATCAAAATCCTGAAAGCAAATTAAAAACTTTGAAACCCGGCAAAAATTAAGCTTCTAGTAGTAAAGTGAGGTTGGATGCTCCGTAAGGGTTATTATCGTCTGTTAAATATTAATATGTGAAAACCCATCAATAAGAGTAGCGTATAACTGAAGGAATCATGGATGATAAAAAACATTCTCCATACAATCAAATTTATAGATTATAAATATACCTACCAGCCCATTACATCAAAATAAAAAAAGCAAATGATATTTTGCAACGTGAGACCGGTAGCTTCGAATGAATAAGCACCTACAACTATTGAGAATAAAAGGAACATCAGACGTCAAATATATCCTACATAGACATCATATTGATCAACAATTTGTGATGGCAATGCTACTTTTAGGTGCGATTTACTGAGTGAGGTGGTTAGGTCATATAACTATGACCACAAAAGTGGAGACCATTTTTGATAGTAGCCTATGTTCAGCATAGAAACCATAAAAGCATAAGAATTATTTTTGCAATGAAACACTCATATTTTTGAAGTACACTAATTTGACAATATTAATAAGCGTTTTCGTTCAAAACAAATTCTTCCTTTTTGATTTAGAACTTATTCTGTATTTAGGAAAGTATTTTGGTTCAAAACAAAGTCAACCTTTCTGGTTTGAAAGTAATTTCATCATTAGGTACGTATTTTGGTTCAAAACCAATTCTACCTATCTGGTTCTAAAGTAATTTCATCATTAGGTAAATATTTTGGTTTAAAACTATAAAATCTGTTATTTGTTGTACGTATTTTGTTCGAAGTAATCACAACAAGAGAAAGATTTTGTTGATAGCCAAATAAGTCAGAAACCACCAGGAAGCATCAACTAGCACCATAACTTTCTATTTCCTTTGCCATAAATAGGGATTCAGCTTTTCTCTCCTACCGCTAATTACATCTTGACAGATTTCGGAAACAAGACGTATTTCTGAGGAGTCAAAATTTTACATAGCAAGTTTGACACGATCTCTTTAAACTACTTCTTCAATCATGCGGAATAACTTTTAACATTGAAATATCATTATTCTCACAATAATCATTATATGTCCACATTACCTGATCGATTTTTCTCGAAATACATCAAATGGAGTAGAAACTAACAAAGATTTTATTCAAGACCATCAGTCAAGCATTAAACTGGATTTTTATTATATGTTAGATGCAAATATGCTTTCTCATCAGTAAAGATTTTACAAAATATTGTGTAATTATTCAATTGGGTTTTTGGTTTTATCCAGACGAAACTAGATATCAGTAAAGTCATTGAAATTCATACTTCTGAACGACGATGAACAAGATTCCAGCAATAGAGAGTGGGCGAATTTGTGATATATTTGGTGACTAAAGTCATTGAAATTCATACTTCTGAACGACGATGAACAAGATTCCAGCAATAGAGAGTGGGCGAATTTGTGATATATCTGTTGACTAAATATTGAGTGCTTCACGATATATCAGTCACTCATAAGTGATCTAGTTTTATCAGTGACAATTGGTGTTAATGTTATTCCTGTTTTACAAATATTTTTGACTTATCATAATTTCATTATGATAATTCAACTCTGTGTACTCTGGAATCTGATGCACCGACTGTCATCCATATGGAAAAATGTTTAACTAGCCCTTTATCGACCGGTAGTTCTAACTGTTGACTATGGTTTTTATACAATCCGGTCTGGTTTTCTCCGGAATAGGGATCACAAACAAAGATATAGGATTATGTTCAAACCACAATCACATATGAAAGTAAAATCTGGCAAACTAAATTAAACTCGTGAACGTGTAGGGAAGTGAGGCCGGGTGCTCGGGAATGGCTTGTACTCGTTGTCAGCGTCAAGTGTCGAATAATAATTGGGGACACCAAAACATAGAATTAAGGAACGTCAAATATATAAAGATGAGTTTGGATACAGAAACTATATACTACTGTGTTTCCATAAATTCAGTGCACATGGAAAATGCAAGAATAAAGTCATATTTCCTAACAAACTCACATAAAAATTGTCAAAACTTAATACAAAATATACTGACCTAATAAAGAACTATATTTTTCATTCATGAAAAAGTGAATTTAATTCTGTACATAGAGCAATTTTTTAACTTCTTAACAAAACAACAAATATGACTATGTAAAAATTATCCCTTCTGTACCTTCTTACTTATACCAGCTATAAACGTTATGTCATAATAGGAATATTCATGATGATCACACCTGGAAAAAACCCGAGCAACAATGACCTACCTGACCTTAAATGCCCTGATGTAACTTTGAATTAGGCTCAATTGGTGGATAAACAAATTTCCAAAATTTTCGCAAAATTTCTCTATGTACAGGAGAACTAAACAATAATGTTTTTAATCAAAAATATAATTTGGTTAGGTCAGTGCATTTTAAATGCATTTTATTGATATTTTAACGTAAACATTTTCAATTAAAAGAAACAAAGAATAAAAACCATGTGCACTCAATTTATGGAAATAGAGTAGTCACAAATATTATGGTGACGGTCATAAAACTTTTTGCGTTCTCGGGTATCAAAAAATACACACATCACTGGGTTTTTAAATTTATTTTTGTTAGCTTATTAACTTATACAACAAACATACATACATACATACATACGAGTATAAATATATCCAAATTGCATATTATGATACAATATATACAAGATATACACACATCACTGCAATGTAGCCCGGTGATCGGAAAAGATACAATATCACATATTATTTAACCCTTCATTACACATTTTAATCAAATTGTTATCTTTAAAATTTCTTATGAGTATAATATTTGATGCTTGGATAATAGAAAATTATTAGACTTCAAAACAAGATACATTTTAATTAGGTAATCAATCAAATAGGTACGCTTTTCTCATTTAGATAAGTACATTTGCACTAAAATATTCAAAACAGGTACTTCAAAATGGCAAAAGAAGCCAACTAAAAGCCTCACTAAACAAGGGAGATAAGCAGGAATAATAGACGATGAACAGATATCTGGTCACTTATTATACAACTCATTAACAATACAATGCAATAGCAACTTGGTACGTCGTGAGATCATTTGATACAAACAAACATTCTAATCCATGTTGGAATCACAACCCAGAAGTAAAGTAAACATTTCAAGCTAGGTTAAGTGAATTGACGCTGAGTGCTCTCCGGAAAAGCATCTCCTGTTTAGCTAGCTGCATCTGTCACGTGTGTTATCAAAATTGAGTGAAAGGAACATGGAACAATGGGACTCCAAATAAATTCAGGGTAATGCTGCACTCAGAGACATCAAACTTGTCAACAATACTGTAATAACGGCCATAAAAATTTTGAGGGCCTTGATGAGCCTAGGCTTGTAATATCCATGGGTCAACAATTTATTTGTTAATGGCTTCATAAAATCTTTGGGAATTTGTAACTGAAAAGTAATATCTAACGTCACTAAGAACACAACACAATAAACAAGAAAATCAGCCAAATAAGACAAAACAGAACATAAGTATATTGGAAACAATAATTATAAAAATTCCAAATGAGTTTGGACAAGCACTTTAGTAAATGTCCTGTGGTGTGGATATAGCAGTTTTAAAGAGATCTTCTGAACCATCCAACTTATCTTATAACTGGTCATCTATAAAAATACCGAGGTTAATTTTGAATACATGTACATTATACTTATTATTATGATCGTGATGACGTCAATAAAACTTTTTGATGACCTTTATAAGGCTAGGCTTAAAATAAATCTTTGAGACAAAAATATGTTTCTAAGCAGCCTACTTTCTCGTATAAAGTTTCAATAGTGGGAAAAAGACATAATGTTAAGAAACCAAAACATAATTGTTTAGGAAATACTGGCTGATTTACGAAATTATTTTCTACAAATTAATAATTTCCTGTCTTATACTTAGTATGACTTGGAATATACATACTCGTAACTCTCCATGTAGTATTTAATTTATTTGCAATTAATTAATTTAAGTACATGTATTAGTTACTAGATGCAGTTTAGTGAGTATAATTGTATTTATATGTATTAATGTCACAAAATAAAAACATTATAAAAATTAAATAGTGGGAACAAGCTATACAATTGAGGTCACCAAGTTTGTCATATAACATCATAT
This sequence comes from Anadara kagoshimensis, assembly GCA_021292105.1. NCBI lineage: Eukaryota > Metazoa > Mollusca > Bivalvia > Arcoida > Arcidae > Anadara > Anadara kagoshimensis. Next base: position 19,732,844 of record CM037872.1, on the reverse strand, counting down.
GTGACCTTTTTAACTATATAAGCACGAATATTAACCTGAACCTGAAAAAACAGTATTATGTTTTATTTTAAGCTTACTGGGACAGATGACATTTACTTATTAACGAATCCCTACATGGATATATGTTATCTATAAAAAAGGGAAACGCATTTAATGAGACGAATCATTTGAAAACAGACAGACCTGATAACACAAACAATCTGATGCGGTAACTGTTTCATAAAACTAATCCAATTACACCCAGAACAGCAATTATGAATAGCGAATGTCGATGGCGTGTGTCAATATCAAAGAAACCTAGGGCATTTTTAATTAGCTTTGTTGTTGACAGACACGGCAGAGGCAAACTGAGACAGATGAAATCACATCTAAACTTAATTGACATTTGTATAATTAAAAGTTGTGCAAGTCATTGTAATCTGTTAGACAAGCACTCGGAATTGTGTATTTGTAATTAGGTGCTTGGAAAGGAGTGCTCGAAATGTTGTGTGTTTTAGTTTGTTTACGTTTAAGCCATTTTTGGTATTTTTCTAACACTCTAAAGTGGTAATATTTTTTTCAGGTAAGTAAGACCGGCGCCCGCCAAACCATCGGCATGCTGCCTACACCTCCGCCGCCACCGGATGCGCTACCCATAGCCACCCCACCTTTGACACAGCTCGTCTCCATGGCTGCGGTTGAACTTCAACGTCTCTAGATACGTAATAGACCACTACTCCAGGAAACACAGCTATAACTACCCTACGCAAGGGTCGTTTACCTACCAGCGGCGCTGATGTGATGCACTTGATGTTGCCGCAGGTATCCTTCCTGAGAAGCTTGCCAAAACCGGTTTCTTAACCAGACACCAGCTCCAACGCCTGATTTAATCAAAAGCAAAGTCTACACATTGAGCGTATGCCAAAATGTAGACGTTATACTAAAACAATCATTAGTAAGACGACGGTTGCAATTTGGTAACCATGACAACAAGGGAACATATTCTAAAATGACGACGGTTGCAATTTTGTAACCGATGACAACAAGAACACACATTGCAAAAATAAATTTCTTGAAAAAATATCAGAAAAGGTTAAACAGTACCAGAAAATTTAGACCGGTGAAAAATTAAACGAAAATATATCATCTATGACGAAACTGTCGAGATATATATCATTCTTCCCAAAATATGATTGGTTTTTTCTCTCAATTCCCTTTTCTGTAGCAAAATTGTCATGTTGCCCTTTTCACGGCCACAGTTTCTAAAAAGATACACCTGCTGTGATAATCCCAAATAGGCCAAATTCAAGCTGAGATGCGACTGGTGTTGACGTTTGTCTATATGTCAAAGGAATCTCAGACATAAAAATGTCGCTCTGTTATTGATAGATAAATCAATAATAAAACTAATTTAACTTGATGCTTTTCTGGACTTAATTGACATATGTGTACTAATGCAACTAACGCCAGTCAAACACAAACATACTCATCCATGCCCAAATAACAATCCCAAAAGCAAAGTAAAAATCATGAAAACTTGGCAAAACTGATTTAACATGTGAACTGTCACAATGATTCCTCATTCCTTAACTAACATTGTTCTTAACTTAATTCTGGTAATTTCTTTAAATACTTCATGGTTTTGCAAATAAAACGTTTTGACATAATTAAATTTAAGTTGTAATAAGCTTTGACTGATGTTCAAAATGAAACCTTAATATCATAACGGTTAACAAAATAATAAAAGTATCAAATTTTCCCAATTCAGGTTAAGTCCAATCAAAATCAAACATAATAACCCGTGTCCAAACCACAATCCGGAAGCAAAGTAAATACTTTGGAACTGACAAATTAAGTTAGACACGTGACCTTTCACCAGGGAAGTGAGGCCGGGTACTTCGAAAGGTTAAGCACCTCCTGTTCAGCTAGATACACCCGCCACGTGTTTAATCAAAATTATGTGAAAGGAACATGGGAATATAGGACGTTAAATATAGCCAAGGCAACCATGGCCACAGAGACATCAAACTTATCAACAATACAGTGATGACGGTCATAAAACTTTTTGAGGGCCTTGATTAGCCTAGGCTTGCAATGTCCACAAGTCAACAATTGATTTGCAAGCAAAAACACTTGTGTAATTTGAACCGGTGACCATAAGGAACATGGCGTTTGTTCTCTGACTTCAAATTGCGGAAAACATTTTAAAATCCGTGTACAAAATCAGAAAAGAATTTCAAACGAGTAACCTAAAATCACATATAACACTTTATCACGTGGTGAAAAAAAGAGTATAAAGCGGCTGTGGCCTATGAAAATAGTCGAGTAGTTAAGGTGTGTTTCTATATAAATCAAAAGCAAACATACTAATTCATGTCTGAATCACAAGCCAGAAGTCAAAACTAACTAGATAGGTTAAACACGTGAATATAAATTTCACAAGGGAAGTGAGGCTGTGTGCTCCGAATGGGTAAGCACCTTCTGTTCAGCTAGCTACACCCGCCATAAAATTGCGTGAAAGGAACGTGGAACTATGGAATGTCAAATATATCAATGATTAACGGCCATTAAACTTTTTAAGGGCCCTGATAAAATTAGTTTTATAGTTTATTGATATAACAGGAGAGACTTGAATCGAATCATATCATTTCTAAAATTAATTGACATCTGTTTGATTAAAATAACATTTGTAAGATTGTACAAGACATGGTAATCTGCCTCAGGCAATTACACGGGATTGTGTATTTTATTTACGTTGAAATCGATGATTCGTTTGCCTTGACATTGGTATCTCTTTACGTTCAAATTATTACTTAACCTGTTTTAAGTTTTACAGCACTAGGCCGCCGTTTCGGAATAAAATTTCCCATCAGTAGTGCTCGAACAAAAATTGAGGAAATCCAAATATTTTACGATGTTGAAATGAGAAAAAGGAATAGAAGAGCCAAAATATAATGTACCTAATCCATCAAAGGCAATAGTTTGAAGAATTAACCATAGCTAAGTCTTTTAGGAATTTGAAATTTTACAAGCAGACATTTTGATTAACAATGTTTATCTGACAATACATTCCATTGCCTCCTGGGTTAACCGTAACCTCGGGATTCTTATATATCAGCAGAGAAACCAGCCCAATTCTTTAATAATTGCTATATTTTAATTTGCATATATATCTCTCTCTCTCTCTCTCTCTCTCTCTCTCTCTCTCTCTCTCTCTCTGTATGTTTTAGATCTTCAGCTGTATATATTGAAACAAACATTCTTGGTATTAGCAAAAGCCAACATAACAGAGCAGAACACATAAAAGAAATATAACAAACATAATAAAGATCACTGATTACAAAACCCAGTACTTTAAAGGGTCAGGAACACTGAGTATAGTGCAACAATGTCTGTTTCAAGGACAACAAGTAAATTGCAAAACCAATGTCAATTTGATACACTTCATAAAAGATGTGCAATCAACTAGCAACTTAATCACTAGATACAAATTTACATCTACAGATAAAGAACACCTCAGTAAATATCAAGAACATTTTCCATTCAAAATACTCTTGATAGTCATGTGCAAAATGTAATATATTGAAGGGACCTTTCTTCAAAAGTACTTTGGCCTCCACCACGCTAGTCTGGAGTTATTTTGCTCATGTTTTGCTTTGTGTTCATGACTGTATTATATTCTAACATAAAGCAAAAACGTACAATCAAAAACAAACATACTAATCCATGTTCGAATCACAATCCAGAAGAAAAAGTAAAACCTTTGGAACTGACAAGTTAGGTTAGACACACGAACTTACAAAATACTTTATTCCATTGGGCATCAATTATATAATTGCAATCCAAACAAAAAAACTACATTTAAAATTGCAAGGACGCTTATAATTGTTTTAAAAAATTAAATTCGTAAGTTCTTTAATCCCAATTTATGACAAACTTGCCCTTGCAGATTCCTGTGATTTCTAATCAATCATAAATTATACAGTTCAATGTAACTAATGTTGTGTTTTAGACATGTACTGGTGTATTTGTGTTTAATTTTTACTACTGGCTGGGTATTTCCTGGTAGAATGTTCTCCAAGTATATTATTAACCAAGTCGCATCTTACTATGCAGTATCCAACTATCCAATGCTTTTGGAATTGTAATTTTAAGTTGGATAAGTATGTTTCATTTTTTACTGTTGTACACGGCATCATGGATACCAACCGATTCTATTATCACAAAAGACTTCCGGACAACGGAACCTTTTTGTTACCTTTCGTGATTAGGATTTTAAAAATTCACGCAGCCAAACTCAAACATACTTAAAAAATTCCCCGTACCAGCCAACAAACCACTGAACATCAGTAACGAAAAACATGTATGTCAAAAAACATTGACTGTAGACAATCTGATAAAAAATCTACACAATCATCAAATTCTTTCAGTCTGTTGGTATTTCATATCTTATAATTTTCATCTTAACCAAACCACGAAAACATAAAAATTACATCTGAGACCAGATAATTAAATTAACCTTGAACTACGTCATAATAAAATATGTACCTAGCGACCAAAGGTCTCTAATCGGAAAGCGAGCGTAATATAAAGAAACGATAAGGTGTATATGATACACCTTAACCATCTGTTTACGCAATGCCTTATGAAATTTAGAAATGAAACAGATCTTTCTTAAACAAAAATCAAAAGCAAACCAGCCAATCCATGTCCAAATCACCGGCGTTTATTTGTCGAAGGTCGGTGGATTATTTTTCGGGCACACCAGTTTAACAATGCAAGACCTACCTTTTTTCGATGTAAGTAAAATAAAATTAACAGGGCATCACTCCACTGCCCTCCCTACACAAACGAAGAACAATGAAATATTGTGAACCATTTGATGAATCATTGATCTACATGCTTTAATTCTAGTCATATTCGTTTGGTTTCGTAGGTGGTTTTTCGGGGTCTCCAATTCCATTTTCACATTCAACCTTTTAATTTAATTATAAAATACATTAAACAAGAGGCCCAATAGAGCCTGTGATGCTCAACTGGCAGGTAATTTACATTTTTGATAAATAACATGCAAATCTTGTAAAATGGCATTCACCCACAACTGGAACCAAAGTGGTTGGAAAACAAATCTGCATTGGTCTTTCATGTTTTTGCTATGTATAGGAACAGAAGCCACCTTGGATTTTCGCAGATATGCCAGACACAACTTTTGGATTACTGTTACTAAAGGACTTTTCATGCTGTATTGGGTTAGAATTGGCCAATTCAGGAGAAAATTTTCAATGATTTGGTTGAAACAAACATCTTATTTGTACACTGCCTAAAAATTGGGTCAAGAATTTTTTTCAGGAAAGGTAAAACATTAGGTCATAACCTTCACAATTGACATTGACCTCAGAATTAAGGTAATTGCAAAAATATTTTAAAACTAAAAACCCCATGTCATTATCTGATCAAATAGTGAAGATATAACTATTTCAGCAATTTTTTGCATCTGTGACCTTGACCTTTGAACCCATAACCTTTCTCTTTACATCAAAATAGTAGTTGAATTAATATCTACAACATTCTAATATATATGCCTATAGAAAATATTAATAGTTTTCAAGATAATTAACCATTTCAGTACTATTTCGTACCTGTGACCTTGACCTTTGAATCTCTGACCTTAATCTACATATCACAATGATCGTTACATCAATACCAACAATATTCTAATATACATTCCTATGCAAAAAAATTATAGTTTTCGTGTTAATTAATAATTTTTAATCTGTGACCTTGACGTTTGAACCCATGACCTTTTTCTATACATCAAAATGTTCGTTGTATTAATGCCTACAACATTCTGATATACATGCCTATACAAAAAGTTTATAGTTTTCAAGATAATGAACCGTTTCAGTATCATTGATGCGTCTGTGACCTTGACCTTTGAACCCATGACCTTAATCTATACATCAAAATGACCGTTGCATCAATACCAACAATATTCCAATATACATGCCTATACAAAAAATGTATAGTTTTCATGATAATGAACCATTTCGGTATTGTTTTGCTTCTGTGACCTTGACCTTTGAACCCATGACCTTAATCTATACATCAAAATGACCGTTGCATCAATACCAACAATATTCCAATATACATGCCTATACAAAAAATGTATAGTTTTCATGATAATGAACCATTTCGGTATTGTTTTACTTCTGTGACCTTGACCTTTGAACCCATGGCCTTTTTCTATACACCAAAATGATCGTTGTCTCAATACCTACAACATTCTAATATACATGCCTATACAAAAAGTTTATAGTTTTCAAGATAATGAACAGTTTCAGTATTATTTCGCGTCTGTGACCTTGACCTTTGAACCCATGACCTTAATCTATACATCAAAATAACCGTTGCATCAATACCAACAATATTCCAATATACATGCCTATACAAAAAGTTTATAGTTTTCAAGATAATGAACCGTTACAGTATTCTTTCGTGTCTGTGACCTTGACCTTTGAACCCATGACCTTAAATCTAGACAACAAAATGACTGTTGCATCAATATCAACAATATTCCAATATACATGCCTATACAAAATGATTATAGTTTTCGAGATAATGAACCATTTCGGTATTGTTTTACTTCTGTGACCTTCACCTTTGAACCTTTGACCATTTTCTATACATCAAAGTGATCGTTGTATTATTACCTACAAGATTCTAATATACATGCCTATACAAAAAGTTTATAGTTTTCAAGATAATGAACCCTTTCAGTATTATTTTGCGTCTGTGACCTTGACCTTTGAACCCATGACCTTAATCTATACATCAAAATGACCGTTGCATCAATACCAACAATATTCCAATATACATGCCTATACAAAAAGTTTATAGTTTTCAAGGTAATGAACCGTTACAGTATTCTTTCGTGTCTGTGACCTTCACCTTTGAACCTTTGACCTTTTTCTATACATCAAAGTGATCGTTGTATTAATACCTACAACATATTAATATACATGCCTATACAAAAAGCTTATAGTTTTCAAGATAACGAACCGTTAAAGTATTCTTTCGTGTCTGTGACCTTGACCTTTGAACCCATGACCTTAAATCTATACATCAAAATGACTGTTGCATCAATACCAACAATATTCCAATATACATGCCTATACAAAAAGTTTATAGTTTTTAAGATAATGAACCCTTTCAGTATTATTTTGCGTCTGTGACCTTGACCTTTGAACCCATGACCTGAATCTAACATCAAAATGACCGTTGCATCAATACCAACAATATTCCAATATACATGCCTATACAAAAAGTTTTCGAGATAATAAATAGAATCAGAAAGGTAAAAAATTAGGTCATGACCTTCAAAATTGACTTTGATCCCATTTAGAAGGTAATTACAAGAATATGTCAAAACTGAAAACCCCATGTCATTATCTGATCTAATAGTCAAGTTATAACAATTTAAAACAATTTAAAGCTATTTTACGATTTTTGCAAAATTAAACGCAAAAACGCGTTACCTATTTTTTGTCAGAATTCCACGAAATGTACAAACTTAAAGGTTAAGACCATCTAGAAGCCAAATATCAAATCAGATTTTGCCTCCAATGACTGGTTCTGGAGAAGAAGATTTTTTAAGGTTTTTTCTATTTTTAGTAACGGCAGCTATCTTGGATATCTAATCGCCATGATTTGTACAATCTACAGTCAGACTCTAGCAAGGACCTTGCACAGCAAATTAGGTTTCAAAAGGCCTGGGAGTTTTTGCTGTTAACGGACGCACGCACACAGGCATCATGCCAATAGCTCATCTGGCTAAAGCTAGTTGAGCTAAAAAGTGATAGCGTTTGTGTAGTGATGACATTTTATGCCCAGATAATATTATTCGACTTGTATCGAAAATGTCATCTTGTGTCATATACCAATTTTTGAATTGATTTTATGATTAAATTTTAAAAAAGTGGTTTATGACATTCTCATACGAGTCAAATAATATTACCTAGGCATAAAACGACGCCATCACTCAACTCCCATCTTTCTTTCCAATCAAATGAAGACAAACTGAAAACAATGGAAAATTGTGAGATGTTTGATGAATCATGTTTAACATGCTTTAAAACTAGATATATATTATAATCTTTTAAAGACCGTCTAATGAGGTTTTAGCTCTAACAGCTTTAAGAACACTTGATAGTTAGGTTTCAGTTTCCGTGTTATACTACCACCGATTAATAGGCCACATGATCATAGAAATAAAGCCAATATATTGAATTTGTCCCTAGTTAAGTTAATCAATTTAGTACAGTTTTTTTGTTAATTTATTGAATTTTCTCTTCAAGAGAATTGAGAACAAAGAACAAAAAACTTAAATCTATCTGAGACAAATGTATATTATAATAAATTACACAGATGTCGACACTCCCAGGTGTTTGTATTTAGGTTATACTTTGTCATCCGCGTATTATCGCAATTACAACATTACTTCACAAATGGAACATTGCGGTAGCTCCGTTGGTTGAGTGTTCGCTCGGTAGGTGGGGGTCGTGGGTTCGAACCCCTATCGGATCTGACCCAAGACTTGCGTAGTGATTGTTCTTTCGCCAAGAATAAGGCATTACGAAATTACGAAATGAAAGTCACGGCATTTTTGAATGAGAACTCAAAATAATGAGGTCCCTTGTCATAGTAGGCTTTGCATGAGAAAATACCCTACTCTATTAGGTCATCAGTGCAACGCACAGGCAAATTTTCTGCACCTTTGCGTATCGCTGGCGGCGTCTTGATAAAAGTGAAATGTTCTTGACTGGGGTGTTATAAACCATTACTCAACTTAAGGTTTGCACCTAGTTAAGTTAATCAATTTAGTACAGTTTTTCTTTAATTTATTGATTTTTTCTTCAAGAGAATTGAGAACAAAGAATAAAAAAAAGTTTAATCTATCTGAGATCTAATTGTAAAATATATTACACAGATGTCGACACTCCCAGGTGTCTGTCTATACCTAGGTTCTACTTTGTCGTCCGCATATTGCAGCAATTACTGTAGATTACCTTTTTATCGCGAGAGATTTATTAAGACATAATATCGCGAATACTCTTGGTCGCGAACTCATATATGTCTCGAATATTCTCAGAATCGCAAAAATTGAAAAGCCAAATTGCAAATCATACTAACAATCGACTATTAACGTGTAAGTTATATAAAACATGACAAAATGTCTTAAAACACGACAAAACGTCATAAGAAAGATGTTAACTATAGCTGTTTTAATAATTAAGGTTTACTCCCTCATGCAAAGTATTTCCTTAGCTAAATTTGGTAAAATAAGCTTTGGTCCTTTGGGTATCTTTACGACATCTTAAAAAAGTTTGGGTTTCATATTTTAGGTACAAGCACTACTGATGAGGAATTGCATTCCGAAACGGCCGTCTAGTACTGTAAAATTTAAATAAATATGATGAAGATACCTATACAAATTATTAAACGCCGCTTGCGTTTAGGTACAAATCAATTTGCCTACCACACAAAAAAAGAAATTAATGATGCCTAAAAGATTCGTCAATAATTCCCTCTCAGACATTCTAACATTTAAAAAACAAATACATAAAGTATATGATTTTTTCCCAATTATTATAATAGTTTTGTGTTCAATACTTGAGTTGCAGTACAGACCTATCGAAAGTTAAACACTTAGCCAATGATCGAGTCCAGTCTCGACTGCAGGTAAAAAAGAGCAAGATCTGAATAGCTTGTGGTCGAGCAGCTATCGAGGGGAAAGTAAGCATCTGCCAAGGTAAAGCTAACTATGAGCCGAGATAAGCTGTCGATTTGGCAGTTATTTGTTAGCTTTTTGTTAAACTTTTGACAGGTCCGTACTGTACATACAGACACATTAGACACAAGGTGCGCTCAGGGACGGAGGGATAACTGTATCTAAATGAAGAGATTTGCCTACAATGAAGAAACAGACCACTTGGGATTGGATATCTTTTCTGATAAATGTAAACGTCAGGGCTGTTTGTTGTAATTTATATTTGGTGGGTGAAATTAGATTAAGACAAGACAAATGTATATGTAAATCTATAAGACATGATATTTTGTTTACCCTGTGGACATTATATGGCGTAGCTTCTTGACTGGGATATGCATCATGTTAAAACATAATGTTGTCTTATAGTTACTTATCATCTGTCTTAAGTCTTAATAAGAAATTTAATATACTTTTACAAATATTTCTAGAATGACTGGTCAAATATAAACTATCATCTTACATTATTTATGTCGCTAAGTTACTGGATTTTACCTATTACAATGAGTTATGGGCCACACAAAAGAATCGTCAAATTCCTATATATCTTAAGAAATATATATGTATCACGGGATGTATATCCTTATCCAATATGCGAAAAATAAATAGGAAAAGCTTTTTAAACTATTTTATGCATACTTTTGAGCAATATATTTCCAAATATTTTATATCTCTTTTCAAAAAGTCTTTTACTGGCTTTTACCTATTACAATGAGTAATGGGCCACACAAAAGAATCGTCAAATTCCTATATATCTTAAGAATATATATGTATCACGGGATGTATATCCTTATCTAATATGCGAAAAATAAATAGGAAAAGCTTTTTAAACTATTTCATGCATACTTTTGAGCAATATATTTCCAAAGATTTGATATATAAATATATGGTTCTCTTTTCAAAAAGCCTTTTTGGCCGAACAGAAGAATCATCAAATCCCTATGTATCTTAAGAAATATATGTATGTATCATGGTATGGTATCTCCTTATCCAATATGTGCAAAATAAATGGAGATAAGTTTTTTGAAATATTCTATGCATACTTTTGAGCAATATATTTCCAAATATTTTATATAAAATATATGGTTCTCTATTCAAAAAGTCTTTGGCCGAACAGAAAAATCATCAAATTGCTATATGTCTTACGAAATATATGTGTATATACTTATCTAATATGCGCAAAATGAATGGGAAAAGTTTTTTAAACTATTTTATACATACTTGCATACTTTTGAGCAATATAATTCCAAATAATATATATATAAATATATGGTTCTCTTTTCAAAAAGTTTTTTTTTTGGCCGAACAGAAGAATCATTAAATTCCTATATGTCTTACAAAATATATACATGTATATGTATCATGGTTGGTTGGTTGGTTGAATGTTGCTTAACGTCGCATCAGCAATTTTTCAGCTATTCTCGACGAGAACTATTTAATTAATCTCTATGGATTAATCTATGAACAATTTCGTGTATGCATGTGAAGTGCGAGTGTGTTGTATGGTATGCCTTGTACTAGTACGCACTCAGGGCGACTTTACCGTGCTAGCTCACAGAATCAGTACGCCGCAGACGAGCGTACCACTCCCCCAGTCCATTATACTGATACCAGGTGAATCAGTAAAGGCCAACGGCAAGGAAAATTCACTTTCCCACATGTGGCCCGAGCGGGACTCGAACTAACAGCGGTGAGAGACCCTGGATTTGAAGACTGACGTCTTATCCATTAGGCCACCGCGCCCTCCGTATATATATATATATATATATATATATATATATATATATATATATATATATATATATATATATATATGTATCATGCGATGTATATACTTATCAAATGTGCGCAAAATAAATGGGGAAAGTTTTTTTAAACTATTTTATGCATACTTTTGAGCAATATAATTCAAAATATTTTATATGTGAATATATGGTTCTCTTTTCAAAAAATGTTTTTGACGAACAGAAAAATCATCAAATTCCTATAAGTCTTACGAAATATAAATGTATATACTTATCTAATATGCGCAAAATAAATGGGAAAAGTTTTTTAAACTATTTATGCATACTTTTGAGCAATATAATTCCAAATATTTTATATATAAATATATGGTTCTCTTTTCAAAAAGTTGTTTTGGTCGAACAAAAAAATCATCAAATTCCTATGTGTCTTACGAAATATATATGTATCATGGGATGTATATACTTATCTAATATGCGCAAAATAAATGGGGAAAAAGTTTTTTAAAATATTCTATTCATACTATTGAGCAAGCAATATATTTTCAAATATTTCATATATAAATATATGGTTCTCTTATCAAAAAGAGTTGTCTTATGTAATTGTCAAGACGTACAGTACAGACCTATCGAAAGTTTAACACTCAGCTAACGAAAGTGATTCGAAAAGCCTCTGCCGAGAGTTCGATAGAAAAAGGAAGATGGGAAAATATTGATAGAAATAATAGATTTTGTAACCTTTGTAACAACAATTCCATTGGAGATGAATTTTATTTTTTACTTGAATGTTCTTATCTTGACGAACTTAGAAAAAAAGTTTATTGACAAATATTTTTATTTACACCCGAATACCTTTAAAATGTTACAATTAATGAATATGAAAAATTATGATGAGTTGAAAAATCTATGTTTGTTTATCAGGGAAGGGTAAAATTTTACAACTGAAAATTGAATTATAAGATGATATATATTTGTCAATGAGTATTTAATATTATTTGATACAATTTGGTACACTGTATTGTATGTCATTATAATAATGTATATCATTTTATGTTAATTGTATCTGTAGCTTTACATTATTATGTCTACATTGTATGCCAATATTATTATGTTTGTTTGAAACCTCATATACCACCCCCAGTGTTATTTGAGCGTAATAAATTTGATTTGATATCTAGTGACCGAAAAGCTGAAAAGACAGAGATAGCAGCTGCTGAAATCTGCCGAGATATTGCTAACGAGATGTCAAAATCAACTGCCGATTTTGCACAAATACGTTAGCTTAGTGTTAAACTTTTTACAGAACTGTAATGTATGTGGGCGTTACGTAGGAGCCCGGATCGATGTCCTGACATTCACATTGTATAGGCAAACAATATTGACCTGTCCGCTTGACATTGGATTTAAATATTCATTATGGACCATAGAGATCAGGCGTCTATATGATGTAAACACTAACCATGGGCACTGTGTATATGTATCCTATTCTACCCATGTATTGGATAGTATATTCCTTATGAAAGGTCAAACGGACAGACCAATGTTGTTTGCATACCATAGTGTGTGTTAATATCGTATACGTAAACAAACAAACAAATTTTTTAAAAAGTCACAAATCACAATCTTTCAAACTTAGTCAAACAAGTAAAGTTCCACCAAGGAAGTGAGACTGGGTGTTTTGAAAGAGTAAGCAATGAGCAGTAAGTGACAAATACATCTAAACAGTTTGATAGTGGATGTTTCGCCGAGGAAATCACAAACTCAGTAAGCATTAATTGTGTATTATTGTCAAAAATATACTTTTGTTTAAATTTGCTGCCACTTAAAATACGAAATTTTTTAATAACTAAGGGTTACTTCCTCATGCAAAGTATTTCCTTGGCAAAATCTTGCAAAATATTTTTTGATCCTTTGGGCATCTTTCCAACATCTTGAAAAAACATTTTGGTTTCATAATACATGTACAAAAACAAAGTAAAAAAAAAAATAACTGACAAAACATTAATTTCCTGAATTTCATTTATTCTTCAATGAAAAGAAAAGAAAGGTTTCTAAATTTGCCTCAGCTTTTTCAAATTATTGTTTTTAATTTATATAAATAATTTTGATAAATTGTTTTGCTAAAGGTTAAATGTGTTTAAATATTAGTTCTTTTGAACTTTTGTTTAAGGCAAGCATTTAAAAAAATTACTTTCCCATACACGTCGTTAATTTTAAAATAGGCATTATGGTATTGAAATATTGGGTTTGAAGGCAATGAAGCTCTTTGTATGCGAATGAAGGCTTGAGGACAAGAACCTCTTGATAAGTTCTACCAATGATAAACAAATATCATTGCATTAGTATTTAGTTGATTAATTTTTTTATTTTTTAAATTCTTTTAACATAATATTTTAAAAACAGTTATTAAGTATATAATAAATTAAAACTGACTAATATTAACAAGCTTTGAGCAACTAGCCCTTGGTAACCGGAATATCAGATGCCTAAATCCCTGAAGCTGCTTTCCTCATGATTAGTACAACATGTACATTACAGACCTGTCCAAAGTTTAACTCTAAGTTGTCGAATCAGTTGCCGAATCAGCAGTTTATCTCGACCATTTTATTACTTGACATTCCGGTAGCTACTACTCTCTCTCTCTCTCTCTCTCTCTCTCTCTCTCTCTCTCTCTCTCTCTCTCTCTCTCTCTCTCTCTCTCTCTCTGTAGCGTTTTGGTCACTTGCTACCCATAACTCGGGGACAATTTGGCCAAACTTCGACTCCATTTCATATATTTACATTTATAATGTTTGATGGTATTTATCTCTGTCTGAGACCAAATGAAGTTATAAGAATATAATTACATTTGCTAAAGTGACATCTCTTGCTTACGCCTATAACCGTGACGTCATTGATTGGCTGTTCCAGCAATTGGGATTGCATGCCGTACACGACAGTGTTATAATTTTTTCAGGATTCAAAAACAAAAATAAGATTGTCAAAAAATGCGAAATGTAAATATAACCATTGAAATGTCTAGCAATGGCGTTTACAGTGCTATAACTTCCATTGCCGTGCAAAGCAAACTAATCATAAATCGCTAGCGCGCATTATTCAGTTTGCTTTGCAAGGCAACTGTAAACGCTATTTCTAGACAAATCAATGGTTAAACTTTTGACAGACCCTTACTGTATACACTAGAACTAGAACAAATTTCTTTATTCTGATTAATGATGGCCCTGGAGAAAAAGAATGTAAACTGATGCTGAGTGTTGGTATTACATAACATTTGAAAAAAACAAAACAAATATTTTAAATCCTTCTAACTTGATAAAACGACAGTGTGTAGATCAATCTTGCTCTATAAAATGTCATCCTTTTACAAAATTGATACCAAAATAAAATCTCTACAAGAGAAGATAGATTACGGATTATACGTTTTATCTATATATCTACAAAAAATAAGGATAATTTGTTTATAAAGCACTAAGAATGATGAAGTAGTCTTTGTGTTTATTGAATTTAATGTTATGTTCTGCGAGACAAAAGTCATTGACTTGTTTCCTATAACTCAAATGATTTCTGTAAAATAAAACCATTCTCAATGTTTAATCTGGTTTTTAAAAACAACTATATGAGTCGTTGAAAATTTGTACTCCAGTGTTTCCTTGCTTCCTACATCTCAAATGATTTCTGTAAAATATGACCATCCTGAACTTTTAATCTGCTTTTGAGAAACGACAACTATGAGTCGTTGCAAATTTTTAATTCAAGGCTTGCTGTGCAATTCAAGTCTGCAGTCGTCAAAGTATACCCGTTGGGTTTTATGTTCTACGAGACAAAAATCATTGACTTGCTAACTATAACTCAAATGATTTCTGTAAAATAAAACCATCCTCAATGTTTAATCTGGTTTTTAAAAACAACCATGAGTCGTTGAAAATTTGTGCTCCAGTGTTTCCTTGCTTCCTACATCTCAAATGATTTCTGCAAAATCAAACCATCCTGAATTTTTAATCTGCTTTTGAGAAACTATAACTATAAGTCGTTGCAAATTTTTAATTCAAGGCTTGCTGTGCAATTCAAGTCTGCAGTCGTCAAAGTATACCCATTGTGTTTTATGTTCTGCGAGACAAAAACTTTTGACTTGCTTCCTAGAACTCAAATGATTTCTGCAAAATAAAACCATCCTGAATTTTTAATCTGCTTTTGAGAAACAACAACCATGAACCGTTGCAAATTGTGATTCAGGATTTCCTTGCTTCCTACAACTCAAATAATTTCTGAAAAGTTTGAACATCCTGATTGTTTAATCTGCTTTTGAGAAAAAACTACCATGAACCGTTGCAAATTTGTGATTCAGGGTTTCTTTGCTTCCTACAACTCAAATGTTTTCTGTAAAACAAAACCATCCTGAATTTTTAATCTGCTTTTAGGAAACAACAACCATGAGTCGTTGAAAATTTGCGCTCTCGTGTTTCCTTGCGTCCTACAACTCAAACGATTTCTGAAAAGTTTGACCATCCAGATTGTTTAATCTGCTTTTGAGAAACAGCTACCATGAACCGTTGCAAATTTGTGATTCAGAATTTCCTTGCTTCCTACAACTCAAATGATTTCTGTAAAATATGACCATCCTGAATTTTTAATCTGCTTTTGAGAAACAACCATGAACCGTTGCAAATTTGTGCTCCAGTGTCTTCTTGCTGCCTACAACACAAATAATTTCTGCAAAATAAAACAATCCTGAATTTTTAATCTGCTTTTGAGAAACAACAACCATGAACCATTGCAAATTTGTAATTCATGGCTTGCTGTGCAATCCAAGTCTTCAGTCCAACAAAAATGATCAAACTATACGTTTTGGTGGTGTCATATACCTTTTTTTTATTTTTATTATTCATGATCAATATATTCAAAACAAGTTATATATACATTTTTTTAGTAAATTGGATGATAAAATTTAAAATTGGTATATAACAGTGGAAAGGAATTGACTTTGATAAAATTTTCTTAAGGTTGGAAACAAAAAGTGTCTTCCACTCAAGATAAATAGAATGACATGGACATAATGTTTGGACTGATGCGATTTTTCATTCGGTCATATGAAGTTTGCTGACGCTAAAGACTACAAATACGTGACGTCAAACATGTAAAAGGACAGGTCAGAAATTGTGAACGTACGCACACAACGGCGACGTCTCCACGGTAGATCGATCTACCTAATGTGGTTGTAGAACTTTTTATAAAATATGTTTTTAAGTTTTTCAGAAGTTTTCTATAGGTTAAGGTTAACTTTTGACATTATTTTTTACGTTCAGAAAGTACATGCGTATAGACGCCTTTATCAATATAAGCCTGGCTACGTTAAAAAATCAGTTCATATCTTAATCCAAACAGACAAAAAACTTATATCTACTTTATCTATCAAAAACTAAGATAATCACAGGTTTCATGACGAGTTGAGTAATAGTGTTTAACGTCCTAGTCAAGAATATTTCAATTATATAGTGATGTCTCCAGCTATACGCAAAGGTGCAGAAATTTTGCCTGTGCGTTGCGCACAGAAGGGGTCTATATCGTGCCAAGGCTATTTTGACAAGGGACCGAGTGCTTCGGGAAGAACTGTCACTACCCATTTTTAAGTATTGAGCCAGACACGGTCGAGTTCGAACCCACGACATCCCACTTAAGGAGAGAGAACTCTACCAACTGAGCTACCGCAATGGTTAGTTTCATGATGAGATAAAAGACACAACACAAAGTTTATTATAGCAATACTCGCTAATTTTCGCAATATATTTGTATATTTGAACAAAAAACAGTAAAATGCTTGTATTTGTAAATTGTGGCAAACTTTAACCAAGACATACATACTCTTTTGGATAATTGTCTATACTAATGGCCTACAACAAAAACACCAGAAGACTATCTCTTTTTAGCAGTATATGTTTTTATTCGTGTGACCTTTCAGCTAAAATGTCATACTAAACATCGTCTAACAATATATTTGGCTATCCTAGTGATCTTTAATCCAAAATGTCACCCTTAACCCATTATGACAATATATTTGCCGATCCTATTGACTTCTAACCAAGATATCAGAAAACTTGCTATTTTTGACGATATATGTGCCTCTTAGCGTGACCTTTAACCAAAATTACAGTAAACTTAATCATGGCGGGAAGACAAGCATTCTGCTTTATTGTTGCTACGCACGCCACATTTGTTTTATAGAGTCCGTATGAACGCTAACATTTCTATCACTAACGTATAGTACAGACCTGTCGAAAGTCTAACACTGAGATAACGAAATAGAGTAGAGAATCGAATCTCGGCTGCCAATTGTGCTAGATATAGGGAGTTAGTAGCCAAAAAGCTGCAAGAAGACAGCAGATGTCGGTGTCAAAAAGTTGTTTAGGTGTTTGGTGGGATGACCGATTCGGCACCAATTTGTTAGTTTAGTGTTAAACTTTCGACAGGTCACAAACAGGAACTGGCTCTAACAATCCATTATTGTGATTTATGCTTGGTAATTACAAACACATACACATACGATACAGACCCGTCAAAAGTTTAACACCTAATCAAAAGGGTAAAGTTTAATAATGGCGTTTAACGTCCTAGTCAAGAATATTCCAACTATAGTGATACGTCGCCAGCTATGGGCGTAGGTGCATAATTTTTGTCTGTGTAGTACGCTTATGGCATTATACAGCAGGGTTCTTCATTGTGTCACGCCTACCGTTACATGGTTCCAACCAAAAGAACTGTGACTTTCACTTTTTTTATTTCGTTATGTCGAGTGCTTGGCGAAAGAACAGACACTACCCACTTTCAAGTTTCGAGTCAGACTCAGTCTTGGTTCGAACCCAAAACGTCGCACTTACTGAGTAAGCACTCTTCAAACTCAGCTACCGCAGTGGTTTCCAAGCGAAACGAGAAGGTTGTGTAGTGACTGAGATATGGATAGCTAGTGACCAAACATCTGCTGAGAGATTTATAGAAAAGAACTGTCGAAAAGCCACCGGAATATACTATGAATGTTTTTATTTCTGTGGTGTACTAATTTTCGCTGGTTTCGCTGTCGCTTGTTTTGCGCGAAAATTAATACCGAGCAAAAATTATATTATGCTCATTGTGTAATAATGCATAAACGCAAACAATTAACTACACAGATATGTCTAAATTTCATATACTCGAAAATAAATACACGCGAAACTACACACGTTTAGAATAGTTTACAAGGATCCAAGCTTAAATGCCGATTCGTCACTAATTCATTGGCTGAGTGTTAAACTTTCGACACGCCAGTAGTACTGATTGCTGTCTTTTAAAATGTGCCAAGATATTATCGGTAAGTGACACGTGGACAATGTAATAAATAAAACAATGCTAGATATTGTAGCCAAAATATAATGCACTTGGCGTTAGGAACAACAAAACAAAAGAAATGATTTCGATAGGCAAAATATGTGTATGATAAACAGGTTATTGTATATAATATATAGTATAATATAATGTAATGGACACAAGCCAAAGCTGTAGGGAACAGCAAAACATTGGTTAATGAGATCGTCAACAAAAATACCGATTGATAATTCAAGATGTTTCATTTATCAAGAACAACAAATAGTTGTTTAATGAGAACCCCCGAAAATTCTAACAACAATGGCCAGTCATCTTGGCCTTTAAATCTATCATGGACCAGTAAATAAATTTATCATGTGAAATGTAATGAAAGGCCAAGCGGACAGATCAATGCCGATTGTCTGTATCGTTAAATATGAAAGATAAATAACATTTTTAATTACATTGGTAATGACCAAAAATTATATGTAAATTGAAGACATAATGGTCATCGAAATACATTTTGTACTCGTAAAATACGAGATATAACAAAACTGCTGCCCAATGTTAAAAAATAGTGGTTTCACAATTTTGATCCAATGTTACAACGCATTTGGTAACAAATATTTTAACATCTGCTAGAAACAGAATACACAGCATCAGTATATCAGTCCGAGTTGTTGATACCGTGTATTTTATTTCTAGAAGTTGTTTAAATTTCTGTTACCAAATGCGTTTCACGTTGAACATACTTTTGTTACCAAATGCGTTTTCGGGAAAAGTTGGATATCTCTTTGTTTTTGATGATATCTCATCAGATATCTATTATTTGTCATATCAACAACTCCGACTGATATACTGATGCTGTGTATTCTATTTCTAGCAGATGTTTAAATATGTGTTACCAAATGCGTTTTTGTTACCAAATGCGTTGTAACAAAGCACTACTGTTGAGGTTTTTTCCGAAACGACAATCTAGTGCTGTAAAATTAATACTGGTATAATATCAAAACAACCATGCTAATCCATGTTCGAATCACAATCCAGAAACAAATCAAATTGAAAATGACAAGTTAGTTTAAACACGTGAACTTCCACCAGGGAAGTGAGACCGGATGTTCCGGAAGGGTAAGTACCTCCTGTTTTGACAATGTTCAACGGGTATAAAACAAAGGGAAATACTGTTGTTAAAATACCACAAAATAGGATTGAGTAGCCAAGATATATGATCATAATACAAATGTACTTTATCTAGCGGTAGTTTTATCTTGGAGATTGTCGCGCTAGATAAATAGCGCTAATTTATGATTGCTGATAATACCATTATGGTAATTATTATATATAATATATGAAATGTTTATGCTGCTTATTTATGACTGTGCTAACTGATCGTTTGACATCATTATTGCAAAATTTTGATTACACTTAAAGTGCACTTACCGTATTGATGCGAGTAAAAAATATAATAAACATTGCTATAATATGATATGTAAGTGTCGCCATGAGACCAACACTACTAGTACTGCGGTAGCTAAGTTGGTAGAGTGCTCGATCCGTAAGTTGGAGGTGGTGGGTACGAACCCCGGCCAGGTCTGATCCAAGACTTCAAGGAGGGTAGTGACTGCTTTTTCGCCAAGCTCTCGGCATTACGGATTGAAAGTCACGTTTCTTTCGTATGATAACTAAAAATGAACGAAGTCCCGTGTCAGGGTAGGCGTGGCACGTTAAAGATCCTTGCTGTATAATACCATAAGCGCAACGCACAGGCAAAATATCCGTACCTTCGCCTATAGCTGGCGACATCTCGATATAAGTGAAGTATTCTTGATTGGGACATTAAACACCATTACTAAGCTCGCTATGTGGCAAGCGATTTTGGGACCAAAGAAAAATTGGTGAAATAAGAAAATGGCTTATTCGTTTAAGAATAGCATTGATACTTAATATCTTTCCAATTAATTATAATAATGAAAACTAGTATTACCTCCCCTGCCAAAAACTCTTAACTGGAAATGATTTTTTGTCTTTTCATAACTTATATATACATATAAACAATTGCCATGCAATTTGCGCTGAACCGCCATTATAACTTTCTTGATCAATTAATTTCTGTGAATTCATTTTTGTAGATTTTACCGTTTAAACATCAGAAGAAAACGATTAATTCAATGCGACAAGAGACTTCTTCAAAGTTAAAAATTAATCCAATCCCTTTTGATATGAGGAACCGCCAAAGTGTGCAAGGCATTTACTCTCTAATAGGGAAGACAGCCAGGACGGTGTAAGAAAATACGTAATTATATGCTGAGAAATATTGAGCCTTACGATCCAAAAAAAATTGTTTCTATCAAAAACATATTTTGAAAGAAACCGAGTTAAAACACATTTCATCAAATTAATCAAATTAACGCAATCAACAATCAACTCGCAAAATGTAATATTAGAAAGTCATGTCCCATTCAATTTTACCTTAATTAAGAATTTTAAGAAATTCGTGTTAAATTTGATTGCATTGCTCACCTCTTGAAATTAAAGATAACATTAACTTCTGTTCCAATTACAACAACTGCAGTGTTCAAGTTCGAGAAATTTCTGTATAAAAATATAACAATTTTCTCAAATAGAGATTCTATATAAAAATTTAACGAAGCATTATTAAGAAAAAATAACCAACATCACTTCAATGGCATGCAACTTAATTATTTAAATGTGTTGAAGGGATTACGTTTTCACAAATTACCTCTTTGGCACGCAAAGTTCTCAACTTTTTATATGAAACCTTTTAATGCTGGAATCTAATACAATCAATAAAACACCAAAATACAATTATATAAAAGTCATGTGGCCAGCTCGGTGATTCTTTATTGTTGTCAATTTCTTTGATAACTTTAAACAGAAAATGGGGTTATTTTTTTCTTTGTAAATTGGCCGTTGTACTTTAGGTCAATATGTGTGTGTAATAAAATTATTTATCCCCCGTCTTTCAGAGAAAGAGGGGGATTTTAAATTCGAGTTTCCATCCGTCCGAAATTCTTGTCTGCACAAATTCTTTTAAACTATGAAGCATTATTTCACGAAACTTGATACAAAGTAACAACATTGATAAGAGATGCGCATATCGTTAACCTGAGTTGGTTTGCTCATTTTCCAGGGGGTTATGGTCCTTTGACTAAAAAAAGAACTCGCTGGCGGGGGATCCTAATACACTGAATTTTGATTGGTCAGGAGTAGAGAAATTGGGTTTTAAGCCTCAGCCAAGATTCTTCACTTGTATCTAGACGGTAAGTTCTGCTATGGCAGCGGAACTGGAGTGTTTTAAAAAACCGATCTTTGAACAGCAAACGAAAGGAAAACTTTCTCGCAAAATGATCTGTCCGGGGTGGGATTCGGAACTAGTTAGCATAAGAAGCTTGATCCTAAAGCGCGTGTTTTAGACCATTCATCCACAGAGAACCCTCATTCCATATTAAATATTGCTCAACAGTGGCATGCAGGCTAGGGCATGTCTTTAAAATGGTACGAGGTAACATCACTTAAGCTGCCCTTAGATGGACACCACCGGGAAAAAGATCGCGGGGCAAGCCGAAAACAACCTGGTGCAGAACAGTTGAAGCAGAATCAAAAGAACCTAGAGCGGAGATCTAGAGATGCAGAGACCAAAGCCAAGAACAGACCTGAGTGGCGAGACGATGCCCCAACAGGAGCGAAGAGGATAGGTAGGTAGTGGCATGCAGAAGTAACAATTTCGGTTACAGATATTTCAAAGGTATAGTTAAGAGTGGAGTGGCGTAACTAGTACTGTGTTTAAAACTCCATTCATGATTCTTGTTTACCAATGTCGTGCAAAAGTCTTCTGTTCCTAAAACATTACGCAAACACAGTTTAGTGACGTGGAGTAATGGTGTTTTAAGTTTCAGTCAAGATGATGTTAATCATATTCAAATGGATTGTTGGAAGAAAAAAGAAGTGTCTGAAAAAACTTGCATGAACGCAAACTGATGAAAAGTTTCTCAGACAAACGTTTTTGTTTCAAGAAGCGTTGATGTTATGTATCAAACAGCAGGCCAGTAAGCTTGCGTTAATTGGCTGATTGCATTTGAGTACTCCTTCTATATACTAAGACAATGTCGTTAATTATCTATCTATAATACAATTCTCTAAACTTGCTGCTAGTTAAACATTAAATTCCTCAAAGACTAAGGTATGCTCCTTCATACAAAATATTTCCTAGGCTAAATTTGGTAACATATGTTTTTGGTCCTTTGGTAATCTTTTCAATATCTTAAAATAAATTCTGGTTTCCTAATTTTTGTCTAATCACAACTAATGAGGAATTGTATTCCGAAACGGTTATCTAGTGCTGTAAAATTAAAACTGGTATAATAAGTAATTATGTATGTGTTGTTAATATTTGTTCCACACAAGGACCTTCAAAAAGTTTTTGGGAATTCTTTTTACGTTTTAACCCAAATATATACTTTTATCGCACTAAGTTACACTTGGAAAATCTACCTTAACCCGAATATGTTTTTTTCCGTCGTTACAGTAATGATCTAAAGATGAGTTTTCCTATTTCACTTCAACTTTGATATATTACTAAGAATGAAATGTCAAAACCTATACTGTGGGGTCACGTCATAAACTATATATCTGCCATATCTGCTTTATTTCTCTGTTATGAAGCAATTGTAGAGCTTATTTCCAATCAAATTTTTGTAAATAGGGTTTTCCCCGAGGTCAAGCACTGATGACGGTCGTCTAAGTGACAGTCTAATCGGTTTCGTGTGATGAGTACAGTGACGTTTATACAAGTATTAAGAGATTTTCCTGATACAGTAAATGGCGTCATGATGTTTTACGGCCCAGTCAAGATTGACAGTTCTTTGATGGTGAAAGGAAACCCGACTATCCACATGAACCTAATGACATTGTGCCAAACATAACGGACTGACACAGATCCACCCAAGCGAGATTCGCTTGTGAGGCTGTGACCTACAAACCAATTATTTAGACAAATCAGCCTCCGAATTCAATATTTTACAAATAATTTCATTTTCAAAGTCACTTTTGTACAATGTCTGAAAATAGGATCATCCAAAAAAGCAAAACTTTCGGGTTGATCTGAGGATAACCGAATTTTCTTAGTCAAATGGGTGTCGAAACTGTTTCAAGTCTCACCACTCTATAACAAGTCATGCTGTTACGAGGGAGTGCAGGGGTAGACAAAAATTAATAGCTGACGATAGATCAGAATCTATGCAATGATGAACAGTTATCATTTAAAAGACGTTTTTAATATTGGTTTTAGGATGGGCCTTGATCGATCAATGATAACAAACATCGTCTGATACAAAAGGAAAAAAAGGAAACAGGATAGAATTACTATTGCATTGTGCGCCCATGCTGATGGCACTGAAAACATTGAACCACCTGTCATTAGCAAATCAATGCCCTCCGTGACTTTCAAAGTTTTAGTGTCAAGCTGGTCGTTGACTACTTCTATACTACAAAATGCTTCGATGACTTTCTTAATTTTTGCAGACTTCGGGTGTCCTACGGTCATTCATTGCTACAATGAAAAGAAAAAGTACTTTAAAAGTTTTGATTATGGACAATGCTCCCAGTCGCAATCTGCCGTCTCTTTCTAACGTTCATACCCACCCACTACAACAAGTCATTTGCAACCTCTTAATACCGGTATTATTCAAACTTTTGAATGCTATAACCATAAATTACAATTCAATTAAAACATTATGTTGACTGTTTGGATGCAAAAGAACAGACAGAGTTACTAGTTGGTGAGATTATTCGTTTTGTCAAGTTTGCCTGCAATAAGATGACTGTTTAGAAATCTGTTGAAAAATACAGGTCTGACTGGCGGATCTGATATTACAATTATAGGCGAATTTGTTAGTGACTCAAAAAAAAACAAGAAATACAGGAAAATTAACAATTTACTTAAAAGAGTTTATCGGGATCTTGACATTAATACTGAGATGCAGTTAACAGTCCGTGAGTTTGTGAAAAGTGACTTGTCATGTGAAACGTTTGAAAATTTCAATGATGAACTGATTATGGAGATAATTGTCCCATCCTAACGTGGTGACATTAGAGCCACTGATGGTCAAGATTCAGAAGATGAACCCGGGTTGAGTCGAGTAATGGTGTTTAACATCCCAGTCAAGAATATTTCATTTATATTGCGACGTCGCTAGCTATAGGTGAGGATGCAGCAATTTTGCCTGTGCGTTTCGCTGATGGCATTATACAGCAGAGGTTTTTTTCGTTCCACGACTACCGTGACACGGGACCCTGTTATTTTAAGTTCTAATCCGAAAGAACCGTGACTTTCATTTCGTAATGCCGATTGCTTGGTGAAAAAACAGCCGCTACCCACATTCGAATCGTGGGTCAGACCCGGTCGGGTATCGAATCCATAACCTCCCACTTACGGACTGAGCACTCTACTTCATGAGCTACCACTGTGGTCTAAAACAATATTGTTTGTTATTAACAGCATACAAGAATTTTAGATCAAATCCCATTAAAAGATAAACAAAACGGATTTCTTTTAGCAAATTTATTTATACTAGGATCGTTTGTAACCTTGGGATCTGAAATATCACATATGGTTGAATTATTATTAAACTAGCAAATAAACCGTGGAAGAAGTCCATTGCCCATTGTTCATAAAAACTCATATATTGCTTTAATAAACTTAAACACCAATATATCAAAATCACCATTGGTTATTGATTGATAAACTTTAAAGTGTTTGTTCAGATTAAACAACAAAATGTTTGGCGGTGGTGTTCTTAGATATCAATTAAAACTCAAAATTGACGAGATATTAAATAACTGATTACAATTTTATGTTTTCTATTATTAATTAACTGATTTAATAAAAAATTATTTAAAAAAAAAAAAAACCTTCATATATAATAGTATATTAAAATATCGTGGACTATATCTTTCTACTGAACGAAATTTCCATCCCTTTACAATATATAGACACTGAACTGACACGAAGTCTGTCAAGTTCAAGGACATCGTCAGAGTGCAATGTACTAACAGCAAAAACAGCGCTTCAGTACAAATGCAAAGCGTTTCTAAGTCATCGTTAAAAGCATACATACATGGAAGCCAACAAAAAGATAAACAATTATTGTTCGTATTATGGAAAAAATGTTTAAAGATATCATCCAACAGCATTGTATAACAATTTAATACGGTAGCTGAATGAGGCCATGACAGACAAAACTAAGTCACAGTAATTTAATATGTGGAATTTTAAAACATAATTCAATAGACACGTGACCATTTGGTTAATTAAAAAATCACAAACTCATTATTAAAGACACGTGGGTTCTGCTCCAGTAGAAGCAATATTTAGTCTCATGAGATACAAACAAATAAGATAAATTTACAGTAAAATGAGATTCTGAAACATGGCCAAAATCTTGTATAAATCAGTCTCTCAATGTCTAAGAAATTATTTGTGTTTTTAACAAGTTTATTGAGTTATTTTGGCCATGCCATTTGCATGCCGATGTTGGTATTGAAAACACTTGAACGTTTATGGTTGTCCAAGATATTCCATGTCATATTCCTTCAGATTTAACATTGTTTCCACATCTCCTGAGTTAAAATCGCCGATAGCGGACATATGCATGCTGCTCAATGTTATTAACTGATTATGATGTTAAATGTTTCGAGTTTTAGGCGATCACCGACGTAAACAAAATAAATTTTTAAAAACGCCTTGGCAATTGTTTTCATATTTTGTTTGCAACCTAAACTGTTTCATTTCATTGTAAAGAAAAACGAACTTTTTAAAAATAACACAAATGAAGCTGTCGCATATATGCGAGTTGACCGATCCATATTCTGAACCCAGGACCCAGCTGATCGGAGGCGTTCATATGGTTGCGTTATTTTATCGGAATGAGTGTAACATGAAAAACGAGCGCATGAATCTACATTCTTTTTGTATCGCAGCTAGATTTAACAGAATTTAGAAATTAAAATATAGAAACTTAAAAATTTGATTCTTGTATAAGTATCAAACTTCTGTGAAGAAATAGTTAATATCATATTAAATACTAAAGTATAGACTAAAATTGTAGTTATATAAAACGTGTTTACAGTGAAAAATGTCACGTATTGTCGCCGACACCTCCAGATGGTCAAACAATACCTTAGCCAGTCGTGAGACAGTGTTTGTGAATAATTTGAATAATTGTTGACGTCAATTTTTACACAAATCTAATTCCGTTAATTGGCAAACACGACCAAACACATCATACTACCTTTTGTTTACAGATTTATGAAACAAAATTTCCTATAGACTTACTATTCTCAGACCTAAAAAATGGCCAATCGCAAAATGTCACCGACTAACAAGTAACTAACCATATTGCAGTGGATATGCATAATTTACATTGATGATGACGTCAGCGGCGTTGTACTTCCATTCTCATAGACAAATCTGATTTCATAACCATGAAATTGACAAATTCGATTATACGATAACATATCTTTCTTTCCTCACTATATCAAGGCAAAGCGTTTGATACTAAAGTATCGCCAGTACAAAAATAAATTTTAGGCATCGTGTATGACCAGTTGATAAAAAAAAACAATCATACTACGTTTAAATCACAATTCAAATAGCAAAGAAAAAACTTTTAAAAAGTGCAAATAAAAAAAGAAAGAAAGAAATCAGGAAATCGAGGCGGCATGCTCCGGAAAAGATAACCCCCTTCCTATTTAGCTAGCTACACTCTCGCCGTTCTTACTGAAGCTAATGAATCTGAACTGACTAGATGAACATCTGCAATCAAACCGGAGACGGTAAGCATTCTGGTCCGGCATATTATTAACAATGTTTTGTTTCTTAAAATATGTCTACAATATAGCTTATTAGCTATTTTGGTCTTGTTCCAGCGATGCTGCCATAAATTTATAACTTGTTTTTAATATTTTTTCGTTTGTAGTATTTCAAAAATTACCGTCTATATATTTTGACTGTTTTTGTTGTGTTTTACTATTGTCATATGCGTGTTGCTTGAAATCAAAATCAACCATACTTATCCCTGCCCGAAGTAAAAAAAAACCTTTGAAAATGACAGAGTAGGCTAAACACATGAACTTCAACCAGTGAAGTGAGGCCGGGTGTTCCGGAAGGGTAAGCACATCTTGCTTAGCTAGGTTCACCCGCCACGTGTGTAATGAAAATTAAATGGAAGGAACATGGAACTATGGGATGTCAAATATACCTAGGACAATTCTGGACATAGACATCAAACTTATCAACTGTGACGTACTAGTATATAAGAGGCACGAGAGAGATGTTAAAACAAAGGTCTACCTGTCATAGCAAACACAAAAAACGTAACTGTATCTTAAAAATAAATGTTTACATCAATAACTAGTAAAATGTGTTAATATGTACGTCATAAAAAATTGTCCAATAAGGGTTGGGCTGACATCTGGACTTTCTGCGTCACAAATAGATCGCCCAATAAGGGTTGTCATTACATCTGCACTTCCGGCTCCATAAATAGATCGCCCTATAAGGGTTGGCTCGACATCTGGAATTACGGCGTCATAAATTGTCCAAGGATTGGCGTGGCATCTGGTTTCCCGCTAGACAACTGACAACCTGCTAACTAAATACACAGGTGTGCAAAACACGACAATGCCCCTCCTTTATAGAGACACGATTCGACATTCTAGAGTACACGTGAATATTTTAAACGCATTCTTTTAAACGAATCAACGCGAGCACAGTCAATAAAATTGTTTCAAATTTTAGTTAATAACAGACAATCCGAATTGTGTAACCATGACACTTACCAATAATATACTAGCCATGCCTCATTATTGAGATTAAACGTAACATAATTTTCACTGATTTAACTCTACATGTCACTATTTAAGAAATGACATTCTGATCACGGTATGTCAAGGGGTAATAAAAAGATAGTGTGGCGCGTGCCAAGTTCGATGACGGACGAAGCCCTTCATTTTGAATTTGGCACGCGCCACACTATCTTTCATTACCCTTTGAAATACGATGAGCAGAAATGTCATTTCTTATATATTTACAATTCTTTCTTTTAATAAATATTTTGTACCTTGGCGCTATTTTTTTATATTTGCTCGTGTGATATATGGTTTTTAGCCATGCGAGATCGGCATATCTCACATGATCACGTGACCCCCATTGCGGGAAATGACGTAATATTGCAGGAAAATTGATACACATCAAGGGTCATGACCCCTATTGTCTTTCAACTGGAATTGCAATACAATCATGAATTGCTTCTGTATGTTTCATCGAAGAGAGATACAGTCATATTGTAATATTGCAGAATGCATATGTGTGCTAATGAATTAATTATTAACTGGAATAGTTTTAAATGTGATGACAATGGTTAAAATTAAGCAATAAATTTATACGGTAATTACAATGTGTAATTATATTTCTTATTTGAAATATTTCTGTAACAGGTTTTACTCAATTTTATGGAAGCGTAATAGTATCCCTCTAGAATTTTTTATCTCTCACGTAAGAGTTAATTTTCTCCTACGTAGGACTTATTAACTCCTACGTAGAAGAAAATTAACTCTTACGCGAGAGATAAAAAAATTCTAGGGTGATACTATTACGCTTCCATATAATTTTCTATCTTTGTTTATGTTTCGACACAAAAATGACATAAATGGAGTATGTTGTTTACGCCTGAATCAAGTGGCGTAGTTCTGAGATCGGGGTGAAAACGGGAGTACCGGAGAAAATCGTCAATCTTCAACAAGCAAACTGACCTACTTTTTCATACTAGGCTTGGACCGATCTGGATTGATGGCTTCGTGATTTGTAACCGCCGGTTTTAGACCAAAAACCACGCCTGATACAGAAAGGCATTCGTTTTTAATTTAAAACGGCCTAGTGCATCCAAATGCTTAATTTTAGCAAGATTTTATCATTTCATTCTGTGTTTGGACATAGATTGGTAGGCTTGATTTTAATTTCAAAACAAAATATAAACTGGATACACTTAGAATAGGCAAACAACATTGACCTGTCCGTTTGACCTCCCATTAGAAATACTCATATAGGAGTCCACCCAGTACACCGTTTCGCACTTAATACATATACACATTGCCCATCATATAAACGAAATATAATTACTTAAGACGCCCAAAATGAAGATTAAAATTATAGGTCAAGCGGACAGGTCAATGTTGTTTGCCTATATACGTACTGCTAGGACAGTTTTACTTTATTATACCTTTTGTAAATTTCTCAAAATTTGATTCGTTAATAAGCGTTTGGGTAAATTTTATGTCACCCTCGGGATTTCAGAAAATTTGACGTCACAGGGTGACATTACGTGACCGATTAACATTACGAAATATGTCACATGCAAAGAAAACTGCGTATGCGGTTCGAACGCATTCATCTTATAAATCAGTAAAACGCTTTTTTAAGTGCAGTTATATATGATTAATGTTAAAAGCGTCTCACAGGTTGCTTACAGACGACAGCTGACTGTCATGATTTTAAATCCAATATACTTTGGTTGCACAGTACAATAAACACCGACAATCGGTGTATTAAATTAAATATTACATTTCTGATAGGGTGACAGTCTATTTTGTCACCCCGAGAAATTTCATTGTCAAACGAAGCGAACTTATATATGATCAGTCATCAACTTACACGTGTAAAAATTATACTTCTTTCACAATTTCACCTGTTAAAATTTTACGCAGATTTCCGTATGTTTGGTGATATCCATGGCGACCACGAACACGCCAAAATAAATAGATTAATCAATGCAAGACGAGACACGATAACCATATTTAAAATTATCATTCAAAAATAATTTGGTAAAACCGCTTCCTCCGTCTGCAACTTTTTTGTTAAAATTAAATCAAAAACATTCTTTATCTTAAATTATGATAAATGTTCCGCAGTTGTTTATTTAAATGAAAGCCAACTATATATGATTAAATTTACATCATATATAATTTAGTGTTCGTTTAATTACCAAGTCACACAATTGTAAGAGTGGGGCCAAAATATATGTTAAAAAGAAAAAAGAAAATTATGCTGTTTTAAAAGTTCATTTCTATTACAAGAGTCGACGCCTACACTATTAAAGTGCTCAAAGTAATTCTTCTAATCATTTTTAAATAGAAATTTATTAAACCATTAGAATTCTGGCTTGGAATCAGTTTGTAACTTTCAACAAGTCGACTCAGCCATGATAATAATGTAACCTAATTCGCACGAAATAGGTAAAATGCCTTAGAACGAAATCTTAAACGGTAACGGTTATTTTCGTAGTGTATATATGGGGCAATTAAGTACATATAGGTAAAAAGAAGTTTATGTCCAAAATTAAAAACAAATATCCATGGTATGATTGAATAATTCAAAATTTCTGTCCTGGAAATGTATAGGAAATGCGAAATTACTTTTGTATGGCTACTAAACTGAATTT
Source organism: Anadara kagoshimensis (assembly GCA_021292105.1). NCBI lineage: Eukaryota > Metazoa > Mollusca > Bivalvia > Arcoida > Arcidae > Anadara > Anadara kagoshimensis. The sequence continues at coordinate 19,701,453 of CM037872.1, read as the reverse complement.
ATGGTATTTATGTAAATATAGCATAGACAAATGTTACTCAGAATGACAACAACATATTAAATAATTCTAACAGTTAACAATAAACAATTAAAAATTTTGAGAAATTAACATTAGATAAAGTGAATACTATGTGGCGAATCGTCACGACTGTCGAATCTAACAATGGCGATCAACTGTTTACATCATAAATGCGTTTGAATTTTGGTGGAGCTTCATGTCTGTCAACAAATGGTGCGTACGTAGTGAAAGACAGGTTTTCAAAAAAGCTACCCATCTTTAATCCAAAGGAAATAGACATCACGGTTTGGAATGACTAAATAATTTCACTGTTTCTAACACGAACACGAGAATGAACAGATTGAATGAAACGCTTCAATTTCTCAAATAGATGTTTTTAAACAAATAAAAAGTGGAGATAATGACCTATGCATTTGTTTGGAAGCAAGGCTTTTAACGTCTTTTGAAAGATTCGCAGACCGCTTTATTCTGCAAATTATCAAATAAAAACTGTTACCGCAGCGAAATCAACCCTAAAAGGCTTAACTTTAATATATTAGAATATCACGAACATCTAATACAACTTTTATGCACTTTATTCTCTACCACCCCTTGTGACTCGAATGTTTTTAATCTTGAATTTTACAAAGAAAATGAAATGTCCATTGATGGAATTATTTTTATGTTCTCGTCGTTGTGTGACAGTTATTTCTTATAGTTACAATATTAATCGTTGATATTTCTGCTTAGAATTTCAAAAGGCCAATCATTTAATATTACAAAATACCGGGTTTTTGGTTATGTCAGTGAATGGAACAGCCCCAGAGGATTTAGCCTCTCCTTCTTTGACGTCATTTCATTTCAACACTTCAACGAATTTAGCCCCGCCTACTTCACAAAAAAAGCCGCAAACCAAAATCAGGCTTGACAAAGGTTAACAGGTGATGCTAGTTTACTGAAATGTAAACGTTATTCTTGTCAATATGTTTATGTAAGGAAAAACCAGCAATTGTAAATATTGAAATAAAAAAAACAACAAACTAATTATTATACAGATTTTGGAGATAAAGCAATACTTTTATTTTCAAATATTCTAGCGATAAATTTCAAAACAATTGTAGAGTAAATAGATTAATTCCAGTTGTTGCTGAATCCATTAGCATGTATTTGATATTTGGATATGCATATGTTTTCATCTTTAAAAGTATGACTTTAAAAAATGTTTTTTCGATTTCATCTCGGTACATAACATTATTCAATATAGGTATAACCGCAAACTGAATGGCATACTATAGCATGTGGTTTTTTCCGTTATCTTATGGCAAAATGACGAATTCTCCGCACCAATTTTTAGTGAAAAAAAAATAATAATTCAGCACAGCAGTGACAAACCGACAGAAATATACACAATTTCAACAACAAAAAAACGCGTTTTTTAAGAGAGTACCAATTTGGGCTAAAAGGTGAGCAATATTTTTGTTTATAACCCGACACCACGAACTTTATTTTCAAGTTTTTGCGTCAAGGTGTCTAACTACTTAAGCATGCATATCTTCAACTATTTATACCGTCGCCATTTCTGATAAGCCAATCTTATGTCAACAAAGTCTACATACATCTATCATAATGTGTTTATTTAATGTTAAAACTTGTGTAAGCTGATATAAAACATAAGACATGATTTTTGGAGATAGCATGAAACACAATCATATGATAGATGTGATAATGAACATGTTTTCTTTTTTCTTTGTGAATATTCAACGCTGAAAAATGTCTGGTATTTTTAAAGTGATGTAACACATGTTTTTAAAAGTCGTAAACAAACCATTTTCACAAAAGAATTCTACAAATCTCTTCATCTTCCAAGAACCTTGACGAACACTTGCTTAGTTCTCTCTCTCTCTCTCTCTCTCTCTCTCTCTCTCTCTCTCTCCTACAGGTTTTCATGGAGAACCAGCGGCCTTGGTTTTCTTTTAACTAAAAACAAATATCTCTCTCTCTCTCTTACAGGTTTTTATGGCGAACCAGTGGCCTTGGTTTTGTTTTAACTCAAAAACAGTTAAATCTCTCTCTCTCTCTCTCTCTCTCTCTCTCTCTCTCTCTCTCTCTCTCTCTCTCTCTCTCACAGGTTTTCATGGAGAACCAGCGGCTTTGGTTTTGTTTTAATTCAAAAACAGTCAAATCTCTCTACAAAGGTAACCCAAGAGAACCAATACAAGTTGATTTATAAACAGGTGATTTTTATACAGAGAGGCTCAAGTAAAATACAAAGACCAATTGGGATAAACTTCCATTGCCCCTTATATAGTTGTGGCGTTACACCTTTTTTTGCAATTTTGTCCCTATCTATTTGATTATTGCGGCATCTTGCAAAAAAAACCATTCGTTTATAGTGCTTTATCTACCACTGCAGAGCTAAGCAACACCTAAGTCTTCTTTGTACAGTAGCGGGTGCTATTGCTCTAAAAACAATTTGCTAGCAATTCAATGGTAATATTTGTTTAAACTGTGTTTTGATTTTTGAATTCTTACATGAAATTTAAATAAACAGCGGTGCATTTCCAGCTATAAAAAATCACACGACGAATGACATGTGAACGTCATCAATTTGTCTCACCAAGTTTCATTGATCAAAAAATACAAATATTCATTGATAATTCTTGTGTATTAACATTGATGTCATAATTATAAGTCCAAATCGCGCCTGTTAATAATGGTTCCGGATTCCACAGATGGTCCGCGCACAATCCGTTTTGTATTTTATTGTGACTTGAGTTTTTCCGTTTTTCATTGAAATATAGTAACATGATAGTCTTAAATTAATTGTTAATTCAACAAATACAACAATATTACATGTCTTAAATTGGTAATGACGTTCATAGCTAGATCATCTAACACTTTATTTTAAAAAAAAAAAAGTATTACTGAAACCATTGTGATCAACATATAGAACTAGATAAAACGCTACCCTCCACCAATAAAACCAGAGATGGTGCTAAGTGGGGTCACATTTTGAAAAGTGAATGCTAAAATAAATGTATTACTGATGCCATTGTTATGAACTTTTAGAACAAGATAAAATACTATCTTCCACCAATAAAACTAGAAATGGCGCTAAGTGGGGTCACAGACGTACCGGAAGTCACGTGCCTTCTGTAACTGATTGTTGTATGGAGACGTTTTTATTTCTCTGTTTTATAGTGTGTGACAGTTAAATGGAATTGTTATTGAGAAAATGTTAAATCTGATAACATCTTGTTGTTGTAAATGAATATTTCAATTAATAAACCTGTAAACAATAAGATAAGAATTTCAATATGGCGATTATACGATTTATGTCTAATGTATTGATATAGATTTAAATGTTTAAACGTATGGCGCATAGTTATTTAGGTTCAGTGAAAATAAAGAACCCCAAAACCACAGAAAGATAAATGTATTTATTTTGAATTATATCAAAATTTCAGATCATATCTTGTCTGACAGTATCAGTTTGATTCAGACAGCCATCATTTTTATCGTAAATCATATACCAACATTCTATCAACTCATGCAAGACTCAAGACATAATTTCATAAAGTCAAATCATGAGAAAAAGTCTTGGATGAATTAAATAGTGTTTTCTTTTCAATTCCCATGAAATTAAGACGACATTTTGGCTCCTGATTGGGTTTCTGTAACATACAGTAAAATGTTTCTTTCTTTTTAACTTCTGGAAAAAATACATGCATTGATTATGGACCATAGGTTGTATAAAAATTAGGATGATGGGGGCTTCCAATAATTTCCTAACCACACCACCTAGACATTTACTTCAGTACGTACCAAAACAATTTTTTATAATGATTGGTCCAAATACCGGTATATGTTGCGTTTTCTTTATTTTTTAAGCGTTTTGTTATATTTACTTTTGTTTTGTCGTGTTGTCAAGTGCATGTTTTTTATATGCAAATTTCCGTTCTTAAAACCTTCGCAAACTAGTTTGAGGGGGTATATAGGGATCACCATGTATGTCCGTCTGTCTGTCCGTCCATGTAAAATCGTGTCCTGACCATATCTCATAGCTGCTTTGGAGGACTTGAATAATCTTCATGAATCTTCATGGTCCAAAGGTGTGTCATGACCTTGAACCAGGGTCATATCGGAAAGGTTGGGGCGGGTGTATTTGGTTCTTAAGAAACATGTCTAGTTCATTTAGGATTAACAATTTATACAAATAAAATAACACAGTTGTGGTACAGTTGCAAATTAATTTTCACATCATTCATCTCAAAATCTACATGTGTACAACTTTTTATATAAATGAATTGAATACAAGAGACCATGATTGAACTCATTCAAATTATAGCAGAGTGTTTTCATAAAACACAAAAGCCGTTAAACACCACACTCTGATCTATCCACTTCTTTGTTGTTTTGTGCCATATAGTGGTCAAACCTGTCTATAAAATCCACCCAAGGGAACAAGTAAAAGTGGCCTTAATGGGCGGGTGACCTTTATTTACAGGTTCACATAACATGAATAAAGCTAATTGGGATGAAATACTTATGGCCTTTATAAGCAGGTGGCCCTTATGTAGAGATGGAGTTTAATGCAGATTGGACTGAATTCTAAAAGTGCAAAGTTAGAAATTACACAATGATTGACATGGTGAACATCTCCAATCAAACCGGAGATGGTAGGTGATTAAGGTTACATTATAAGCTATGCTCCTAGCGTTTAAAAAACATTTTACGTAACCTGCTTTTTCATTCATTATACATTGATAAGAAGGCTTGACACAATAACTCCGTTCCATCCGCTCGTGTGTTGCTTCGTGTTATATCGTATTCTTAAAGTGCAAGGATAGAAAAATTTACAATAACCGACATGGTGAACATATCCAATCAAACCAGAGATGGTAGTTGATTTGGTTAACATTATTAGCTATGGTTCTAGATTTTTAAACATTTTATATTTCACTTAACCTGTTGTTTTATTCCTTATTAAAAAAAGTTAGGCTAACTTGTGTGTATATTTTGAAGATACAGTAATTCAATTCTTCAAAACCCAGGGGTAATCCATACCGGTGCTTATCAGGCATATTGAAACTGAAACCGTTTCTTTTTCAATATTTGAGATACTTTGATACGGCTTCTCATGGAAATAAAAATTTTCAATTTTCTTACTCCTTCTTCGAAACCTCAACAATGCTTCTTTTCAGCGCAAGAATTTTCCATCATTAACAAACCACATTATGATAGAAATTACGAACACACGGAATTTAAGTTAGTAACGCCTAATTTATATCGCAATGGGAATAATTTATTTTATGTTTAAACCGTCTTGGTAAATAGTAAAATAAAATGTATTAAAAAATCCAGATTATCAAAAAAGCAACATCTTCATCATCAATTGTTACTTATAAAACGAGAATTAAATTAAGCATAATAGAGCAGTTAATATTACATGTGCCATAACGAATCTCCGTACGATCATCACAGATGGAAATTTATAGATTTCGTGTAAAACTCAAAGGTGGCATTTATTTCTATTCCAATACCCACATCTGTAAATGTACTTAAGTTCATACATAAATAGATACTATATTTATAAGCTTTGGCAGTTATATACCGGTCTGGCGGTTTACTCGTATCGTCATGCTGGGCAGCGTGTATTCTATTGAGTGTAGTGGTCCAGTAGAGTACTAAAGTGGAGAGGAGTGAGTGAGTAATGGTGTTTAACGTCCCAGTCAAGAATATTTCACTTATATCGAGACGTCGCCATCTAAAGGCGAAGGTGCAGAAATTTTGCCTGTGCGTTGCGCTGATGGCATTATACAGCAGGGTTCTTTAGGGTGCCAAGCCTACCGTGACACGGGACCTCGTTTATTTTAAGTTCCCATCCGAAAGAACCGTGACTTTCATTTCGTAATGCCGAGTGCTTGGCGAAAGAACAGTCACTTCCCACTTTCAAGTCTTGGGTCAGACCCGGCCGGGGATCGAACCCACGACCTCCCACTTACGGAGCGAGCACTCTACCAACTGAGCTACCGCAGTGGTCTAAAGTGGAGAGGATTTCTGAATAAAAACATATCTTAATAAGAAAATCACGAATTACTCTGGTTCACCAGTACAATTAAACATAAATTTGGTTCTCCGACACTTTTTATTAGTTATGTTTAGTTCGGTCTTTAAAATGTTGATGACGCGACTGTTGTACCTCAAAATGTGACGTCATATCAAAGAGTACATTAAGCCAACTCCATTATACATGTATATGTTCTAAATTATTTGCCATTTGATTGGGTAACAAGATTACTTTGTCCTAAGATAAAGGGTCCGTCAATAGATTTATAAAAAGGAACCATAATCATTAAAAAAACATACCGGTCCATGTTCAAATTAAAAAGTCCAAAATCAATGCAGAAACTTTGAAAACTGACAAATTTAGTTAAACAAACACGTTAACTGCCAAAAGACGAGTGATACTGTGTGCTCCGGAAGGGTGAGCATCGCATGTTTATCCAGCTATATACATGTCTATTTTTCCTGTTTCTGCATTTCATTCGTTTGACGTTTCACAACCTTTCGTTAGATTTACTTTTACGAAGTTCATGTAATTCGGTTATCTATTTAAATTGCGACGGTTTACTTGTTGTGATACCAACTGAATGTTAAAGTTAAAGTCTGTCCCGAGCCATTAGGCCCATCAGGCCGGAGCTTATCCCGGTTTCTGTGGCGTTAAGCGACTGAGAGCACAAGACTCTCCCCTGAATGGGACGCCGGTCCATCGCAGGGTTAACCCCCAGCATTTTGCTGGTACTCATTTATTTTTCAGCTAAGTGAACTGGAACAACGTGAAATTAAGTGTCTTGCTCAAGGACACAACACATCGCCCGGTCCAGGGATCGAACCCACGACCTGCGAATCATGAGTCCAACGCTTTAACCACTAGGCCACGCGCTTCCTGCCAACTGAATGTGTTCCATCTATAATCTGTTTCATTCGGTTTCATTACACCTGATTCCAAAACTTCACTGGGTCATTCAAAAGTTGTAAAAAATAGACATTGTAGTGTTATCTTCACACGCCGTTCTGCTGTAATGTGTTGAACTAGTTTTCTTTTTTATTATTTACATGAACAAACTGTCAGACATAATAGAATTCTTACTGTGTATCTTTTAACAAGGTAAACCAAACTTATCTAAAATAACAATTAAACAATCTATTGTCTGGTATAAGAGTTGAGTAATGGTGTTTAACGTTCCAATGAAAAATATTTCACTTATTACTTACATTTTGTCTGTGCGTTTGCGCTGATGGCTTTTTACAACAAGTTTCTTTATCGTGCCACGCCAACCGTGACACGGAACTTGTTTACTTTATTAGAAAGAACCGTGCATGACTGACGAAAGAACAGTCACTATCCATTTTCAAGTATTAGGTCAGACCCGATCGGAATTCGAACCCACGATCTCCAACTTACGCAGCAAGCACTCTACCAACTGAGCTACCACAAATGGCTTTAAAAGACAAAGTGGATTAATTGGTAGTTTTATTTAAGATAAACCTGGTAACTACATTGTTATCAATCTTAACTACCGCAGATTTGATTTTTATTTTATTGTAGGCAATAATTTTGTATTATTGTCAGAAATATACTATTTTTTAAATTTACTGCAAGTTAAAAAGCGTAAATTCTTCAAAAACTAAGATATACTCTCTCTCCAAAGTATTTCCTTAGCTATCTTTTTTCACATCCAACAGAACCGTGACTTTCATTTCGTGATGCCGAGTGTTTGGCGAACGAATCACTTTCAAGTTTTTGGTCAGACCAACACATTTATAAAAAGGAACCATAATCATAAAAAAAACATACCGGTCCATGTTCAAATTAAAAAGTCCAAAATCAATGCAGAAACTTTGAAAACTGACAAGTTTAGTTAAACAAACACGTTAACTGCCAAAAGACGAGTGAGACTGTGTGCTCCGGAAGGGTGAGCATCGCATGTTTAGCCAGATAAATATGTGTCTCTTTTTTCTGTTTTCGCATTTCATTCGTTTCACGTTTTCCAACCTTTCGTTAAATTTACTTTTACGAAGTTCGTGTTATTCTGTTATCTTGCAGCATTGTAACTGTTTACTTGTGTTACCAAGTAATTGTGATACCAACCGAGTGTGTTACATTTATAAAATGCTTCATCCCGTTTTATTACTTCAAATTCCCAAACTTCACTGGGACATTCGATAATTGTAAAATCAAACATGCAGGTTATAAACATTGAAGTGTTATCTTCACACGCCGTCTCGCCGTAATTAGTTGTACCATTTTTAGTTTTATGATTTTCATGCACAAACTGTCAGAAATAATAAAATTCTTACTGTGTTTCTTTTAACAAGGTAATACTAACTTATCTAAAATGATAATTAAAGAATCTATTGTCTGGTAAAAGAGTTGAGTAATGGTGTTTTTTCGTTCCAAACAAGAATATTTCAATTATCACAGACATTTTGCCTGTGCTTTTGCGCTGATCGAATTTTACAACAGGATTCTTTATCGTGCCACACCAACCGTGACACGGGACCTCGTTTATTTTAAGCTCCCATTAGAAAGAACGATGACTTTCATTTCGTATGCCGAGTGCTTGACGAAAGAACAGTCACTACCCACTTTCAAGTATTAGGTCAGACCCGATCGGAATCCGAACCCACGATCTCCAACTTACGCAGCAAGCACTCTACCAACTGAGCTACCCCAGTTGTCAATGGTTTTAAAAAACAAAGTGGGTTAATTGGTATTTTTTATTTAAGACGAACCTAGTAACTACATTGTTATCAATTTGAACTACCTCAGATTTGATTTTAATTTTATTGTAGGCAATAATTGTGTATAATTGTCAGAATTATATTATTGTCTAACTTTTCTGCTATTTTAAAACAAATCTAAAATTCTTTAAAAATAAATTGCTGTTTAAATTTGCTGCTAGTTAAAACCTTAAATTCTTCAAAACTAAGATAAACTCCCTAATACTAGGTATTTCCTCCTCTAAATTTTGTAAAATGTATGTTGGTCTTTTAAGTATCTTTCCAACATCTTGGAAAAAAAATTAGTTTCACAATTTTGGTCAATGCACTACTAACGAGGAATTATATACCGAAACAACCATCTAGTTCTGGAAAATTAAAACTGGCATAATATGTAATTCGGAAAAAGTGGGTTGTTAGGTTGAACAACAAAGAAGCTGTTTGATTATTCTTTTATAATTTTTGAAGTATTGAGTCTTTAGGTATCAATTTAAAGAGAAACAAGTTGACCTTTCTTCCTTATTACAATATTTAATCTTCAGGTATGGTATGAATTTAAAAGAGTAAAAAGTTGATTTTCTATACTTTTAATGGGTAGCTAAATTTCACGAAAATCCTTACAAGGAAAGATATAGAGCAGGTTCCTAAGAATATTACAAAAACATTATGGTAATCAATGTTTTTAGATAAGTCTTTTCTACATTAGATATTGTTGGTAAGTATAATCTGTATCCAAAATTAACCTGGATATATTTGCTCTCCCATAGTTCCATGTTCCTTTCTTTCTTCCAGTTTTTACACGTGGCAGGCATATCTTATTAAACAATAGGTGCTTGCTCTTCCGGAGCACCCGGCGTCATTCATTATCCTCTTGTGTAGCATCCGGATAGCCTCACTTTCCTGGTGCAAACTTGCTAACTTTTTAAAATATTTTATTTTTTTATTTTGGGGGGGGTGATTTGTTCATGGACCTGTATTATTATTATTATTATTATTATTATTATTAGTGTAGATTTAAAAACGTCACCCAACACAATGTTATACAGACATAGAAATTTTGTATATTAACCAACGTGTTGTACATTGAACCTATCCTCTTTGCATTCACACTTTCGTCAAAAATAGATAATAGTCATAGGATAACTTTTAACGGCAGACATCAAGCTGACACTTTGCTGAATTGCAATGTTAATTGAATAGTCTATAGTTTCAAAGAGAAATAATTTGGTTAATTGGTATTGTTATTTTAGCCATAGTCGGTAATAAGATAGACTATGTAATGTACAAAACTGTCAATATGTCTCATATAACATAATACTAAATTTACACAGTTTCAAATTTATTTTACGTTTATTGAACTAATTTGGTAGAACTGTCAACTGTAAGACAGAGAAGATACATTGCGATGATGATCATTAATATTAAATTACAAATATTTAATTGTTTTTTTTTCTCTCTCTCTCTCTCTCTCATGGCACGCAACTGTGATTTGAAACAACCTCTCTCTCTCTCTCTCTCTCTCTCTCTCTCTCTCTCTCTCTCTCATTTTCCCTTGTAATGTTCTTCACTCTAACGATAGGAACCAAAGTTACCTTATATGAAGCATTCCAAAACCTGTTACTTTCATAAAGCGTGTACTTTTCCTGATACATTTTCGGGATGAAATAGGACACGTAAAATCAACTGTCTTACTGAATGACTTTCATAAAGAGTCGACCAGTGTTAAAATCTACGAAATACCGTCATTTATTGTATCAAACAAATAAACCAATTTCTAATTACATATGAGTTTCAATTTTACAGCACTATACGGGCGTTTGGGATTATAATTTCTCATCGGTAGCGCTTCACCGAATTGAGAAACCAATTTTTTTTCCAAGATGTTGAAAATATATCCAAAGAACCAAAATATATTTTACAAAAAATTTAGCGTGGTGAGGAAATATATTTTTAACTAGCAGGAAATTTAGACAATAGTATATATCTGACAATTATACACAATTATTGCCTACAATAAATTTAGATTCAAATCTGAGGTAGTTTAGATAAATATCAATATGGTAGCCTAAAATAACAATAACAATTAGCCCACTTTATGTTTTAAAACTATACATATATTGTTTAATTATCATTTTAGATAAGTTTGATTTACCTTGTTAAAAGATACACAGTAAGAATTCTATTATGTCTGACAGTTTGTGCATTAAATCATTAAAAGAAATCTAGTTCAACACATTACAGCAGAACGGCGTATGAAGATAACACTATTATGTCTATAATGTACATGTTTGTTTTTACAATTATCAAATGAACCAGTGAAGTTTGGGAATTTGGAGAAATAAAACCGAATGAAGCAAGTTATAGAACACACTCAGTTGGTATCACAATTACTTGGTAACACAAGTAAACAGTTACAATGTTACTAGATAACTCAGTTGGTAACACAAGTAAAAAAAGTTACAATGTTACTAGGTAACTCAGTTGGTAACACAATTACTTGGTAATACAAGTAAACAGTTACAATGTTACTAGATACTTAGTTGGTTAAGGAATTGCTCGGTAGCACAAGTAAACAGATACAATGTTACTAGGTAACTTAGTTGGTTAAGAAATTGATTGGTAACACAAGCAAGCAGATACAATGTTACTAGGTAACTCAGTTGGTAAGACAATTAAACAATTATAATGCTACTAGGTAACATAATTACAAGGATTTCAAGATGTTGAAATATATCAAAATGACCAAAATATATTTTACCAAATTAGCTAAGGAAAAGCATTGCATGAGGGGGTTTACCTTAGTTTTTGGGAAATTTCAGATTTTAACTTATGGGATAATGTGTAAGGAGCATGTTCACAGGTGATAACATGAAGCTATTGTTAAGTAACGATCGTGTTTATTGTACTAGTATTATAAATTGATATCATTTATATATGGGCCCTCGTGGATGTTTGTAATAGCCATTACAGTGTTGGTGGTAACTGTTGTGTCTGTGCCGTGGATGTGTACGACATACAACGAAGCAGGACGCTAACAAATACATTGTTGACCACGGAATATTACAACCCAAAGCTTATTCAGACCCTCAAAACGTCTTATGGACATTATCACAATATTGTTGAAAAGAAATATGCCCCTGTATCCAACATTATTTAGGTTATATTTGACATCCCATAGTTCAGTATTCCTTTTGTTTACAATTTTGATTTCACACGTCACCACGTTACCCTTCCGTGGCACCCGTGCGCTCTTTTCTGCTGGAAGTTCGGGTGTTTAATTTTATTTGCCAGTTTTCTCATCAAACATTTTATTTTGCATTTGTGAATTGTAATTTGAATTGTACATGGACCTATATGTTTGTGTTTGATTTATCGCTACATCAAACCCCGAAAATGGCCTGATATTGGAAACTGTATACGATCAAAAACAGTCATATTTGTCCATCTCCAAATAACAATTCCAAAACAAAGATTAAACTTTGACAACTGGCAAATAGGGTAATCTTGCGACTTTGTATCAGGGAAATGAAGCCTGGTGCTCTGGAAGGGTAAGCACCCCCTGTCTAGCTAGCTACATCCACCATGTGTGAAATCACAATGAAAAGAACGTCTAAATGTACACATATATATTTTTGGATACAGAAACATCAAACTGGTCACCAATATTGTGATATTCGTCACAAAAGTTTTAAGGACTTGAAAAGCTAAGTATTAGCTGTCCGTAAATTAAAACTGGTAGAATATGTAATTAAAACCACTGAAACGGTAGCTCTGCTGGTGGCTTTTGCCCCGAGGATATCACAAAATCAGTCGGCAAAAATTGTGCATTCTCGTCAGAAATATATTATTGTTTAACTTTGCTGCTAGTACAACATTTGAAATTCCTAAAAATCTAAAGTATACTTCATCATGCAAAGTTTTTCCTTAGCTAAATCTGGTAAAATATATATATTTGGTCCTTTGGGTAACTTTTTAACATCTTGAAAATAATTTAGTCCAAGCACTACTGATGAGGAATTGTAATTCAAAACGGCGGTCTAGTTCTGTTAAATTAAAACTGGTATAATAAGTAACTTGGAATGTACCTGAGTCAACAATTGATTGATTTTGTTCGAAATACATCTTACAAAACCCTTAGGTCACACATGTGGCATTATACTTTACTGTATTAATTTTTGATGTTGTAATTAAATCGAAGGTGCTGATAGTAAACATTGTTTTATATAATTAGGCAAAGTGTCTTTTTACACGTAAAGATGCAATAACAAGGGTTTTATCTGTATAAGCTAATCCGATATATAACATGAAAAATGAATGGGATAGGGGATGTAAATACGGCTTCATTCTAGAGACACAATGGTTATGTTCACACAATCTGAATATAAAGTTGTTAATTATTGAAGTAAAGAAGACATTTGAGATAATTAATTGATCAATGACATTATATATCGCCCTCAATAATGTTGTTTCAGAGATTAAAAATCTTACTTAAAGTAAAAAATCTCTGTTCAATTTCTGTTGTAGCTGATAGCTCGGAGATTTTTTAAAAATCATCGTCCCTAAATGGGAACATTTAAAAATCTCACAAAATAAAACATGAACCATAAATGGGCAAATAATTTCTAAATCAACCCAGAAACATGTAAATAGTTTCAAGATAAAAACATGCATTTGACTCACATCACCAGAAAGAAATCAAACACAAACACGCCAGTCTAATTCCAAATCACAATCCGATACGTACAGCAAAAACTTTGAAAACTGGCAAACATGACCTTCCACCAGATAAGTGAAGCTTGTCTTGCTAGCAAAACCCATAAAAAGTGAATTCAAAATGGAGAATGAAAGGAAAATGAAATAATGGGACGTTAAATATATTCATAATTGTTTTTTGATTATTAACAAAGAAACAAACTACTGAGTATAAATCATAAGGCTTAGTTCTGTCACTTTATAGGAAGCATTAGTACATATTACCTAAGTACTAAATCAAAGACTCAAAACAAGACCTCTACAATCTAAACGACATCAGGAACAAATGTCAATAATCTATCTTTATTCACATTGAGAAAAAATAACAATAAATAGGTTCATAAAGTTGTAAAGACTAGATCAACCAGAAACATGTGGCCATTTTCACGTTCACAGCATGCATTTGGCACAAAACAAGAAAAAGAGACAAACCAGACACAAGTTTGTGTGTGGTTCTGTTAAATCGAACATTCTCTGTAATTTATAGTTTACTATTTGTATATGTAACTGAAAATCACTATTCAAGTTGATACCAGAAAACGACTTATTTTAATCCTAACTACCCCATCCACCCGCATGGTATCAGTAAAGAAAAGTAATCACCAGATTGGCATGCCGCAAACTTCCAATAATAAACAGTTAGTTTATTTATGACATCGCTACGTTGTCCTACTATATATTCTATTTTCTGTTTGATTGTACATTTAATCGTGAAAATTGGATAATTCGATTTATTTTATCAAATGATTAAACATGTTTGTAATTTGATATTACTGTTATTATATCGACAGTTATGGTTGACATAACAACATATTGCTAACTTCCTCTACTTTTATGAACAGATATTAATCAATTTGTACGGAAAGTCGCAACTTTAAATGAACCATGAAGATCCAATAAAATGACAATAAACAACTTAAAATGAACAAACCAACATCAAAACGGTATCAAATCGTGTTTATGACAATGTAGAGGAAATTGAAAATATCCTGGTGACATATGAAACTCAAAAACTAAACATATAGGATCATATCTAGTTCATACAATAACAGGAAATTTAAAATATTCCGATAGATACGGCCATAAACTTCAAAAACTTAATATGTAAAATATCAAATCCTGTTGATGACAATGTAAAGGAAATTGGAAATATTTCTGACGATTACAATAAAATTAAAAAACAAAAAATGTTTCATATGGAAATTACTTTGTGAATGTTAATTGTAAATTCAGAATCGCCTGTTTGACGTTGAGGGAGGAATGACTCAGATTATCAAAAGCATATGTATCCTTTGTAACCAAAGGCTATTTCCTTAGTGACAATACTAACTTTGATCCCATATATCATGTTACATTTGATCTGTTTTATCTCGATGATCAGACGACAGTCCTGATCAATTTAATGTTTTACGTATTAATTGATCACAGAGGGGATTTCAAGGTTGAAATTGATACCGATTTATGTAGTCACATGGTCTGATGATCCACGGGACACCCACTGATATTAACAATGGACTTAAAAACAGACAATCCATTGGTTATCCCATCAATGTTATTAGATTTTCCTCCCTCTAGAAAAAACATTTTCATTCTGTTTTAAGATGAGATTTTGAAATAATTTGATTTGTCTACCACTGGGATAGAATTTACGAAAGGGAATTCATTTATCAAGATTAGATTGTTTTCTATTGTTGCATAGGAATGACATGCTCTTATCTGGCTGAATCTAAACGTCTAAATGTCATTCTGGCCCTTGTCCTCCTCACTGCGACATCCGGTTTTGTTTTTTGGATCTCTGATGTCAAGCATTCACTTAGTTAATTTACCTAATTGCCTCGGAGCATGTGCTCTTTATTTCATCCTGTCCCTTACTCAGTTTCTGTGTCTAACTGTCATCATGGTTTTCTTTCATCTTCTAAGGTGTAATCAATGCGTGTCTAAATCTTGTCCTTTAAATTTCCCCTGTGTGTTCTATTTTAGCATTTGTCATATTATCGCTATATCTGGCTATTGTAATATAACAATGTACATTTTTAAAAAATAAGGTTCTGACGAATGATTGATGAACCATAACTTTAATTGGTAAGGTTATTTTTCTCATCTTTTTAATTTTTACATGGTGTTTAAATGATCAAAGAAGCCAATGAATAACAATGTATTTAATTGTCCAAATATACTAAAGATCCCCAAAAATAAAAATAAAGTTATACTCCCTTATGCAAAGTATTTACTAATTAAATTTGGTTAAATATATTTTGGTCCTTGTTTTCTATTGTTGCAATTTTCTAAGGTGTAATCAATGCGTGTCTAAATCTTGTCCTTTAAATTTCCCCTGTGTGTTCTATGTTAGCGATTGTCATATCATCGCTTTTTCTGGCTATTGTAATATATCAATGTACATATTTAAAAAAATAAGGTTCTGGCAAATGATTGATGAACCATAACTTTAATTGGTAAGGTTATTTTTTCTTTTTATTTTCATAGGTATTTCAATTGAGCAAAGATACCAATCACTTATATTGTATTTAATTGTCCAAGTTTACTTCAGCTCCCCAAAAATAAAGTTATACTCCCTCATGCAAAGTATTTACTAATTAAATTTGGTTAAATATATTTTTGTCTTTGTTTTCTATTGTTGCAATTTTCTAATTTCCTAATCAATGCGTGTCCTTTAAATTTCCCCTTTTAACAATGTAAAAATTTAAAAAATGATTTTAAAATGATTGATGGAACTTTAATTGGTAAGGTTTTTTTTCTATTTTTTTATTTTACATGGTGTCTATTTGATCAAAGTTACCAATCAATTATTTAATTGTCTAAATTTACTGCTAGTTAAATGAAAATCCTCAAAAACTAATGTATTTTGACCATTTGGATTTTTTTCATCCCTTGAAAAATGTTTTTGTACAAGCGCTACTGATAAGGAATACCATTCCGAACCAGTGATCTAGTGCTGTGAAATCAACACTGGTATACTATTTAATAATATAGCTCATACCCGGTCAGGGTTTGAACCTGCGGCCTCCCACTAACAGAGAGAGAACTCCCGCAGTGGTTCTACCTCGAAGCCACCTCACTTAGAAATTTGGCTTCGATGGACGAGTTGGTCTAAATTGCCCAGTTATAAATCACAGTGTTTCTCTCCAACAATGTTTGAACCCTGCTCAGAAGATATTACAGTTGTTAGTTCTCTTTAAATGGGTGCGTGGTTTTTTGGGGGTACTCCTGTTTTCCCCACCCCTTAACTGACAGCCTGAATATATATTATTCTAATCTCCACTCCAACCGTAGAACTTTAGACAAGCCAACAACCAGTAAATGTTTAACTTAAAATTTCATAGTTTTTACTTTGCATTCGCATTGTAATTTTTATGTTTGTTTTTCATTGGTATACATACTAATCAATGTTCGAATCCCAAAGCAAAGTAAAAACTTTAAAACTTGTGAATAGGTCAAAGTTGTGCATTTACACAATGAAGAAGTCATATTGCTTATTTTTCAAAACTAATTTCGAAAATATGGCTAGTAAAATGTTACCAGGAAGTGTTTAATAGGTGTAACATAAGAACAGGCACATTTAACATTATAACAGATACAAATTGAATCAACATCAAATGTATTTTGATGACAGTATGATTTTAATACGTTGTACCTACTTATGGTGATTTTTTTCACGATTAATACGCTATGGTAGAGCTTGGTTCACCACGGGACTTGTTCCTACTTTGAAAACTTTATACAACAAAGCAAGCTGTTTACAAATAAACTGTTGACCCAGGGAAATTGCAAGCTTGGGCTTATTAAGGTCCTAAAAAGTCTTATGGTCATCATCACAATATTGTTGATAGGTAAGATGTCTCTGTATTCAAAATTACCCTGGATATATTTGACGTCCCATAATTCCATGTCCTTTTCATTCTAAATTTTGATTACAGACGTGGCTGATGTAGTTAGCGTGACAGGAAGTGTTGACCTTTCCAGAACACCCAACCTCACTTTCCTACTGGGAGTTTCCAGTTTCAAAGTTTCTATTTTACTTTGGGATCGTGATTTGGACATTAATTGGTATGTTTGTTTTTGATCATACAATATGTATTTATGATTACAAATATTTTTAAAACAATAATAAATAATAAATACCACTGTTATAATGAAAAGATACTTTATGTTTAACTTAATTCGGTTTATGACTTCCAAGGTGTTACGAGTACTATAATGTTCATAGTAAACTTATCATACTAATTCCTGTCCGTTTCACATTCCAGAAGCAAAGTAAAAACTTTAAAACTAACAAGTTAGGTTAGACACGTGAACTTCTACCAGGGAATTGAGGACGGGTGTTCCGAAAAGGTAAGCACCTCCTGTTTAGCTAGCTACATCCGTCACCTGTGTATTTAAATTTGAGTAAAAGGAACATGGAACAACTATGGGACGACAAATATATCCAGGGCAATCATGGACAAAGAGACTTCAAACTTGTCAACAATACTGTGACTGTGATGACAGCTATTAACCAGTAATAAACGAGGCTTGATAAGATTGAGGTAAAGAGTTCTAAAATAAAATTTATAATCTTAATATGTGTTGCTGATTCATTCTTTAACCGAAATGTCATGATGGATTAATACAATTTACAAACAAGAAATAATTTACGGTTTTTAACATGTTATTTATTCCACTAGATATCAAAAGTTTTTTCAGATCGATAATAGAAATTCTCAGAAAAATAATACTTTTTTCATAAATCTCCAAAATTAAAAAAAAAGTTAAAAATTTAATTTACGACGTCATTAGTTTTTTCAAACAATAAAAATTTCATCAAAATACTAACACTTTAATCGTACAAATATTTAACACGCATGCAGATACAATTTCATAACTGTATACAAAATCCTTCCATACCAAAGAGCATCCGGCCTGACTTGTCTAGTGAAATTTTATGTGTTTAGTTTAAACTGCCAGTTTCACTTTGCTTTGGGATTGTGATTTGGAGGTGCTTTCCCTTCCGGAGCACCCGGTCTCACTTCCTTGGTGAAAGTTCACGTGTTTAGCTTAAATTGCTAGTTTTAAAGTTTTTACCTTGTTCTGGAACTGTGATTTGGACATTAGGATTAGTATGTTTGTTTTTATTGCAGTGTTTGAACTTTCATAATTTTACTCGGTGCGTCTTTTCAATTTCGCTGAAGATAATTTCTTGCCACATATTTTGTGTCATATTGAAGGCTTCATCATGCCTCATTAGATCTGCAATTAAATCGAAGATGATTAAGTTTTGATCTTAATTAAAAGCGTGTGTTGCTTATTCATTACCCTTTTTCGAGCAAGTAGTTTTGAAGTATTTGGATCAGGGTCAATGTACGTCCTAATTGTTACTACAAGTTCAATGGTTTCTTGAGGGTTTTTTTAGTTTGATTTAAAGCCACTATGTCAACTTTTAACATCTCAATTCCATTCATTTCCCTAAAACCAATTTTTTAAAGAACTCTCAAAAACATTATTACTATCTTGTATCTGTAGAAAAAATATCTTTCAACATATTTAACCTGCTTTTCCATCTTTAAGTGAAAATATAAACTAAAAATCAAGTTTTTATATTTAAATGTTCATCTCTTCAAAGGTTCATTAAATGTCACTTGACTGGTTTTAGGGTTTGTCAATCCTTGATTAAATACTAAATAACGTGATTATTTGAAATGGCTGATGATAGCTCCCACGCTGTTGAAGAAACTGATGCATCTCCGGTTGTAATCCGGGATATTTCCGATCAATAAGTCACATTTATCTTATTTTTATTTCATTTTTTTTTTAATTTTTTATTCCAATTTATATTTTTTGATATGATTCATCTGTTTCCATCATCCTTGTTATCTGTTGAATCTGTGCCGACGAGACGTATTTTAATTTTAATCATATAGATATTACATTTCTGACAGGGTGACAGTACATAATGTCAACTCGAAGAAGCATTGTTTGCCGTCAAGCATTCTTCCTTACGAAATGAGTGTCAAAGTTTTTACTGATGGGAACTTAAAATTAACACGGTCCCCTTGGTTCATGGAAAGTTTGAACGATAAAAAACCCTGATGTATGATGTATAGTCGGGCCCATGTACACGTTTGAACGCGACTTCTGTGTATTGTGGGTCAATCAGATCTCTTCTTATTGAGAAGACTGGTTGTGTTTTCACGATTATAAAATAAAAGGAACCTTACATTCGTATTTATGTAAAGACTCTCTGCATAAAAAATATTCAACTCGTTTAATAAATCCAACATTACATAACTCTAGTCTGCAACTTATATCATTATGAAGTTTATTTATGTTAATTTTGACAGTAACTATGTTTTATTCCCATTCAATGTGCAGTTAATTCAAATTGCTTAATCAATTAATGAATCATATGTCTGTGAATTCAAGTTCTTTACTGAATATTTGAACATATAATCATTACTATACCTTTTTTTTAATTTTTCAGCACAAGACCATCGTTATGGACTATATTTTAATCACAAGTAGTGCGCGGAACAACAATTTTGGAAATTTCTAAGATGTTGAAAAGAGAAAAATAGAAAACCCAAAATGTATTTTATCAAATCCGACTTAGCAAGACAAGATAAATCAAATTTTTGTAATTTTGAATTCTGAATTAAATATTTGTAATGTAGTCAAGTCTTGTCTGTGCATCATTGTTACGTAATACCGGTTTTCAGAAGTGAGTTTTGACATTGAAATAATGGCGCCACGAGACATTAAAATACAATACACAGAAGATATCAGACTTAAGGTTGCCATGGAAACAAAACCTGTATTTCAATCTGTTTATTTTTCTATGTATATATATTTTAATCTTTGGAGATTTAACTGACATGCAGTTCAATTTAATAGATGGATACACTCAGCATATGAATGAAATCAACAATCGTCTAATTTTACATCAACTATAAAAGCAATGCGCAAAATGTTAACGGAGTCACTCACATTGGAGTTAAGGCCATTCGGTACACTTCAGTTTTCTACATGTTCTTACAATACAGACCTTCGAATAACAATAAGCTAACCTCATCTCGATTCAGAGGTATTGCCAGCTTTAAGTCTATGCTAATCAGGGTCCTCACACTATATTATGGCTCTGTGTCCTGGATTACCCTGAATATATTTAACGTCCCACCATTTCACTTTCAAATTTGAATACAGAATGTGTTTACCTTTCCGGAGCACCCGACCTCACTTCCCTGGTTGAAATTCACGCCTTTCAGCTATTTTGTCAGTTTTACGTTTATACATTTTCGCTTTGTTTGAGAGTGTGATTTGGACATGGAAAAGTATGTTACTTTAGCTCGACAGGTTTACGGCAGCTGGTATCGATCTCTTAAATTTTCTATCCTTCGCCTTTGTAACCTTCACGTTCCGTTGGATGTAGCAATAACCGAGACTTAACCGAACACCATAGACCACCAACATTTAACGCCAGCATCCATGGACTTCTGGGGTCGGTTGTTCAAAGCTACATATACATGTACGTTACCCTTACTACTTGGTTAGTGTACGCTCGTAATTTAACTAATTTTGTATCTGATGTAGAAAATAATATTGTTAAATTGTTATTCAAAAGTAAATTCAAACAATTGATATCGTCAAATAGACGAGATCAAAGTCAACATTGTATGTCAATAACGAATATTTGTAATTTTGGAAGCATATATTTTTCACTTACCATATGGTAATACTTATGGAGTTTTGAACAACTAGTTCCTGATGGCGAATATGCAGGTTGTCGTGTACTGTTATTAAATGCAGTCACTGAAATTGAATTCGTGACTAAATCAGTTTTCATTTTAATTTTAACGGAAATGTTTCGTGTTTACATTCGCATTTACAACTTCTACTAACATTTCAATAAAATCATGGCTTTTTTCTATAAAACATTTGAAATTGGATAATTTCCTCACTTGACTGAGGGTAAATATTGAAACGGACATATTCTGAAAAATGTTTAACAGACTATTCACACAGAACTTGTTAATTACATAATACTTTAAAATCCGAAATTTTTCATAATTTACAAAAATTAAATTTTTAGAGACTTTTCTACAAAAACTGTTTCTGATTGAAAATTGGTTTTCAGTAACTAGGGACATTTTGCAACAAGAATCAACCTTCAGATCTTTTGGCATCGTTCACGGGGTTTTAGTGCATGTTCTCTTGATCTGCTTTGTATTCAGATACGCTTTAAGACATATACAATTATTTCAATTTGCATACACAAATTCCGAAGTCTAGGGACCTTTTTCACCGCGGATTGAACTTCCGTTTGTTTAGTTGAGTTGAGTAATGTAGTTTAACGTCCATATCAAGAATATTTCACTTATATTGAGACTATATCCAGGCTATAGGCGAAAGTGCATAATTTCCCTGTTGGTTGTGCTTATGACATTATACAACATGGTTCTTTATCGTGCAAAGCCTACCGTGACAATGGACCTCGTTTATTTTTGACTTTCATTTCGTAATGACGAGTGCTTGGCGAAAGAACAGTCACTACCCACTTTCATGTCTTGGGTCAGACTCGACAGGGGTTTGAACCGACTTCCTCCCATATACGGAGCGAGCTCTCTACCGATTGCGCTACCGCAGTGGTTGAACTTTTCGTTTGTTGAAGATTTTATAGTGACTGACTAGATAAACATGTCCAATCAAACTAGAGATGATAAGCCGTTTGTTGTAACTAACTGTACCGTGTTTGGTTCATCGAACATTATCGCCTTCTTACTTAATATTGGCTCAACCATCGTATAAACACAAAGAAGCAAATCAAAGAAACCAAAAACAAACGTACTAATCCATGTCCGATTCACAACCCAGAAGCAAAGTGAAAAAGTTAGGTTAGACACGTTAACTTCCACTAGGGAAGTGAGGACGGTGCTTCGGGAGGTTAAACATACAAAACACGACAAAATTAAGTTGCAATCTAAACCATCGGAGACGACACCTTGCATAAACTTAATATAGAAGCAGTTGTTCGTTAATTACTGGTGCGGCTGAGCATTGTTGTTTCAAGTCCCATGCAAGATTGTTTCAATTATATTGGGTCGGTCAGCTCTGGGATGTCATACTTGAATACCCAGAGGTGAGCACAGACATCTGACGATCAAAATGACAAATTATCGATCAGCAAATACATGCATTAGGATTCGCGCCTGTAGTAGGTGAATAGAGGCAGTGTGGCCCGTAGTTATATGCTGTTGATGGACCACTCAGCTAACGAAACTCCAACATGTTGTTAAATATTGGCAGCCTGGTCTGTAATCACGAGGTATTGATGAACCACTCAGATTATAACGAGACACCGACATATTGTTGTTAAAGATTGTAAAATTTGTGAAATATTTTTCATCATCGATTTCGTCATTATACGTCAACTGATAAGCGTAAACCACCATAAAACGTAATATATGAGGTGTGTACTAATGTTGTTAACAGTTTTAGTGCCCAAAACAGATAACTAATTCCATATATCACTTTACTTAACACTGAATAAATCCATTTATCAGGGGAAGATTATCTCTTCTGAAGCATGCTTTATAACAGTGCGTCAAGTTTGACCTGGCGGTTTGACCTTTAATGCGAATATTTTATTGGGCTAATAAACTGTGTGATTTAGGTAAGAAAGAAGTTACCTTACCATAAAAAACCGTGTATCCAGTATTACTATCATCTATCCTTATATATCAACGTTATACATAGTTCCTAAATTACACAATGGTTGTGTCTTTTTGAGTATTCAAACTAAAGGTCAAACGGCCAGGTCAAACTTGGCGCACCTTACTACTTTTCTGACTGAAGTAACAACGTCATTTATACAATAACAGTGCACCTTTATCACATCTTTTTGACTATTTAAATTTGAAAATCGAATAAAATGAACTTAAATATTGATATGTTTATCTGTTATGTTCCAAATGAATTGAATTTCATTTTAAAACAGTTTTTCCATTATTAGTTTTTCATGGCAACGATAGGTGAATTTCGTTTGTCAGTGCATCGTGAACAAAACACCTCAACGTCACATACAACATGGTGGATTCTACTACAGTAATTTGACCTCAATTCGTTTACACCATCTGTACAGTAGAATGTTGGCATTATAGAGGGGCTTGGAAACAAATAGACGAAAGCTTATAAAAAACGCATAGATTCCATGGATTTTAGAACTTATTTACGCAAATCAAAGGTCAACAGGTATATAGAAAAAGGCACCGTGGTACAAATTTAAAAAAAAAATCACAAATGAATGTCATCTAAAAATAATCTTTGATGCAGCTAGATCCTTGCTGAAAGCGTTCAATGTTTTTATACAGTAATTTAACCTTGATGTCTTGTCACCATCTGTACAGTAATATTTTGACATTATAATGGGGCTTGGAACTATATAAAGGAATGCTTTTAAAAAAACACATAGATTAAATGGATTTAGGACTTTAAAATAGTGTGGTGATAAGTGAGGTGACAATGTTATAGAGAGTCGTTAACATAGGTTTTACTGTTTTGGGAACAATTTATCGCTTAGAAAAAATGGATTCGGCTAAATGTACGATGTAATTTACTCTATTTCACACAATTTTGATTACACACGTAGCGGGTGTAGCTAGCTAAACAGGAGGTGCTTACCCTTCCGGAGCACCCGGCCTCACTTCCCTGATGGAAGTTCACGTATTAAATCTAACTTGTCAGTTTCAAGGGTTTCACTTTGCTTCTGGATTGTGATTCGGGCATGGATTAGTATGCTTATGTTTTATTAGACCATCTCTAAACATAACTGAAATACGAACGTCATTACACAACAGCATGACGTTTAGGTGTCATTATTCTGTGTGTTAGCTGATTAGTGAAATAAGACTAACTACGGCAAACGTATAAGTAGATGAACATATTTACATGTATTTTAAAACCAGTACAGATACTCTACCCACATTTATACGCAAATCAAAAGGTCAACAGGCAATATAGAAAAAGACACCGTGGTGCAAATTAAAAACACAGGTCAATGACATCTATAGAATA
Organism: Anadara kagoshimensis; assembly: GCA_021292105.1. Taxonomy (NCBI): domain Eukaryota; kingdom Metazoa; phylum Mollusca; class Bivalvia; order Arcoida; family Arcidae; genus Anadara; species Anadara kagoshimensis. The sequence continues at coordinate 19,676,856 of CM037872.1, read as the reverse complement.
ATCTTAGCTGCGGGTAGCTGTTGTTGAAGGTGACCAATGGTCTGTTGTTGAAGGTGTCCAATGGTCTGTTGTTTGAAGGAAATATAGAAAAAAGACACTGTGGTGCAAGTTAAAAGCATCAGTCAATGTCATCTAAAAATAATCTTTGCCGCAGCTAGCTCTTTTGCTGAAGGTGTCCAATGTTCCGGTAATGACGGCAACTGCGTTTCAGTGTTGGGGAGATTTTTGTTGTTGAGTTGTTGTCTGGAGTGTGGAACCAGGTATCCGTTGTCACATCCATGTATTGGTTACAGTACTGGGTGGTATCAGATATATTGCCGATATGACTACAAGATGGTTTGTTATCATGTATATCATAGTACTTTTGATCTGCCCATTCTTTTTTGTATGTATATCTAGTCGTAGAATATAGGTTACCATGCTATAATGGTTGTAGAAAACTGCCAATGAGCCGTATTTCTCGCATCTATCTCTGTTGTCTGGTTCAAGGGTCTAATGTTGTAGAACTTATTCCGTGTTTGGCAAGATGAAAGCAGTGTAGCACTTTGTCCTGACAACAGGTGGATGGTTCCTATACTTTCGTCATAGAAAGGCACATGTGGAGTTGGCCATTTTGTATGTGATACTAGTATGCTTATGCAATGAGAGATTGTACTGATTTTTACACCTTGTTATTCGACTGACTTAACGATTTGAAGAGTTTGATCGTGGGCGGAGAAGTCTGACAGTAAAGGTTTCGGCTTGCTGATAACATGTAAAACCTCACAATTTATCTTCTGTCACACATACTTTCATTTTTGTAAATTATTCATATCTTTTTGGAGTAGGCTGAAGTCTTCTACATACAGTAAAGACCAGTCGAAAGTTTAACACTGAGCTGACCACAAGGTGTCGAAACTCAGCTGCCGACTGAGCGAAATATGGACAGCTAATGTCAGAAAAGTTATATAGCAACTGTCGATATAAACAGCCAACTAGGGTCCGAGATGAGCTGTGGGTTGGGCATCTATTCGTTAGCTTAGTGTTAAACTTTCGACAAGTCTGACTGCATTAATTTGAGCGGTCTGTATAGCAGAAAGTCGTTAGCAAATAATTCTGGTATCGATACCTTGCTTTGGGAGTTCATTTATGTAGACCAGACAACAGAAGGGATCCTATGACTCTTCCATGCGGTATACAGGATGGGCTTGAAGATTGCTGTGAATATTGACCTACGTGTATGACTTAAAGACTGTCCCCTGGGGACTGGAGATTGCTGGGAATGTTGACCTTTACCTTTCGTTGTACTTTCTAACACTCCCCTGTTGTACACACTGGATGAATCTGCAGATTTCTGGTAATGTTGACCCTGAAGTATTACTTTCTGTGTTCTATCTTAAAAAATTCATTATAGAGAGATCAAATATTACATTTTCTTATAACGATTCATTGTGAATGCAAACCCATATTGCTACAACCTGTCCTGTTTTGATTCTCACAGAGTTGGTAAAATACGTCGGAGCAATTTCGCCAAACCGGTACAAATTAATTCACAAATATGACCTTTCATACGCTTTTCTGTGAAACTATGCAGTTAATTGCCTATAATCGTCTTGTTTTGATCCCGTATAAACTCTCCTGGTTGAGTCTACATTTTTTGTTATGTCGATGTGGGAGCTGCCTTCTTGGAACTGATTTCAATATATAATTGAAGAAAAATCGTTAATTTAAGAAGTTATAAAAATATTAATTAAAACTAATACATAAATCCAATAATTTGAAGAACTTATTTTCATGCTCCTCAATAATAATAGACTCTACTGGTTGAATCCAATTTTTTAACTTGTTAAATGTATGTCGCTGAGGGAGCCGTCTTCTTGAAACTCATTTCAATATATAATTGAAGAAAAAAATTGTTAATTAAAGAAGTTATAAAAATATTAATTAAAAATAATATATAATTCCAATAACTTCAAGAACTTATTTTCATGCTCCTCAATAACAATAACCGAATGCCGTTAAATAGAACTCCGGTCATAAAATTGTTATCTTCTTGTTGGTAGAAGTATCAAACTGACACAAATTATAATTTCCTGAAATGTGCTACAGATATAAACCCGTTTTTGTGTGTTTTATATTTTTCCCAAAACTATTGCCTATTTGATTGATTAATAAAATGGATATAAAATACAAGAAATCCACTGAAATCATTAATTACAACAAAATTGCGTTTGTAACACACGTTTTGATTGGCTCTCTGTAATTAATTTTGCACCGTTAATTTGCAACACATGATTTAATTGGTTCTTCTTAATTAACTTTGCACAAAGTTAATTCAAAATGCTGTTACTCGGCTTTTTATGACATCGATAAATATTATATAGTACTGAAGTATATTATAAGGTGGAATGAAATAAATGCGTCTTATAATGGGCCTTCTACAATACAGGACTGTCGAAAGTTTAACACTAACCTAACGAACTAGTTGTTGTTGTTGAATGTTGCTTAACATCGCATCAGCAATTTTTCAGCTATCGTTGCGAGACTACTTTATTTCTCTCTATGGATTAATCTTTGAACAAGTTCATATGCATGTGAAGCACGAGTGAGTCTTTTATGGTCTGCCTTGTACTAGCGCGCACTCAGGGCGACTTTATGCTGCTAGCTCACGAGTCAGTACCGCAGACAAGCGTACACTCCCCAGTCCATTATACTGGCATTAGGAGAACCAGTAAAGGCCAAAGGCATGGAAATTTCACTTTCCACATTGGTCTGAGCGGGACTCGAACTCACAGCGGTAAGAGACCCTAGATTTGTAGACTGACATCGTAATCATTAGGCCACCGCGGCCTCTGCTAACGAATTAGTGCCGAATTGGTACCTCATATTGGTCTCTCGTTATCTAGTCCGACTAATCAGCCCACTAAACCCCCATTTTAATTACCTCCAAAAAGTCAAAAAAATAAAATGGGGGTAGTGGGCTGATTAGTCGGTACTCGTTATCTATATGCGACTGCCGCTGCAATCCATCTCTCAACAGCTTTTCGGCCTCTACCTAGCTATCCATAACTCAGCCACTCGACACATTAGCTTCGACTCTTTTTTCGTTACCTCAGTGTTAAACTTCCGACAGATATGTACTCTTCATACATATTTATATATGAGCAGTGAGTTTTTAGTCACAGTCAAGATTCTTTAAATGCTACGGAGGCAGTCAATTCTGCAATGGTCCAGAAAACCAGATTTCCGGGTGAAAAAAAATCAGCAAGTAAACTAAAAATAACTTTTTCATGCTAGGATCTTCCAGAATGCAATTCGAACCTAGGCACTTGGTATTGTCATCCATTGATCGGCGCTTTGGCAACTCGACCGATGAGAGCCCCTTTTCTTGAAGACAGTTCGTCGTCTGTTCTAGATTGGCAATTCAGTTTTCAGAGTACTTCCATTTTTAAACAAAACCATATTGTTTCATGTTTGATTAACTTGGGCAACTTTAATATGTCTCTTTACCCGCGATTTTTGACGAATGCCCTGTTAAAAGGTATTTTCTTTGAAATGGACTTTAACAGATTGTAATATAATTGTACACTAATGACCATTTACAGGTGCAGTGCATAGAGAAACAATATTTTATATACCATGAACTGGTTTTAGCTTTATTATACCTGGTCTACAAGCGAGAAAGGAATTGTCGTTAGACCTATACCGACTGGCTCGGTACCACTGAATAGTGATTTTATCTGTGGTATTATTGTCCAGTGTGCCATAGTACGTCAGGAAAGTATTTATAAACACGGGCGGGTCTATTCTACTCGCATAGTTATGTATGTGCATATATTCACGCCTTCGTTCGTTCATTTGTCAAAACATCCGTTTTACATTATATTAACTCTTCCATGTTTATAAACACACTGCCAACGCTGACGAAATATAGCATTCTGTAAATGACTTTAACTGTGGACTAGTCTTTGAAAGAGCAGATCAAAAACACACGCCACATTAGCTTGCGATCAGGGCTCAATTCTTCAAATCCCCATTAGCTTAATCAGTTGGTTAGCGAAAATATGAATCTTGAGTATTTGGCAATATTTTTTTTAATTTCTTGCAAAAATTTTATGCATGCAATTGACATTATCAGATTTAATTAATAAAAGTCATACATATATGTCTACAATTTTTTTTATCATTTCAATAACATATATACATTTTGAAATTTAACTAGCCAGTTGGTTTTAGCTAACGGAGGTCTAAATCATTACATTTGCACTAAACATTTTTCTGAAAATCAGCTAACTTAACCACAGTATGTAAACTCCGATGTACGTCTTCCGGAAGCTGGGATCGTCGAAGCGACAGTGTGATGTTGATAGTCTCAATGACTGAAGTTTAGAGGTATGTAAACGCTCCAAATTAAATTGTCAAGTCTTGGATACCACTTATAATTTTGGTTGCTCAAGTCAGTAACACTTAGACATTACAATTTGCCCACAAATATCACCATATAATATCAAAAAACACAATTGATCATCGACAGCCAGGGAGAAATCACTTACCTCCTTGGCGTAAGATTGAATTTAACCATAATTTAAAGCCGTTTTTACCGTTTTATAAGATAATTGGAACAAAGAAACATCAAAGAGTTTGAATACAAATCGCATATGCAAGATATACGTTTAAATATTTAACTGCAACAAGTATTATTTTTTACCCGGTGTACGCTTAGCTGCAACTCTTGCAAAATCATAACAACCGCCTAGCTGGGATTTTAGTGTACATTAGCTGCATTTATGTGAACATCTCTTCATACATATATTTGTGTTTGGTGTTGTTGTAAAACATTGTAAAATTAATTTTGTTCTCTGACAAAACGTTGCTTCGTGTTAATTTGTTTAAAGAATTGATTTTTGTTGCAGACATGTACTGGGTGTTCAACTTGAAAGACAAGATGAAAGTTATTTTTTTGGAATCCCATTATTTTTCTTGCGAAATATGCAAAGTTACTTCAAAATACAAATCCAACTTGGACCGCCATCTGTAGATTCACAATAATTCAACAACCCGGCCATCTTATGGATATCAGTCGATTATCGCGTACATTATCGGAGTCAAAATCTTGTGAATTAACTATTTAGTGAATAAACCTTTCATTGTATTTAAGTCATCTCCTCCAAAACTACCAAGCCAAATTTGATGAAACTAAATGACAATCATGCCTTGGTGAAGGGCTTTCTGGTTTGCACAAATGAGGGAGTTATGCCCCCTTTGGGTCCTACAAGGGAAACAGTAAAAATCTTTTCCTGTAAAGATACAAAAGATTCATGTGTAGCATACTTAGGACATGTAGTAATCGTAGCTGTAGGGCTCAAAATGGGGAAATGGCAAGGTTCTTGAAGGGAAAATTGCTAAACTACTATATTTGTCAGTGCATGATCTGGAAAACTCTCAACTTTTTGTATAGGCATGTATATTAGAATATTGTAGGTATTAGCCTTAAGGTCATTTTGATACATATTGGGAAATGAACGGCAATGATCTCATTTGCATATCCGCCATGACAGTCCGCTATGAATAATGTCTTACATGAAGGTAAATAAAAGCGAAAGAAAACAAGTTCTTTTTTTAAAAAGGCGATAACTCTGAACTTTCACTACACACATACATGATACCCGTAATGTTTATTTGTTAGTTTTATATCAAAATACAGGTTCCTCGGTGTGTTTAAATTTCGAAACGTAAAGTGTGGTTGTCCTCTATATTTTCTCTTACTAAGCCAAAAAGTTCATAAGTTTTAATCTCGCCATTCTAAATACACAATCGGAAAACCAAAAGTGCCGAGGGTACATTCGATTCAATGATTTACAACCGTTCAAGATATGGAGTATTTGTTTCTGAACATTTATATGCTTGGTTCCCAGATAATTTGAAAATCTCGTGTTTTCAGTAAATTCCACAAAGGGGGCTTGAACTTATTTTTAAAATTATAATAATAAAAAATTCCCCTTCAAAATTTTGTGGTATTTTCTTTGTTTAGGGAGCATTTTCTTGTTACACCGTAATTAACGTCATTTAAAAAGGGGGGGGTATAAATCAGGGCCTTCGCGATTAAAAACGTCTGCTACGACGTCACAAAATATCTGTCTAGAAAACTCTAAACTTTTTGTATAAGTTTGGCATTGGCATTATCTACAATGATAAGATTCATTGGATCAAAGGTCAAGGTCACGGATGTGTAAGAATACTGAAAGGGCTTAGTTTTTTGCCTTTGTACTTTTTAATAGCTGTCCATACATTTATTGTAGCTAGACCTTAAATATGTAGAAGTATACGGTAGCAATTTAGGATAAGTAATAATAAATTTGGAAATATCCTTACATTATGTCCTATATCATTTGAAAATTAAAACAGTCCCTGTAATTTATGTAATTGTCCATTGACTTTCTACACGAGATATGACATATCCTGAGGTGAGCGTTAAAGTCCTTGGTCCCCTGTTTATTTATCTACAATCGGTTATTTCATTTTATTTTTGTCGATTTATTTAAAAAGAAATGGAATGATTTATAGGTTCTGCTACTACCAACAACACGCTCTTTTCAATATATACGATAGTTCAGTTGGTAATGTGCTTGGTGTAGGAGGTCGTGGGTTCGGAATCCGGCCTGGGTCTGACCAAGTCTTAAAAATAGGTAGTAAATACTCCATGTACTCGGCATGTAGCAATAAAAGTCGCCGATTCCTTTGAAAAAAAACCCTTAAAATCCGTTCCTTCATCTTATAGCAGGCGTGGCACCGTAAAGAACTCTACCTACACATTGTCCTTAGCGCACTGCAAAGGTCAAATTTTTTATGGCTTCACATATAGCTGGCGGCGTCTTCATAAAAGTGAAATTTTATTAACTTTGACGTAAAACCGCATCCAATCAATCAATCTATTCATAATTAAAATGTATATTAAATGGCACCATATCCTTGAGATTAGCATAAAGTTGTAAAGGGGTTTTCTAAACCGATTATCTAAGAAAAATCATTTTTAATGTGAAAAAAGCAATAAATTGTAAAACGTTCTGTACAGCTAGGCGTACATATTTTTCCACTAAAATCCCAGCTAGGCGTTCATGTTTTCATCAGCTAGGCGTACACTATCTGGAATCACCAACGTGAAATTAAATCAGAATTTCTTCTAAACTTTTAAGTTTTGGGATAAAGGGATACGTCACCTTTAATCTAAATACTTGGTTTCTTAAATCAAATGCATTAAATGTGGTATTTATCATATCTTTATGCTCAAGAAATATAATTTATTTGACTTCTTTGAAAATATGATTGACAAGTTGAATGATTAACAATCATTTTCTTCAAACTGAAACAATAAATGTTACCGACTGTATTCAAAACTAACTCCGCTGTTATCCGCGATCAGTTTGAGTGTAATTGTTGCAGTGAAAGTATACAACAAAACTTACTGGCAGCCAATATACTGTCACAGGACGACAGTGGAACCATTACTGTTGGCTTTTTCTTCGCTTCGACGATCCCAGCTTCCGGAAGACGTACACCGGAGTTTACATACTGTGTTAACGCGGTATCAAAAAACTGTTCAACCAAACTTTATCATCCAGAGATGCTTTTAAAAGCAGGATTAACTTACGTAACCAACTGAACTAAACACTAAGTTCCATTACTGTAAATAAATAACTAGCAGATATTTAGTGGTTGTGTCGCGGCGGACAGATGTATTTTTGATGTCGCGATTTCATGTAAACCGGCTATTATTTAAGTCTGGGGACAAGCTGGTCATCTTTTCTTCATCTATTAGTTAGTCTATCTCTTAAGAACAGACAAATGAAAGTGCAATTTTCCCTGTACTGACTAATGGAATCGTATATATTGCTATTTAGTTTACAACGTAATCAACTCGCTGGCTTGTCGGACAATCTTCATTATTTTATATATAACGGAATTTCTGGTTTCTGTATAGGCAAACAACATTGACCTGTCCGCTTGACCTTTAATTTAAATATTCATTATGGACAGGCAAATTTAAGTAATATGGACCCAGGTGTATATTTCGTCATATGGTGTGAACACTAATCATGGCCAATGTGTATATGTATTAATTGCGAATCCTGACACTACCAATGTATTGGGTGGACCCTCCTATATGAATATTCCTAATGAAAGGGCAAACGGACAGATCAATGCTGTTTTCCTATACTTATACGTCTATCCTTTGTATATAATGACAGTTGTAGCTAGCTAGCTACAAATGACGTACGAACGCCCAAAACATCCCTTTTTAATCCCGGTTTATTTTTTGCTCATGTTTCTATATCCAACTTTATATTGAAACAAAAAATCTAAAGTTAATTTTAAGAGTTGCAGTTTTTCTATGAGCAATTTTAAAAATCACTGGTTATATGATAACATAGTTATTGACTTTTGACTCGGTTGGTATCAGGATTTATCAACCTCAGAAACATGATGTTTGCCTCGGCGCACGGCCTTGGTGATTATTTTTATAAGTCGATGAATCCTCATCAAAAGTAAATAATTGTATATTATTCTACCTGAGACAATCTTGGGATCTTAAAAGTTCATACCAGCAACGTGTTTTTAAGTTTCACTTAATTAGGTATATAACTTCCAAGATGTTACGAGTACTACAATGTCCATAAATTATTTATAAGTAAACTTATATATCAAAAACAAACATACTAATTCATGTCCGATTCACCTTCATGAAGCAAAATAAAAATTTTGAAACTGACAAGTTAGGTTAAACACGTGAACTTCTACCATAGAATTGAGGACGGGTGTTCCGAAAGGGTAAGCACCTCCTGTTTAGCTTGCTACACCCGCCACCTGTGTATTTAAATTTGAGTGAAAGAAACATGGAACTATGGGACATCAAATATATCCAGGGCAATCCTGGACACAGAGACATCAAAGTCCTTAACCAGTAATAAACGAGGTTTGATAGGTGTAAGGAGTTCTAAATAAAATTTATAGTTTTTTCAAACAATAAAAAAAATTCTGAGATAATACGTTTTTCCATAAATCTCCAAAATAAAAAAGATCAAAATTCAATTGATATAACGAATACGATTTATTTTCCATATAGTCAAACAGTCATTTCAATAGAGCCAGTCGTTGACCACTGTTGTAAAACATGTTTGGGAAACAGATTGAGAATATTGGAAGAAATTAGAGTCTAAAACATGGTCATTCGACAATACAATTTTTTTCAAATTGGGGCAAGTAATGGGTCTGATAAGATATCTTATGAGACAGTTCGTAGATGAAGAAATACTGACAAAGAGTCAGTAAAAGATGCAGCAAAATCTGACCGAGCTATGACTGTAATAAGCAAGGCAAATGTATCATAAGTAGGGGAAATAATTGAAAGTGATAGCAAATAACGATTCGTGATATTGCCAAAGCTGTGCATTTTTAAACGTATTTTGAAAGCACGGAATATTTCTGCCAGATGTGACTAAAAACGGGTACCAGTACAAACCGATAAGTATTATAATATTCATTTCACTATTTCAGTGCAATGCTTTTTAGATATCGTACAATGCACATTACATATCGAAATACTCTCTTAGCAATTAATGTCAATAATTTCTGACATCAAAATACTAACATTGTACAATTATTTTACACTCATGCAGATACAATTTCATAACGGTATACAAAATCCTTCCATACCAAAGAGCATCCGACCTGACTTGTCTGGTGAAATTTTATGTGTTTAGTTTAAACTGCCAGTTTCACTTTGCTTTGGGATTGTGATTTGGAGGTGCTTTCCCTTCCGGAGCACCCGGTCTCACTTCCTTGGTGAAAGTTTACGTGTTTATTTAAATTGCCAGTTTTAAAGTTTTATCCTTGTTTTGGAACTGTGATTTGGACATTGAGATTAGTATGTTTGTTTTTATTGCAGTCTTTGAACTTTCATAATTTTACTCGGTGCGTCTTTTCAATTTCGCTGAAGATAATTTCTTGTCACATATTTTTGTCATATTGAAGGTTTCATCATGCCTCATTAGATCTGCAATTAAATCGAAGATAATTAAGTTTTGATCTTAATTAAAAGCGTGTGTTGCTTATTCATTACCCTTTTTCGAGCAAGTAGTTTTGAATTATATGGATCAGGGTCAATGTACGTCCTAATTGTTACTACAAGTTCAATGGTTTTTTGAGGTTTTTTTTAGTTTGATTTAAAGCCACTATGTCAACTTATTACAGATCAATTCCATTCATTTCCTAAAAACCAATTTTTTTAAGAACTCTCAAAAAACATTATTACTATCTTGTATCTGTAGAAAAAATATCTTTCAACACATTTAACCTGCTTTTCCGTTTTTAAGTGAAAATATAAACTAAAAATCAAGTTTTTATATTTAAATGTTCATCTCTTCAAAGGTTCATTAAATGTCACTTGACTGGTTTTAGGGTTTGTCAATCCTTGATCAAATACTAAATAACGTGATTATTTGAAATGGCTGATGATAGCTCCCACGATGTTGAAGAAACTGATGCATCTCCGGTTGTAATTCGGGATATTTCCGATCAATAAGTCACATTTATCTTAAATTTTTATTTCATTATTTTTTTTAATTCCTATTTAATTTTTTTGATATGATTCATCTGTTTCCATCATCATTGTTATTTGGGAATCAGTGCCGACGAGACGTATTTTAATTTTAATCATATAGATATTACATTTCTGACAGAGTGACAGTACATAATGTCAACTCAAAGAAGCATTGTTTGCCGAGGAGATAGCCGTGGCTGACATTGCTTATCGAGAAGTGAAAATACATACTGTCATCCTGTCAGAAATATAATATTTATTTTATCACACCGATGTTTGTTTTATTTTACTAGTACATCATGTCCATTCAATCTAATTTATCAATCGGGAACGACTCAAATTCGGTCGTTTGGGCTCAGAAATTTCCGAAAGTATCTACAAACCGCTTGATAGTTTGTTTGGTTGACTGACTGATGTATATAGAGTCTAAACTCAAACAAGTTTAAAAGTTATTCATTGTTAACCTAGGTAATCATTTTGATATTTCAACTTCAATTTTTTGGTATGTTTCCTTACCTTAACCTTAATTCTCTCAGTGCCAGGAGGCACACAAGGCTTGGACGTCATTTTTTCATGTCGGTCGGTCGACACGTGCACGACGTGCTGCATTCCAGGTGTTCCAGCCTGCATCGTTCCGTTCTGCTTCTACCATCCGCCGCCAAGTTGTTTTAGGGCGGCCTCTTTTCCTTCTAACCTCAGGAGTCCACCCAAGGGCAACAACGCAAACGTCTGTCTGTCCTTTCCTCAGTACATGGTCAATCCAGCTCCATCTCTTTCTCCTTTCGTCGTTACTGTTCCTTTTGGTGTGTTTGCAGAATGTAAATAATATCATTAGCAACAAAACGTTTGCATCGGCACATTGATCAAAGCGCTGACGTGATCCAGTTTAACATTCAGGAAAGGAGGCGTCTGAAACAAAACACTGTCACATAGCCACGCACAGAGCTATGTGACATCATTAATTCACGCACAGACCTATGTGACATTATAACTTTTATGTGGCAGTATAAATTGTTACGCAACTAATGAGATTGCTAAATTTGTACCTAAGGTGTAAAAATATCAGTTAGTGTAAATTTTAATAAATAAATGAGGCTCTTTATGTGCGTAAGTGTAATTTTCCTTGCCAACTGGTAGCTTTTCATTTATTATCAATTTTATGTTGACAAAAATCTTAAAAAATAACTGTTTTCCTTGTCCTTTAAACTGCAGTGCTGGGGATGCCCAGTCACTTGTGATTAAAGACACTTTAAGCCATATTTAAAACTTCGACATGACTGACCACTGCGGTAGCCTGCTCCGTAAGAGGGAGGTGGGGAGTTTGAACCCCGACAAGGTCTGACCCAAGATTTGAAAGTGGTTCACTGTTCTTTCGTCAAGCACTCTTCCTTACGAAATGAATGTCAAAGTTTTTTCGGATGGGAACTTAAAATTAGCGCGGTCCCGTTGGTCCATGGAAAGTTTGAACGATAAAGAACACTGCTGTATGATGTATACTCGGGCCCATGTACACGTTTGTACGCGACTTCTGTGTATTGTGGGTCAATCAGATCTCTTCTTATTGAGAAGAAATGGAAATGGAAATGGAACCTTACATTCGTATTTATGTAAAGACTCTCTGCATAAAAAATATTCAACTCGTTTAAATAAATCCAACATTACATAACTCTAGTCTGCAACTTATATCATTATGAAGTTTATTTATGTTAATTCTGACAGTAATATGTTTTATTCCCATTCAATGTGCAGTTAATTCAAATTGCTTAATCAATTAATGAATCATATGTCTGTGAATTCAAGTTCTTTACTGAATATTTGAACATATAATCATTACTATACTTTTTTTTTAATTTTTCAGCACAAGACCATCGTTTTGGACTATATTTTAATCACAAGTAGTGCGCGGAACAACAATTTTGGAAATTTCTAAGATGTTGAAAAGAGAAAAGTAGAAAACCCAATATGTATTTTATCAAATCCGTCTTAGCAAGACAAGATAAATCAAATTTTTCTAATTTTGAATTCTGAATTAAATATATGTAATGTAGTCAAGTCTTGTCTGTGCATCATTGTTACGTAATACCGGTTTTCAGAAGTGAGTTTTGACATTGAAATAATGGCGCCACGAGACATTAAAATACAATACACAGAAGATGTCAGACTTAAGGTTGCCATGGAAACAAAACCTGTATTTCAATCTGTTTATTTTTCTATGTATATATATTTTAATCTTTGGAGATTTAACTGACATGCAGTTCAATTTAATAGATGGATACACTCAGCATATGAATGAAATCAACAATCGTCTAATTTTACATCAACTATAAAAGCAATGCGCAAAATGTTAACGGAGTCACTCACATTGGATTTAAGGCCATTCGGTACACTTCAGTTTTCTACATGTTCTTACAATACAGACCTTCGAATAACAATAAGCTAACCTCATCTCGATGCAGGGGTATTGCCAGCTTTAAGTCTATGCTAATCAGGGTCCTCACACTATATTGTGGATAAGTATTATGGCTCTGTGTCCTGGATTACCCTGAATATATTTAACGTCCTCACATTTCACTTTCAAATTTGAATACAGAATGTGTTTACCTTTCCGGAGCACCCGACCTCACTTCCCTTGTTGAAATTCACGTCTTTCAGCTATTATTTCAGTTTTACGTTTACACATTTATGCTTTGCTTTGAGAGTGTGATTTGGACATGGAAAAGTAGGTTACTATAGCTCCACAGGTTTACGGCAGCTGGTATCGATCTCTTAAATTTTCTATCCTTCGCCTTTGTAACCTTCACGTTCGTTGGATGTAGCAATAACCGAGCCTTAACCGAACACCATAGACCACCAACATGCATCCATGGACTTCTGGGTCGGTTGTTCAAAGCTACATGTACATGTACGTTACCCTTACCACTTGGTTAGTGTACATGTATGCTCGTAATTTAACTAATTTTGTATCTGATGTAGAAAATAATATTGTTAAATTGTTATTCAAAAGTAAATTCAAACAATTGATATCGTCAAATAGACGAGATTAAAGTCAACATTGTATGTCAATAACGAATATTTGTAATTTTGGAAGCATATATTTTTTCACTTACCATATGGTAATACTTATGGAGTTTTGAACAACTAGTTCCTGATGGCGAATATGCAGGTTGTCGTGTACTGTTATTAAATGCAGTCACTGAAATTGAATTCGTGACTAAATCAGTTTTCATTTTAATTTTAACGGAAATGTTTCGTGTTTACATTCGCATTTACAACTTCTACTAACATTTCAATAAAATCATGGCTTTTTTCTATAAAACATTTGAAATTGGATAATTTCCTCACTCCACTGAGGGTAAATATTGAAACGGACATATTCTGAAAAATGTTTAAAGACTATTCACACAGAACTTGTTAGTTACATAACTTCAAAATCCGAATTTTTTATAATTTGCAAAAATTAAAAATTTTTAGGGACTTTTCTACAAAAACTGTTTCTGATTGAAAATTGGTTTTCAGTAACTAGGGACATTTGCTACAAGAATCAACCTTCAGATCTTTTGGCATCGTTCACCGGGGTTTTAGTGCATGTTCTCTTGATCTGCTTTGTATTCAGATACGCTTTAAGACATATACAATTATTTCAATTTGCCTACACAAATCCCGAAGTCTAGGGACCTTTTTCACCGCGGATTGAACTTCCGTTTGTTTAGTTGAGTTGCGTTATGTCGTTTAACGTCCCAGTCAAGAATATTTCACTTATATTGAGACTTATATCCAGGCTATAGGCGAAAGTGCATAATTTTCCCTAGTGGTTGTGCTTATGACATTATACAACATGGTTCTTTATCGTGCAAAGCCTACCGTGACAATGGACCTCGTTTATTTTTGACTTTCATTTCGTAATGACGAGTGCTTGGCGAAAGAACAGTCACTACCCACTTTCATGTCTTGGGTCAGACTCGACAGGGGTTTGAACCGACTTCCTCCCATATACGGAGCGAGCTCTCTACCGATTGCGCTACCGCAGTGGTTGAACTTTTCGTTTGTTGAAGATTTTATAGTGACTGACTAGATAAACATGTCCAATCAAACTAGAGATGATAAGCCGTTTGTTGTAACTAACTGTACCGTGTTTGGTTCATCGAACATTATCGCCTTCTTACTTAATATTGGCTCAACCATCGTATAAACAGCAAAGAAGCAAATCAAAGAAACCAAAAACAAACGTACTAATCCATGTCCGATTCACAACCCAGAAGCAAAGTGAAAAAGTTAGGTTAGACACGTTAACTTCCACTAGGGAAGTGAGGACGGTGCTTCGGGAGGTTAAACATACAAAACACGACAAAAATTAAGTTGCAATCTAAACCATCGGAGACGACACCTTGCATAAACTTAATATAGAAGCAGTTGTTCGTTAATTACTGGTGCGGCTGAGCATTGTTGTTTCAAGTCCCATGCAAGATTGGGTCGGTCAGCTCTGGGATGTCATACTTGAATACCCAGAGGTGAGCACAGACATCTGACGATCAAAATGACAAATTATCGATCAGCAAATACATGTATTAGGATTCGTGCCTGTAGTAGGTGGATAGAGGCAGTGCGATTCGTAATTATATGCTGTTGATGGACCACTCAGCTAACGAAACCCCAACATGTTGTTAAATATTGGCAGCCTGGTCTGTAATCACGAGCTATTGATGAACCACTCAGATTATAACGAGACACCGACATACTGTTGTTAAAGATTGTAAATTTGTGAAACATTTTTCATCATCGATTTCGTCATTATACGTCAACTGATAAGCGTAAACCACCATAAAACGTAATATATGAGGTGTGTACTAATGTTGTTAACAGTTTTAGTGCCCAAAACAGATAACTAATTCCATATATCACTTTACTTAACACTGAATAAATCCATTTATCAGGGGAAGATTATCTCTTCTGATGCATGCTTTATAACAGTGCGTCAAGTTTGACCTGGCGGTTTGACCTTTAATGCGAATATTTTATTGGGCTAATAAACTGTGTGATTTAGGTAAGAAAGAAGTTACCTTACCATAAAAACCGTGTATCCAGTATTACTATCATCTATCCTTATATATCAACGTTATACATAGTTTCTAAATTACACAATGGTTGTGTCTGTTTGAGTATTCAAACTAAAGGTCAAACGGCCAGGTCATACTTGGCGCACCTTACTACTTTTCTGACTGAAGTAACAGCGTCATTTATACAATAACAGAGCACCTTTATCACACCTTTTTGAATATTTAAATTTGAAAATCGAATAAATTGAACTTAAATATTGATATGTTTATCTGTTATGTTCCAAATCAATTGAATTTCATTTTAAAACATTTTTTTTCATTATTAGTTTTTCATGGCAACGATAGGTGAATTTCGTTTGTCAGTGCATCGTGAACAAAACACCTCAACGTCACATACAACATGGTGGATTCTACTACAGTAATTGTTATTTGACCTCAATTCTTTTACACCATCTGTACAGTAGAATGTTGGCATTATAGAGGGGCTTGGGAATAAATAGAGGAAAGCTTTTGAAAAAACGCATAGATTCCATGGATTTTAGGACTTTAAAATAGTGTTTTGATAAGCGAGGTGACAACGTTATAGAGAGTCGTTACAAATAGGTTTTACTGTTTGGGGAACAATTTATCGCTTAGAAAAAATGGATTCGGCTAAATGTACGATGTAATTTACTCTATTTCACACAATTTTGATTACACACGTAGCGGGTGTAGCTAGCTAAACAGGAGGTGCTTACCCTTCCGGAGCACCCGGCCTCACTTCCCTGATGGAAGTTCACGTATTAAATCTAACTTGTCAGTTTCAAGGGTTTCACTTTGCTTCTGGATTGTGATTCGGGCATGGATTAGTATGCTTATGTTTTATTAGACCATCTCTAAACATAACTGAAATACGAACGTCATTACACAACAGCATGACGTTTAGGTGTCATTATTCTGTGTTTCAGCTGATTAGTGAAATAAGACTAACTACGGCAAACGTATAAGTAGATAAACATTTAAAACCAGTACAGATACTCCATCCACATTTATACGCAAATCAAAAGGTCAACAGGCAATATAGAAAAAGACGCCGTGTGGTGCAAGTTAAAAACACAGGTCAATGACATCTACAGAATATTCATAGCTACAGGTAGCTGTTGTTGGAGGTGTCTAATGGTCTGTTGTTGGCGGAGATATAGAAAAAAGACACTGTGGTGCAAGTTAAAAGCATCAGTCAATGTCATCTAAAAATAATCTTTGCTGCAGCTACATTGTTGCTCCTTTGCTGAAGGTGTCCAATGTTCTGGTAATGACGGCAACTGCGTTTCAGAGATGCCAGAAAGAGGGGATATTTTTTGTTGTTGATTTGTTGTATGGAATGTGGAACCAAGTATCAGTTGTCATATCCATGTATTAGTTACAGTACTGGGTGGTATCAGATATATTGCCGGTATGACTACAAGATTGTTGGTTATCATGTATATCATAGTAATTCTTGATCTGCCCATTCTTTTTTGTATGTATATCTAGTTGTAGAATATCGGTTACCATGCTACAATGGTTGTAGAAAACTGACAATGAGCCGTGTTTCTCGCATCTATCTCTGTTTTCTGGTTCAAGGGTCTAATGTTGTAGAACTTATTCCGTGTTTGGCAAGATGAAAGCAGTGTATCACTTTTTCCTGACAACAGGTTGATGGTTCCCATACTTTCGTCACAGAAAAGAACATGTGGAGTTGGCCATTTTGTATGTGATACCAGTATGCTTATGCAATGAGAGATTGTACTGATTTTTTTACACCTTGGTATTCGAGTGACTTGACGACTTGAAGAGTTTGAACGTGGGCGGTAAAGTCTGATAGTAAAGGTTTCGGTGATAATATGCAAGGCCCCACATGTTGTCGGTATTGAAATTCATCTGTCACTCATTGCTCTGTCTTTGTATTTTTGGAATAGGCTAAAGTGTTCTACGTTATATCTAAGCGGTTTGTATAACAGATATGCAGTCGGATTTGATACCTCACTTTGGGAGTTCATTTATATAGACCAGTCAACAGAAGGGATCCTATGACTCTCCTATGTAATATACAGGATGGGCTTCGAGTTGACTGAATATTGACCTACACGTATGCCTTAAAGACTGTCCCTGGGGACTGGAGATTACTGGGAATGTTGACCTTGACTTTTCGTTGTACTTTCCAACACTCTCCTGTTGTACACACTGGATGGAACTGCAGATTCCTGGTAATGTTGACCCTCAAGTATTACTTTCTGTGTTCTATCATATAAATTCATTATAAGGAGATCAATTTTTACATTTTCTTATAACGATTCATTGTGAATGCAAACCTATACTGCTACAACCTGTCCTGTTCTGATTCTCACAGAGTTGGTAAAATACGTCGGAGCAATTTCGCAAAAACCGGTACAAATTAATTCACAAATATGACTTTTCATACGCTTTTCTGTGAAACTATGCAGTTGATGCCTATAATCGTATTGTTTTGATCCCGTATAAATTGAACTCTCCTGGTTGAGTCTACATTTTTTGTTATGTCGATGTGGGAGCTGCCTTCTTTCAACTCATTTAAATTTATAATTGAAGAAAAAATCGTTAATTAAAGAAGTTATAGAAATATTGATTAAAACTAATATTTAATTGCAATAACTTCAAGAACTTATTTTCATGCTCCTCAATAATAATAGACTCTCCTGGTTGAATCCACATTTTTAACTTGTTAAATGTATGTCGCTGAGGGAGCCGTCTTCTTGGAACTCATTTCAATATATAATTGAAGAAAATCGTTAATTAAAGAAGGTTAAAAATATAATTAAAAACTATATATAATTCCATTAACTTCAAGAACTTATTTTCATGCTCCTCAATAACAATAACCGAATGCCGTTAAATGGAAGTCCGGTCATAAAATTGTTATCTTCTTGTTGGTAGAAGTTTCAAACTGACACAAATTATAATTTCCTGAAATGTGCTACTGAAATAAAACCGTTTTTGTGTGTTTTATATTTCCCCCCAAACTATTGCCTTTTTGATTGATTAATAAAATGGATATAAAATACAAGAAATCCACTGAAATCATTAATTGCAACAAAATTGCGTTTGTAACACACGTTTTGATTGGCTCTCTGTAATTAATTTTGCACCAAGTTAATTTGCAACACATGATTTAATTGGTTCTTCTTAATTAACTTTGCACAAAGTTAATTCAAAATGCTGTTACTCGGCTTTTTATGACATCGATAAATATTATATATGTACTGAAGTAAATTATAAGGTGGGATGAAATAAATGCGTCTTATAATGGGCCTTCTACGATACAGGACTGTCGAAAGTTTAACACTAACCTAACGAACTAGTTGTTGTTGTTGAATGTTGCTTAACATCGCATCAGCAATTTTTCAGCTATTTGTGGCGAGAATTACTTTATTTCTCTCTATGGATTAATCTTTGAACAAGTTCATGTATGCATGTGAAGCACGAGTGAGTCTTTTATGGTCTGCCTTGTACTAGCGCGCACTCAGGGCGATTTTATGCTGCTAGCTCACAGAGTCAGTACGCCGCAGACAAACCTACCACTCCCCAGTCCATTATACTGGCATTAGGTGAACCAGTAAAAGCCAACGGCAAGGAAAATTCACTTTCCACATGTGGTCTGAGCGGGGCTCGAACTCACAGCGGTAAGAGATCCTAGATTTGTAGACTGACATCGCAATCATTAGGCCACCGCGGCCTTTGTTAACGAATTAGTGCCGAATTGGTACCTCATATTAGTCCCTCGTTATCTAGTCCGACTAATCAGCCCACTCAACCCCATTTTAATTACCTCCAAAAAGTCAAAAAAATTAAAATGGGGGTTTAGTTGGCTGATTAGTCGGACTACTCGTTATCTATATGTCGACTGCCGCTGCAATCCATCTCTCAACAGCTTTTCGGCCTCTACCTAGCTATCCATAACTCAGCCAATCGACACAAGAGCTTCGACTCTTTTTTCGTTACCTCAGTGTTAAACTTCTGACAGGTACGTATGTTCTCCTCATATATATTTATATGAGCAGTGAGTTTTAAGTCACAGTCAAGATTCTTTAAATGCTACGGAGGCAGTCAATTCTGCAATGATCCAGAAGACCAGATTTCCGGGTGAAAAAAAAAATCAGCAAGTAAACTAAAGAAATAACTTTTTCATGCTAGGATCTTCCAGAATGCAATTCGAACCTAGGCACTTGGTATTGTCATCCATTGATCAGCGCTTTGGCAACTCGACCGATGAGAGCCCCTTTTCTTGAAGACATTTCGTCGTCTGTTCTAGATTGGCAATTCAGTTTTCAGAGTACTTCCATTTTTAAACAAAACCATATTGTTTCATGTTTGATTAACTTGGGCAACTTTTAATATGTCTCTTTACCCGCGATGTTTGCCGAATGCCCTTGTTAAAAGGTATTTTCTTTGAAATGGACTTTAACAGATTGTAATATAATTGTACACTAAAGACCATTTACAGGTGCAGTGCATAGAGAAACAATATTTTATATACCATGAAGACTGGTTTTAACTGCATTTTAGCTTTATTATACCTGGTCCACAAGCGAGAAAGGAAATTGTCGTTAGACCTATACCGACTGGCTCGGTACCACTGAATAGTGATTTTATCTGTGGTATTATTGTCCAGTGTGCTATAGTACGTCAGGAAAATATTTATAAACACGGGCGGGTCTATTCTACTCACATGGTAAACAACTTTGATCTGTCCGTTTGACCTTTTGTTTAAATATGTATCAGGGATCAAGTATATCTATGTATAGGAACCACAGGTGTTTATATTGTATACATCATGAGATATACTCATCTCCTAGAGTACACCTGTACACTTTGTATCTTAACACTACCCATTTATTGGTTGGACCCTCCTATATGAATATTCCTAATGAAAAGTCAAACGGACAGGGCATTGTTGTTTACCTATATGTGAATATATTCACGCCTTCGTTCGTTCATTTGTCAAAACATCCGTTTTACATTATATTAACTCTTCCATGTTTATAAACACACTGCCAACGCTGACGAAATATAGCATTCTGTAAATGACTTTAACTGTGGACTAGTCTTTGAAAGAGCAGAGCAAAACACACGCCACATTAGCTTGCGATCAGGGCTCAGTTCTTCAAATTCCCATTAACTTAACCAGTTGGTTAGCGAAAATTAGAGTATTAGGCAATATTTTTTTTATTTTTTGCAAAAAGTTTATGCATGCAATCGATATTATCAGATTTAATTAATAAAAGTCATACATATATGTCTACAATCATTTTTTATCATTTCAATAACATATATACACTTTGAAATTTAACTAGCCAGTTGGTTTTAGCTAAGGGAGGCCTAAATCATTACATTTGCACTTAACATTTTTCTGAAAATCAGCTAACCTAACGCGGTGTCAAAAAACTGTTCAACCAAATTTTATCACCCAGAGATGCTTTTAAAAGCAGGATTAACTTACGTAACCAACTGAACTAAACACTAAGTCCCATTACTGTAAATAAATAACTAGCAGATATTTAGTGGCTGTGTCGCGGCGGACAGATGTATTTTTGATGTCACGATTTCATGTAAACCGGCTATTATTTAAGTCTGGGGACAAGCTGGTCATCTTTTCTTCATCTATTAGTTAGTCTATCTCTTAAGAACAGACAAATGAAAGTGCAATTTCCCCTTTACTGACTAATGGAATCGTATATATTGCTATTTAGTTTACGACGTAATCAACTCGCTGGCTTGTCGGACAATCTTCATTATTTTATTTATAACCGAATTTCTGGTTTCTGTATAGGCAAACAACATTGACCTGTCCGCTTGACCTTTGAATTGAATATTCATTGTGAACGAGTAAATTTAAGTAATAGGGATCATGCGTATATTTCGTCATATGGTGTGAACACTAATCATGGGCAATGTGTATATGTATTAATTGTGAGTCCTAACACTACCCATGTATCGGGCGGAATCTCCGATATGACTATTCCTAATGAAAGGTCAAACGGACAGGTCAATGTTGTGTGCCTATACTTATACGTCTAGATACAATAAGTAGTTACCTTTGAGCGGTTTTATCATAGCATATAATGACAGGTGTGGGTAGCTATAGCTAGCTAACTAGCTATATATGACATAGTACGAACGCTCAAAACATCCCTTTTTAATCTCAGTTTTATTTTTTGCTCATGTCATTATACTTTATAGTGAAATTAAAAATCTAGAGTTAATTTTAAGAGTTGCAGTTTTTCTATGAGCAATTTTAAAAATCACTGGTTATATAATAACATTGTTATTGACTTTTGACTCGGTTGGTATCAGGATTTATCAACCTCAGAAACATGATGTTTGCCTCGGCGCACGACCTTGGTGATTATTTTTCATAGGTCCATGAATCCTCATCAAAAGTAAATAATTGTACATTATCCAACCTGACTCAATCTTGGGATCTGAAATGTTCGTACCAGCAACGTGTTTTTGATACCAGCATTAAAACCACAAAAGTATATACCAGCGAATATGTTCGGTATTTTGGGATTATAGTACGGACCCGTCAAATGTTTAAGGTAACAAATTGGTGCCGAACTGGCGGCTCATCTTGGCTCGTCGCTATCTTTTCAGCTTTATGGTTACTAATAGCTGCCACAGGTGAACTTTCACTCTTTTGAGAGTTCAGCGTTAAACTTTCGACAAGTATGTACTTCGGCTTCGTTAGATAATGAACCCTCATTTATATATGATTTGTGATCGACAAAATAAATGATTCGTCTCATATTCCTGACACTTGTATATGTAATCCCCAGGTTAATGGTTGTCAGTCTTAATCTGGCTGTATCTTGACGATATGTGTTAATTGTACTATACAAATATCAGTTCGCTTTAAATTTAGAATTTACAAAGGCCGAATGCGTTTGTCTGGTACAAACAAATTAAAAACAAGCATACTAATCCATGTCTGAATCACAATCCAGAAGCAAACTAAAAACTTTAAACTGACAAGTTAGGTTAAACACGTTAACTTTTATCAGAGAAGTGAGGCCGGGTGCCATGGAAGGGTAAGTACCTCCTGTTTAGCTAGCTACACGCGCCACGCGTGTAATCAAAATTATGTGAAAGAAACATGGAACTATGTGACGTCAAATATATCCAGGACAATCCTGGACACAGACACATCAAACTTATCAACAATACTGTAATGACGGTCATAAACTTTTTGAGGGACTGATAAACATAGGCTTGCAACATCTCTGAATCAACAATTTATTTGTAAGCAGTTGTTCCCAAGAAGTAAACTGAAAAAATACTACTGTAAAGACCTGTAGAAATTTTTCACTGACCTTACTAAAAGACGTCGAAGAATGGTTGTCGAGTGGTCAAATTATAAATATCTTTAATGTTGAAAGCTACCAGTTGCCGGAAACTTCGAGATATAGCTCACGAAAGCCGAGTTCTAATTCGGCACTAATTCGTTAGCTTGATCGTGAACTTTTGACGGATCTCTACTGTATCTTACCATTGCTGACCGATACATCTAGTGTTAAAATTTCGGAATAATGCTTTATGGATTTTTTCCCCCAAGATAACAAATTATTTTCATAACGTAATATTTTATTAAAATGTTTTGACATAACTTTGTAGAACGGGTTTATTTTCGGAGAGAAAAGACTACTGTCGCCGAATTAACCTCTATACTGTATTGTCATTTATCACTGCTCGAATATACAAATGGCGAAATGCGATGTTTGTCTAATTAACAAATATTTTTTAAAGTACAAGAAAGGTGAATGTCAATTACGTCATCGGGAATTAAATAGAACCGTTGTGTATAACGTAATCAATGTAGAAGTATAGTAGATCAAGTTTGACCTGGCCGTTTGACCGTTAATTTTAATATCCATACAGCCAAATCCATTGTGTAATATAGGGGCTATTTACAGTTAATATATAAGGATAGATAGTGGTAAAACTATACTTGGCACCGGGTTTATAGTAATGAAACATGCTGCCTTACCTAAATCGCACCGTTTATAAGTCCAATATAATATTCAAATTAAAGGTCAAACGACCAGGTCAAGCTTGACGCTTTATACGGTAAATACCTGTCGAAAGTTTAACACCGACCTAACTAGAAATTCGACTGCTGAGTGGCCGAGTTATTTGTAGGTAGTCGTCGCCGTAAATCTACCGAGAGACATATAGCATCCGTTGAAAAATTGCCAAGATAATAGCTAACAAAGAACAGTAATGAGCTGCCAAAATGGAACTTATCCGTTAGCTTAGTATTAAACTTTCTACAGGTCTGTACTACAGATTCATCGAGTCGCTCGATCAAAACTGAAACTGATATTATTCATTGATAAATAGTTTGACATTAAAAAATTCAGACTTCTATAATAATGTCATTTGCCATTTTTTTTATTAAATGTTTTATAATTAAATACATGTACTTTTTTTTTAAAAAAATGGTATTAAGAAAATTTGTTAAAGACTGTGTTTAAAGTACATGCAATCCCAATGTTGAAGAAACATCAATGGAACAGTACATTCATGTATATAGGAACCCGGGGAGGCGTGAAAAAAAATTATCGTTCATTGTTGTATCCAAACTTTAATTAATCAAGTTTGTATCCAAACTTGACAAAATATATCATTTGACTTGAAATAAAACTTTCAAAAACCCTTGAAAGTGTCACACAAACCCACATGTTACATATGGATACATATATAGTCAAAAACAAACATACTAATTCATGTCCAAATCACAATCCAGAAGCAAAGTAAAAACTTTGGAACTGACAAGTTAGGTTAGACACGTGAACCTCCACCAGGGAAGTGAGGCCTGGTTCTCCGAAAGGGTAAGCACCTCCTGTTTAGCTAGCTACACCTGCCACCTGTGTATTCAAATTTGAGTGAAAAGAACATGGAACTATGGGACGACAAATATATCAAGGGCAATCCTGGACAGAGAGACATCAAACTTATCCACAATATTGTGACTGTGATGACGGTCATTAACCAGTAAGAAACGAGGATTGATAAGATTGAGGTAAGGGGTTCTAAATAAAATGTATAATCTTAGTTTGTGCTACTGGTTCATTCTTTACCCGAAATGTCATGATGGATTAATAAAATTAACAAGCAAGAAATAATTTACGGTTTTTTTAAAACATGTTATTTATTCCACTAGATATCAAGAGTTTTTCAGATCAATAAAAGAAATTTTTTGAAAAATAATACTTTTTTCATAAATCTCCAAAATAAAAAAAAATTAATGTGCGACGTCAATAGTTTTTCAGGACATTAAAAACTTCTGAGAAAAATAATACGTTTTCCATAAATCTCCAAAATAAAAAAAGATCAAAATTCAATTGATATAACGAATACGATTTATTTTTCATATGGCCAAACAGTCATTTAAATAGAGCCAGTCGTTGACCACTGTTGTAAAAAATAAAAAATGTTGGGAAACAGATTGAAAATATTGGAAGAAATTAGAGCTCCAAAACTTGGTCATTCGACAATACAAATTTTTATCAAATTGGGGAAAGTGATGGGTCTGATAAGATATCTTATGAGACAGTTCGTAGATGGGGAAATACGGACACAGAGTCAGTAAAAGATGCAGCAAAATCTGACCGAGGTATGACTGTAATAAGCAAGGCAAATGTATCATAAGTAGGGGAAATAATTAAAACTTATAGCAGATAACGATTCGTGATATTGCCAAAGCTGTTGGCATATCGCAATCGCAGGTGCATTTTTAAACGTATTTTGAAAGCACGGAATATTTCTGCCAGACTAAAAACGGGTACCAGTACAAACCGATAATTGTTATAATATTCATTTCACTATTTCAGTGCAATGCTTTTTAGATATTGTACAATGTACATTCCATATCGAAATACTCTCTTAGCAATTAATGTCAATAATTTCTGACATCAAAATACTAACACTTTAATTGTACAAATATTTTACACGCATGCAGATACAATTTCATAACGGTATACAAAATCCTTCCATACCAAAGAGCATGCGGCCTTACTTGTCTGGTGAAATTTTTCGTGTTTAGTTTAAACTGCCAGTTTCACTTTGCTTTGGGATTGTGATTTGGAGGTGCTTTCCCTTCCGGAGCACCCAGTCCCACTACCTTGGTGAAAGTTCACGTGTTAAGCTTAAATTGCCAGTTTTAAAGTTTTTACTTTGTTTTGGACATTCGGATTAGTATGTTTGTTTTTATTGCAGTGTTTGAACTTTCATAATTTTACTCGGTGCGTCTTTTCAATTTCGCTGAAGATAATTTCTTGTCACATATTTTGTGTCATATTGAAGGTTTCATCATGCCTCATTAGTTCTGCAATATAATCGAAGATGATTAAGTTTTGATCTTAATTAAAAGCGTGTGTTGCTTATTCATTACCCTTTTTCGAGCAAGTAGTTTTGAATTATTTGGATCAGGGTCAATGTACGTCCTAATTGTTACTACAAGTTCAATGGTTTTTTTAGCTTTTTTTTAGTTTGATTTAAAGCCGCTATGTCAACTTATTACAGATCAATTACATTCATTTCCTAAAAACCAATTTTTTTAAGAACTCTCAAAAACATTATTACTATCTTGTATCTGTAGAAAAAATATCTTTGAACACATTTAACCTGCTTTTCCATCTTTAAGTGAAAATATAAACTAAAAATCAAGTTTTTATATTTAAATGTTCATCTCTTCAAAGGTTCATTAAATGTCACTTGACTGGTTTTAGGGTTTGTCAATCCTTGATCAAATACTAAATAACGTGATTATTTGAAATGGCTGATGATAGCTCCCACGCTGTTGAAGAAACTGATGCATCTCCGGTTGTAATCCGGGATATTTCCGATCAATAAGTCATATTTATCTTAAATTTTTATTTCATTATTTTTTTTTAAATTCCTATTTATATTTTTTGATATGATTCATCTGTTTCCATCATCATTGTTATCTGGGAATCAGTGCCGACGAGACGTATTTTAATTTTAATCATATAGATATTACATTTCTGACAGAGTGACAGTACATAATGTCAACTCAAAGAAGCATTGTTTACCGAGGAGATAGCCGTGGCTGACATTGCTTATCGAGAAGTGAAAATACATACTGTCATCCTGTCAGAAATATAATATTTATTTTATCACACCGACTGTTTGTTTTATTTTACTAGTACATCATGTCTATTCAAATCTTTATCAATCGGGGACGACTCAAATTCAGTCGCTTGGGCTCAGAAATTGCCGAAAGTATCTACAAACCGCTTGATAGTTTGTTTGGTTGACTGACTGATGTACATGTATATAGAGTCTAAACTCGAGCAAGTTTAAAAGTTATTCATTGTTAACCTAGGTAATCATTTTGATATTTCAACTTTTAATTTTTTGGTGTGTTTCCTTACCTTAACCTTAATCCTCTCAGTGCCAGGAGGCACACAAGGCTTGGACGTCATTTCTCCATGTCGGTCGGTCTAAGGCTACACGACGTGCTGCATTCCAGGTGTTCTCCGCCGCCAAGTTGTTTTAGGGCGGCCTCTTTTCCTTCTACCCTCAGGCGTCCACTCAAGGGCAACAAAGCAATCATCTGCCTGTCCTTTCCTCAGTACATGGTCAATCCAGTTCCATCTCTTCCTCCTTACTTCGTAACTGTTCTTTTTGGTGTGTTTGCAGAATGTAAATAATAAGTTTGCATCGGCACATTGATCAAAGCGCTGACGTGATCCAGTTTAACATTTAGGAAAGGAGGCGTCTGAAACAAAAACGCTGTCACATAGCCATGCGCAGAGCTATGTGACATTATTAATTCACGCACAGACCTATGTGACATTATAACTTTTATGTGACAGTAAAAATTGTTACGCATCTAATGAGATTGCTAAATTTTTACCTAAGGTGTAAAAATATCAGTTAGTGTAAATTTTAATAAATTAACGAGGCTCTTTATGTGCGTAAGTGCAATTTTCCTTGCCAACTGGTAGTTTTTATTTATTATCAGTTTTATGTTGACAAAAATCTTAAAAAATAACTGTTTCCCTTGTTCTTTAAACTGCAGTGCTGGGGATGCCCAGTCACTTGTGATCAAACACACTTTAAGCCATATTTAAAACCTAACCATGACTGACCACTGTGGTAGCCTGCTCCGTAAGAGGGAGGCGGTGAGTTTGAACCCCGACCGGGTCTGACCAAAGACTTGAAAGTGGGTCACTGTTCTTTCGTCAAGCACTCTTCCTTACGAAATGAATGTCAAAGTTTTTTTCGGATGGGAACTTAAAATTAACGCGGTCCCCTTGTCCATGGGAAGTTTGAACGATAAATAACTCTGATGTATGATGTATACTCGGGCCCATGTACACGTTTGTACGCGATTTCTGGGCATTGTAGATTAATCAAATCTCTTCTTATTGAGAAGACTGGTTGTGTTTTCACGATTATAAAATAAATGGAACCTTACATTCGTATTTATGTAAAGACTCTCTGCATAAAAAATATTCAACTCGTTTAATAAATCCAACATTACATAACTCTAGTCTGCAACTTATATCATTATGAAGTTTATTTATGTTAATTCTGACAGTAACTGTGTTTTATTCCCATTCAATGTGCAGTGAATTCAAATTGCTTAATCAATTAATGAATCATATGTTTGTGAATTCAAGTTCTTTACTGAATATTTGAACATATAATCATTACTATACTTTTTTTAATTTTTCAGCACAAGACCATCGTTTTGGACTATATTTTAATCACAAGTAGTGCGCGGAACAACAATTTTGGAAATTTCTAAGATGTTGAAAAGAGAAAAATAGAAAACCCAAAATGTATTTTATCAAATCCGACTTAGCAAGACACGATAAATCAAATTTTTCTAATTTTGAATTCTGAATTAAATATTTGTAATGTAATCAAGTCTTGTCTGTGCATCATTGTTACGTAATACCGGTTTTCAGAAGTGAGTTTTGACATTGAAATAATGGCGCCACGAGACATTAAAATACAATACACAGAAGATATCAGACTTAAGGTTGCCATGGAAACAAATCCTGTATTTCAATCTGTTTATTTTTCTATGTATATATATTTTAATCTTTGGAGATTTAACTGACATGCAGTTCAATTTAATAGATGGATACATTCAGTATATGAATGAAATCAACAATCGTCTAATTTTACATCAACTATAAAAGCAATGCGTAAAATGTTCACGGAGTCACTCACATTGGATTTAAGGCCATTCGGTACACTTTAGTCTAACTTATCTACTAACAGTACGGACCTTCGAAACTTTAACACTGCGAAAAGGAGTAGAGGTGCAGCTGTTGAGTGACTACCGATGCATTGATAGCTTGAGGCCGAAAAGCTACCGAGAAATAAATAGCAGATGACGAAACTGAGGGAACAGAAATGAGCTTTCGAATGGGCTTTAATTTATTAGTGTTAAACTTTAGACAGGTCTGTACTACACAGTGTAGGCCTGTCGACAGTAAAACACTAAGTTGACGAACAAGTACCAAATTTGCAGCTAAAATACAGTCCAACCTGCCTTAAAGGTCACCTCTATATAAGGACCACCTGCTTATAAAGACTAGTAGAATTGTATCCCAATTGTTCTTTATTCAAACTATTTGAACCTTTATGTAAAGGCAATCTGCCAATGGAGGCCACTTTTACTGATTCTCTTGTGTGTCCTTTATAGACAGGTTTGACTGTAGGTCCTTCTTTCCCGATATCTTTGCAGCTTTTCGATCACAAGTTATCCACATCTTTGCTACTCGGGAACTGGTTTTCGACTCCTGTTCGTAAGCTCAATGTTTAACTCTGGACAGGTTATTACTGTATATTGCAAAATACTTTTAATTTTACAACTTATGTGTTTGTATGTACATAACATTTTTCGCATCTTTCATACTCTTTTTCTTTAATGTTCCGTTTTACCTTTTTATACTAAAACAAGACACATGTACAGTACAGGCCTGTCGAAAGTTTAACATTACGCTTTCGAAAGGGACCCGAAGCTCGGCTGCTTTGTCACCGAGATATTGCTATCTTGTGCAGAAAAGCTACCGAGAGATATATAACAGCTGCTAACAAAATATAGCTACTGTAGGGGCATACTGTATATTGCTTTATTTTTGCTGCGTCAAATTTTTGTGGTTTGACGATGCTCAATGTAATCGCAATGTCAAATTTTCTTATCTGATTAAAGGGATGAAAGTGGATTAAAACCTGGAGCGTTTACCGAACGCTTCTGTATCTTGCATAGAAGGTACTTTTTAAAATTGTTATTCAAAAGTAAATTCATACTATTGATTATTTTGTCAAATAGACGCGATTGAAGCCAAAACTGTATGCCAATAACGAAAATTTGTAATTTCGATAACTGTTATTTTTTCACTTACCATATGGTAAAACTTATGGAGTTTTGAACAACTAGTTTCTGATGGCAAATATGCAGGTTGTCGTGTACTGTTTGTTAATGCAGTCACTGAAATTGAATTCGTGACTAAATCAGTTTTCATTTTAATTTAAGGGAAATGTTTCGTGTTTACATTCGCATTTACAACTTCTGCTAACATTTCAATGAAAGCATGGATGTTTTCTGTAAAACATTTGAAATTGGATAATTTCCTCACTCCACTGAGGATAAATATTGAAACGGACATATTCTAAAAAATGTTTAAAAGACTATTCACACAGAACTTGTAAGTTACAGAATACTTTAAAATCCGAATTCTTTTATAATTTTCAAAAATTTACAATTTTCAGGGACTTTTCTACAAAAACTGTTTCTTATTGAAAATTGCTTTTCAGTAGCTAGGGACATTTTGCTACAAGAATCAACCTTCAGATCTTTTGGCATCGTTCACCGGGGTTTTAGTGCATGTTCTCTTGATCTGCTTTGTATTCAGACAAGCTTTAAGACTTATTTGCCTACACTACCACTTATTTCCAAAGTCTAGTGACGTTTTTCACCACGGATTGAACTTCCGTTTGTTAAGTTGAGTTGAAAAATGTCGTTTAACGTCCATATCAAGATTATTTCACTTATATCGAGACTTATATCCAGCTATAGGCGAAAGTGCATAAATTTCCCTCTGGGTTATGGCATTATACAGCAGGGTTCTGCTTCCTCGTTTATTTTAAGTCCCAATCCGAAAGAACCGTTCATTTTGTAATGCCGAGTGCTTCCAGAAGAACAGCCATTACCCATTTTCAAGTCTTGCAATTGGGTCAGACCCGGTCGGGAATCACACCATGACATCCCACTTACGGAGCGAGCACTCTACCAACTGAGCTTAAGCAGTGGTTGAACTTATGTTTGTTGAAGATTTTAGAGTGACTGACTAGATAAACATGTCCAATCAAACTAGAGATGATAAGCCGTTTGTTGTAACTAACTGTACCGTGTTTGGTTCATCGAATATTATCGCCTTCTTACTTAATATTGGCTCAACCATCGTATAAACAGTAAAGAAGCAACTCAAAGAAACCAAAAACAAACGTACTAATCCATGTCCGAATCACAACCCACAAGCAAGTGAAAAAGTTAGGTTAGACACGTTAACTTCCACTAGGGAAGTGAGGACGGTGCTTCGGGAGGTTAAACATACAAAACACGACAAAAATTAAGTTGCAATCTAAACCATCGGAGACGACACCTTGCATAAACTTAATATACAAGGCAGTTGTTTGTTAATTACTGGTGCGGCTGAGCATTGTTGTTTCATGTCCCATGCAAGATTGTTTCATTTATATTGGGTCGGTCAGCTCTGGGATGTCATACTTGAATACCCAGAGATGAGCACCGACACCTGACAATCAAATTGACAAATTATAGATCAGCAAATACATGTATTAGGATTCGTGCCTGTAGTAGGTGGATAGAGGCAGTGCGGTCCGTAATTATATGCTGCTGGTGGACCACTCAGCTAACGAAACTCCAACATGTTAAATATTGGCAGCATGGTCTGTAATCACGAGCTATTACACTCAGATTATAACGAGACACCGACATGTTGTTAAATATTGGCAGCCTGGTCTGTAATCACGAGCTATTGATGAACCACTCAGATTATAACGAGACACCGACATGTTGTTAAATATAGGCAGCCTGGTCTGTAATCACGAGCTATTGATGAACCACTCAGATTATAATGAGACACCGACATATTGTTGTTAAAGATTGTAAAATTTGTGAAATATTTTCATCATCGATTTCGTCATTATACGTCAACTGATAAGCGTAAACCACCATAAAACGTAATATATGAGGTGTGTACTAATGTTGTTAACAGTTTTAGTGCACAAAACAGATAACTAATTCCATATATCACTTTACTTAACACTGAATAAATCCATTTATCAGGGGGAAGATTATCTCTTCTGAAGCATGCTTTATAACAGTGCGTCAAGTTTGACCTGGCGGTTTGACCTTTAATGCGAATATTTTATTGGGCTAATAAACTGTGTGGTTTAGGTAAGAAAGAAGTTCCCTTACCATAAAACCGTGTACCCAGTATTACTATCATCTTAAGACTATCCTTATATATCAACGTTATACATAGTTCCTAAATTACACAATGGTTGAGTCTGTTTGAGTATTCAAACTAAAGGTCAAACGGCCAGGTCATACTTGGCGCACCATACTACTTTTCTGACAGAAGTAACAACGTCATTTATACAATAACAGAGCACCTTTATCACATCTTTTTGAGTATTTAAATTTGAAAATCGAATAAAATGAACTTAAATATTGATATGTTTATCTGTTATGTTCCAAATCAATTGAATTTCATTTTAAAACATTTTTTTTTCATTATTACTTTTTCATGGCAACGATAGGTGAATTTCGTTTGTCAGTGCATCGTGAACAAAACACCTCAACGTCACATACAACATAGTGGATTCTACTACAGTAATTTGATCTCAATTCCTTTACATCATCTGTACAGTAGAACGTTGGCATTATAGAGGGGCTTGGAAATAAATAGACGAAAGCTTATAAAAAACGCATAGATTCCATGGATTTTAGAACTTATTTACGCAAATCAAAGGTCAACAGGTATATAGAAAAAGGCACCGTGGTACAAATTTTAAAAAAAAAATCACAAATGAATGTCATCTTAAAATAATCTTTGATGCAGCTAGATCCTTGCTGAAAGCGTTCAATGTTTTTAAACAGTAATTTAACCTTGATGTCTTGTCACCATCTGTACAGTAATATTTTGACATTATAATGGGGCTTGGAACTATATAAAGGAATGCTTTTAAAAAAACACATAGATTAAATGGATTTAGGACTTTAAAATAGTGTGGTGATAAGTGAGGTGACAATGTTATAGAGAGTCGTTAAAAATAGGTTTTACTGTTTCGGGAACAATTTATCGCTTAGAAGAAATGGATTCGGCTAAATTTACGATGTAATTTACTCTATTTCATACACTTTTGATTACACACGCGGCGGATATAGCTAGCTAAACAGGAGGTGCTTACCCTTCCGGAGCACCCGGCCTCATTTCCCTGGTGAAAGTTCACGTATTAAATCTAACTTGTCAGTTTCAAGGGTTTTACTGTGCTTCTGGATTGTGATTCGGACATGGATTTAAACATAACTGAAATACGAACGTCATTACACAACAGCATGACGTTTAGGTGTCATTATTCTGTGTGTCAGCTGATTAGTGAAATATGACTAAATACTGTCAAACGTATAAGTAGATGAACATATTTACATGTTCTTTTAAACCAGTACAGATACTCTACCCACGTTTATACGCAAATCAAAAGGTCAACAGGCAATAAAGAAAAAGACACCGTGGTGCAAATTAAAAACACAGGTCAATGACATCTATAGAATATTCTTAGCTGCAGGTAGCTGTTGTTGAAGGTGTCCAATGGTCTGTTGTTGGCGGAGATATAGAAAAAAGACACTGTGGTGCAAGTTAAAAGCATCAGTCATTGTCATCTAAAAATAATCTTTGCCGCAGCTAGCTCTTTTGCTGAAGGTGTCCAATGTTCCGGTAATGACGGCAACCAACTGCGTTTCAGAGTTGGGGAGATTTTTGTTGTTGAGTTGTTGTCTGGAGTGTGGAACCAGGTATCAGTTGTCACATCCATGTATTGGTTACAGTACTGGGTGGTATAAGATATATTGCCGATATGACTACAAGACTGTTCGTTATCATGTATATCATAGTAATTCTTGATCTGCCCATTCTTTTTTGTATGTATATCTAGTCGTAGAATATAGGTTACCATGCTATAATGGTTGTAGAAAACTGCCAATGAGCCGTATTTCTCGCATCTATCTCTGTTGTCTGGTTCAAGGGTCTAATGTTGTAGAACTTATTCCGTGTTTGGCAACATGAAAGCAGTGTAGCACTTTGTCCTGACAACAGGTGGATGGTTCCTATACTTTCGTCATAGAAAGGCACATGTGGAGTTGGCCATTTTGTATGTGATACTAGTATGCTTATGCAATGAGAGATTGTACTGATTTTTACACCTTGTTATTCGACTGACTTGACGATTTGAAGAGTTTGATCGTGGGCGGAGAAGTCTGACAGTAAAGGTTTCGGCTTGCTGATAACATGTAAAACCTCACAATTTATCTTCTGTCACACATACTTTCATTTTTGTAAATTATTCATATCTTTTTGGAGTAGGCTGAAGTCTTCTACATACAGTAAAGACCAGTCGAAAGTTTAACACTGAGCTGACCACAAGGTGTCGAAACTCAGCTGCCGACTGAGCGAAATATGGACAGCTAATGTCAGAAAAGTTATATAGCAACTGTCGATATAAACAGCCAACTAGGGTCCGAGATGAGCTGTGGGTTGGGCATCTATTCGTTAGCTTAGTGTTAAACTTTCGACAAGTCTTTACTGCATTAATTTGAGCGGTCTGTATAGCAGAAAGTCGTTAGCAAATAATTCTGGTATCGATACCTTGCTTTGGGAGTTCATTTATGTAGACCAGACAACAGAAGGGATCCTATGACTCTTCCATGCGGTATACAGGATGGGCTTGAAGATTGCTGTGAATATTGACCTACGTGTATGACTTAAAGACTGTCCCCTGGGGACTGGAGATTGCTGGGAATGTTGACCTTTACCTTTCGTTGTACTTTCTAACACTCCCCTGTTGTACACACTGGATGAATCTGCAGATTTCTGGTAATGTTGACCCTGAAGTATTACTTTCTGTGTTCTATCTTAAAAAATTCATTATAGAGAGATCAAATATTACATTTTCTTATAACGATTCATTGTGAATGCAAACCCATATTGCTACAACCTGTCCTGTTTTGATTCTCACAGAGTTGGTAAAATACGTCGGAGCAATTTCGCCAAACCGGTACAAATTAATTCACAAATATGACCTTTCATACGCTTTTCTGTGAAACTATGCAGTTAATTGCCTATAATCGTCTTGTTTTGATCCCGTATAAACTCTCCTGGTTGAGTCTACATTTTTTGTTATGTCGATGTGGGAGCTGCCTTCTTGGAACTGATTTCAATATATAATTGAAGAAAAATTGTTAATTTAAGAAGTTATAAAAATATTAATTAAAACTAATACATAAATCCAATAATTTGAAGAACTTATTTTCATGCTCCTCAATAATAATAGACTCTACTGGTTGAATCCAATTTTTTAACTTGTTAAATGTATGTCGCTGAGGGAGCCGTCTTCTTGAAACTCATTTCAATATATAATTGAAGAACAAAATTGTTAATTAAAGAAGTTATAAAAATATTAATTAAAAATAATATATAATTCCAATAACTTCAAGAACTTATTTTCATGCTCCTCAATAACAATAACCGAATGCCGTTAAATAGAACTCCGGTCATAAAATTGTTATCTTCTTGTTGGTAGAAGTATCAAACTGACACAAATTATAATTTCCTGAAATGTGCTACAGATATAAACCCGTTTTTGTGTGTTTTATTTTTCCCAAAACTATTGCCTATTTGATTGATTAATAAAATGGATATAAAATACAAGAAATCCACTGAAATCATTAATTACAACAAAATTGCGTTTGTAACACACGTTTTGATTGGCTCTCTGTAATTAATTTTGCACCAAGTTAATTTGCAACACATGATTTAATTGGTTCTTCTTAATTAACTTTGCACAGAGTTAATTCAAAATGCTGTTACTCGGCTTTTTATGACATCGATAAATATTATATATGTACTGAAGTATATTATAAGGTGGGATGAAATAAATGCGTCTTATAATGGGCCTTCTACAATACAGGACTGTCGAAAGTTTAACACTAACCTAACGAACTAGTTGTTGTTGTTGAATGTTGCTTAACATCGCATCAGCAATTTTTCAGCTAGTCGTTGCGAGGACTACTTTATTTCTCTCTATGGATTAATCTTTGAACAAGTTCATATATGCATGTGAAGCACGAGTGAGTCTTTTATGGTCTGCCTTGTACTAGCGCGCACTCAGGGCGACTTTATGCTGCTAGCTCACGGAGTCAGTACACCGCAGACAAGCGTACCACTCCCCCAGTCGATTATACTGGCATTAGGAGAACCAGTAAAGGCCAAAGGCATGGAAATTTCACTTTCCACATTTGGTCTGAGCGGGACTCGAACTCACAGCGGTAAGAGACCCTGATTTGTAGACTGACATCGTAATCATTAGTCCACCGCAGCCTTTGCTAACGAATTGGTGCCGAATTGGTACCTCATATTGGTCTCTCGTTATCTAGTCCGACTAATCAGCCCACTAAACCCCCATTTTAATTACCTCCAAAAAGTCAAAAAAATAAAATGGGGTTTAGTGGGCTCGTTATCTATATGTCGACTGCCGCTGCAATCCATCTCTCAACAGCTTTTCGGCCTCTACCTAGCTATCCATAACTCAGCCACTCGACACATTAGCTTCGGCTCTTTTTTCGTTACCTCAGTGTTAAACTTCCGACAGGTATGTACTCTTCATACATATTTATATGAGCAGTGAGTTTTAAGTCACAGTCAAGATTCTTTAAATGCTACGGAGGCAGTCAATTCTGCAATGATCCAGAAGACCAGATTTCCGGGTAAAAAAAAATCAGCAAGTTAACTAAGGAAATAACTTTTTCATGCTAGGATCTTCCAGAATGCAATTCGAACCTAGGCACTTTGATCGGCGCTTTGGCAA
Organism: Anadara kagoshimensis; assembly: GCA_021292105.1. Lineage (NCBI taxonomy): Eukaryota > Metazoa > Mollusca > Bivalvia > Arcoida > Arcidae > Anadara > Anadara kagoshimensis. The sequence continues at coordinate 19,640,019 of CM037872.1, read as the reverse complement.
CTCGACCGATGAGAGCCCCTTTTCTTGAAGACAGTTCGTCGTCTGTTCTAGATTGGCAATTCAGTTTTCAGAGTACTTCCATTTTTAAACAAAACCATAATTATTGTTTCATGTTTGATTAACTTGGGCAACTTTTAATATGTCTCTTTACCCGCGATTTTTGACGAATGCCCCTTTTAAAAGGTATTTTCTTTGAAATGGACTTTAACAGATTGTAATATAAGTGTACACTAATGACCATTTACAGGTGCAGTGCATAGAGAAACAATATTTTATATACCATGAAGACTGGTTTTAACTGCATTTTAGCTTTATTATACCTGGTCCACAAGCGAGACCTATACCGACTGGCTCGGTACCACTGAGTAGTGATTTTATCTGTGGTATTATTGTACAGTGTGCCATAGTACGTCAGGAAAGTATTTATAAACACGGGCGGGTCTATTCTACTCACATAGTTAGGTAAACAACTTTGACCTGTCCGTTTGACCTTTTGTTTAAATATGTATCAGGGATCAAGTATATCTATGTATAGGGAGCACAGGTGTTTATATTGTATACATCGTGAGATATACTCACCTCATGGAGTACACCTGTGCACTGTGTATGTATTAATTGGATCTTAACACTACCCATTTATTGGTTGGACCCTCCTATATGAATATTCCTAATGAAAGGTCAAACGGACAGGTCATTGTTGTTTACCTATATGTGAATATATTCACGCCTTCGTTCGTTCATTTGTCAAAACATCCGTATTACATTATATTAACTCTTCCATGTTTATAAACACACTGCCAACGCTGGCGAAATATAGCATTCTGTAAATGACTTTAACTGTGGACTAGTCTTTGAAAGAACAGAGCAAAAACACACGCCACATTAGCTTGCGATCAGGGATCAGTTCTTCAAACCCCCATTAGCTTAACCAGTTGGTTAGCGAAAATTTGAATCTTGAGTATTAGGCAATATTTTTTATTAATTTTTTGCAAAAATTTTATGCATGCAATTGATATTATCAGATTTAATTAATAAAAGTCATACATATATGTCTATAATCATTTTTTATCATTTCAATAACATATATACATTTTGAAATTTAACTAGCCAGTTGGTTTTAGCTAACGGAGGCCTAAATCATTACATTTGCACTTAACATTTTTCTGAAAAAAGCTAACCTAACGCGATGTCAAAAAACTGTTCAACCAAACTTTATCATCCAGAGATGCTTTTAAAAGCAGGATTAACTTACGTAACCAACTGAACTAAACACTAAGTCCCATTACTGTAAATAAACAACTAGCAAGATGTATTTTTGATGTCGCGATTTCATGTAAACCGGCTATTATTTAAGTCTGGGGACAAGCTGGTCATCTTTTCTTCATCTATTAGTTAGTCTATCTCTTAAGAACAGACAAATGAAAGTGCAATTTCCCCTCTACTGACTAATGGAATCGTATATATTGCTATTTAGTTTACGACGTAATCAACTCGCTGGCTTGTCGGACAATCTTCATTATTTTATTTATAACCGAATTTCTGGTTTCTGTATAGGCAAACAACATTGACCTGTCCGCTTGACCTTTGAATTGAATATTCATTGTGAACGAGTAAATTTAAGTAATAGGGATCATGCTTGTATATTTTGTCATATGGTGTGAACACTAATCCCGGGCAATGTGTATATGTATTGATTGCGAATCCTAACACTACCCATGTATCGTGCGGAATCTCCGATATGAATATTTCTAATGCAAGGTCAAGCGGACAGGTCAATGTTGTTGAACTATACTTATTCGTCTATCCTTTGTATATAATGACAGGTGAAACTAGCTAGCTAAAAATGACGTACGAACGCCCAAAACATCCCTTTTTAATTCTGGTTTATTTTTTTGCTCATGTTACTATATCCAAATTTATATTGAAATAAAAAATCTAGAGTTAATTTTAAGAGTTGCAGTTTTAAAAATCACTGGTGTCATTGACTTTTGACTCGGTTGGTATCAAGATTTATCAACCTCAGAAACATGATGTTTGCCTCGGCGCACGACCTTGGTGAATATTTTTATAAGTCGGTGAATCCTCATCAAACGTAAATAACAGTATATTATTCTACCTGAGACAATCTTGGGATCTTAAAAGTTCATACCAGCAACGTGTTTTAAAGTTTCACTTAATTAGGTATATAACTTCCAAGATGTTACGAGTACTACAATGTCCATAAATTATTTATAAGTAAACTTATATATCAAAAACAAACATACTAATTCATGTCCGATTCACCTTCCAGAAGCGAAATAACAATTTTGAAACTAACAAGTTAGGATAAACACGTGAACTTCTACCATAGAATTGAGGACGGGTGTTCCGAAAGGGTAAGCACCTCCTGTTTAGCTTGCTACACCCGCCACCTGTGTATTTAAATTTGAGTGAAAGAAACATGGAACTATGGGACATCAAATATATCCAGGGCAATCCTAGACACAGAGACACCAAAGTCCTTAACCAGTAATAAACGAGGTTTGATAGGTGTAAGGAGTTCTAAATAAAATTTATAATCTTAGTTTGTGCTGCTGATTCATTCTTTACCCGAAATGTCATGATGGATTAATAATCCTTACAAGCAAGAAATGATTTACGGTTTTAAACATATTATTTATTCCACTATAGTTTTTCAGGACAATAAAAGAATTTCTCAGAAAAATAATACTTTTTTCATAAATCTCCAAAATAAAAAAAAGTTAAAAATTTATTTTACGACGTCAATAGTTTTTTCAAACAATAAAAAATTCTGAGATAAATAATACGTTTTTCCATAAATCAAAATTCAATTGATATAACGAATACGATTTATTTTCCATATAGTCAAACAGTCATTTCAATAGAGCCAGTCGTTGACCACTGTTGTAAAACATGTTTGGGAAACAGATTGAGAATATTGGAAGAAATTAGAGTCTAAAACATGGTCATTCGACAATACAATTTTTTCAAATTGGGGCAAGTAATGGGTCTGATAAGATATCTTATGAGACAGTTCATAGATGAAGAAATACTGACAAAGAGTCAGTAAAAGATGCAGGAAAATCTGACCGAGCTATGACTGTAATAAGCAAGGCAAATGTATCATAAGTAGGGGAAATAATTGAAAGTGATAGCAAATAACGATTCGTGATATTGCCAAAGCTGTGCATTTTTTAAACGTATTTTGAAAGCACGGAATATTTCTGCCAGATGTGACTAAAAACGGGTACCAGTACAAACCGATAAGTATTATAATATGCATTTCACTATTTCAGTGCAATGCTTTTTAGATATCGTATGCACATTACATATCGAAATACTCTCTTCGCAAATAATGTCAATAATTTCTGACATCAAAATACTAACACTTTAATCGTACAAATATTTTACATACATGCAGATACAATTTTATAACGGTATATAAAATCCTTCCATACCAAAGAGCATCCGGCCTGACTTGTCTGGTGAAATTTTATGTGTTTAGTTTAAATTGCCAGTTTCACTTTGCTTTGAGATTGTGGTTTAGAGGTGCTTACCCTTCCGGAGCACTCGGTCTCACTTCCTTGGTGAAAGTTCGCGTGTTTAGCTTAAATTGCCAGTTTTAAAGTTTTTACCTTGTTTTGGAACTGTGATTTGGACATTGAGATTAGTATGTTTGTTTTTATTGCAGTGTTTTTACTCGATGCGTCTTTTCAATTTCCCTCAAGGTAATTTCTTGTCACATATTTTGTGTCATATTGAAGGCTTCATCATGCCTCATTAGATCTGCAATATAATCGAAGATGATTAAGTTTTGATCTTAATTAAAAGCGTGTGTTGCTTATTCATTACCCTTTTTCGAGCAAGTAGTTTTGAATTATTTGGATCAGGGTCAATGTACGTCCTAATTGTTACTACAAGTTCAATGGTTTTTTTAGGTTTTTTTCTAGTTTGATTTAAAGGTCACCGGTCACCAAAAACCGAATTTTTTTTAGTACTATTTTCCGAAAGATTACATCATAAAAAGTCGATTTAGCCACAAATAACATTTTTTAATCATTTCTGTCCTTTTCTACGGCGTAAATTAAAGCCCTGAAACTGTTGAAAATCTGTATTATCTCCCTTTGGTAGTAAAAGGGCACAAAACCGGAAGTGACGCAGAAGGTGTTATCCAAGCTATTTAGGAAATGAAGCTTGTATAGTGAACTGCATTTATTACCCAGATTAATCGGAAATAACTTCTAGTGTTTTAATATATATATTTATTTTTTTAGCATTGGGTATTTCAGATTCCTTCAGCAGAAAAAAATATATAAAAATAAACATAATAATAGGAAATAAATCAAGAAAAAAGAAACTATATTTGTGTTTGCTCTAAGTATGATATACTATTTACTAATATTTTTACAAAACATAATTTTACATTTCTTTTGAAATTTATTTATTTATTTATTTATTTATTTATTTATTTATTTATTTCTATTTATCACAACAAATAATGAAAGAACCCAAATTTCCGTTTTTTATTTAAAATATTGTTCATATTAATTTTCATTAATATTTAATAGCATTTTAATTATCTTTGCTTATCTATGATTAATTAATTAAATAATTAACTAATTACGTTATTTATTTATTTCTTTATTTATATCTATTTATTACAACAAATAATAAAAGACACAAATTTCCGTTTTTTATTTAAAATATTGTGCACATTAATATCATTTTAATTATCTTTACATATCTCTGATTAATTAATTAATTATTTACGTTATTTATTTATTTATTTATTTATTTATCATAAGGAATAATAATTTTGTTTTAGAAATTGTCCAATTTTTAATTCCTTTTTAGATTAAAATCAAAGATTTATTTTATTATTAATATTATTATTATTATTATTATTATTTACCTATGTAATGAATAAAAAAAACACGTTTTCGGGTAGAACTGGGTTCAAGACCTGTAGTTTTTTGCACAACTAAATTATCAAAATAAAGGTTTAAAAAATAATTTGTTATCGTCTCTTAAATAAAATATTTTACCCCAGTATTACATAAATATGAAAACTATTTCAATTCAATAGCTTCCTATTTCTTATTTGCAATAATAATCATCATCATCATCATTAATGTTTCCATGATAAAATAAAAAAATAAATTCATATAATAACTTTATTACGCTTAATTTTAATGGGATGAAAAGAACGTCATGAAAATGTGATACCAGTGGGATTACGCTCGACTAACTAAGAACTCAAAACTCGAGTGAAACTTTCTTTCATTTATTCACAATAAGTTAATATCGTTTAAAGTGTGATTTACACCCCATCACATACCAGTAATTAAGAGATTATCAATATGCTACATTGGGAAACATCCTGTTAAGAAGTAGACATCTACCACCTGTAATTAACAGAGTTTACCTTACAATATGCAACATTAATTGACACGTGCGTATATCTTTATGATATACCCCGTAAATGTTAATTGTCATTTTTTATGGATTCTGAAAATAGAATAAATTAAAGTTAAATTAGATTTGTTAATTTGAACAAGGCACACGTCTCTGTTTCAACTTGTGAATTTGTGAACTGATTGAATAACCGAATTAAAATAATTTTGAAAATTAAAATTGTTTAAAATCTATATATTTGACTGAATTCGTTCAAAATAATTTGAATTGTCTTAAATGATTATACCACTCATATTTCCCTGACTTAATTTAATTTAAGTGTTTAATTTGATTTGAATACATTCAAAACAATTAAAAAGCTGCATGAACAGCTGTGTAAATCTGGCTTCAATTTGTTCTGAATTTTGTGGAAAAAAAAACATGTTCATCGGTCATTGTGATTTTATTATATTCAAACTTCACAAAAAATATCATTTTGACTTGAAATCAAACTTTAAAAGCCTTCAAAACACCACACAAACCAACATGTAATATATGGATACATATAGAGGTTATGTGTCTTTCTTCAGCAGCTTAACACCATGTACGTCATCAATTAGGTCGCCGGAAAGTTACGAGCGGTGTCGGAAACTACCGAGTATTAGCAGTTCGTTCAGGTAAGGTTTTAGTGTATTACAGGTAAATTTAAGGCGTGGGAAACCGTCAGACACATCAATATTGACTATTCTACCCATTAGAATGCAAAATACAAAATTGATAAATTTGGTGACCGGTGACCTTTAAAGCCACTATGTCAACTTATTACAGCTAAATTCCATTCATTTCCCTAAAACCAATTTTTTAAGAACTCTCAAAAAACATTATTACTATCTTGTATCTGTAGAATAAATATCTTTCAACACATTTAACCTGCTTTTCCATCTTTAAGTGAAAATATAAACTAAAAATCAAGTTTTTATATTTAAATGTTCATCTCTTCAAAGTTTCATTAAATGTTACTTGACTGGTTTTAGGGTTTGTCAATTCTTGATCAAATACTAAATAACGTAATTATTTGAAATGGCTGATGATAGCTCCCACGCTGTTGAAAAAACTGATGCATCTCCGGTTGTAATCCGGGATATTTCCGATCAATAAGTCACATTTATCTTAAATTTTTATTTCATTTTTTTTTAATTTCTATTTATATTTTTTTATATGATTCATCTGTTTCCATCATCCTTGTTATCTGGGAATCTGTGCCGACGAGAAGTATTTTATGTTTTATCATATAGATACTACATTTCTGACAGGGTGACAGTACATAATGTCAACTCGAAGACGCATTGTTTGCCGAGGCGATAGCCGTGGCTGACAATGCTTATCGAGAGGTGAAAATATATACTGTCACCCTGTCATAAATATGATATTTATTTTATCACAACGAATGTTTGTTTTATTTTATTTGTACATCATGCCCATCAAATCTTATTTATCAAACGGGGACGACTCAAATTCAGTCGCTTAGGCTCAGAAATTGCCAAAAGTATCTACAAACCGCTTGATAGTTTGCTTGGTTGACTGACTGATGTATATAGAGTCTAAACTCGAACAAGTTTAAAAGTTATTCATTGTTAACCTAGGTAATCATTTTTATATTTCAACTTCAATCTTTTGGTGTGTTTCCTTACCTTAACCTCAATTCTCTCAGTGCCAGGAGGCACACAAGGCTTGGACGTCAATTCTCTATGTTGGTCGGTCTAAGACTACACGACGTGCTGCATTCCAGGTGTTCGAGCCTGCACCGTTCCGTTCTGCTTCTACCATCCGCCGCCAAGTTGTTTTAGGGCGGCCTCTTTTCCTTCTACCCTCAGGAGTCCGCCCAAGGGCAACAACGCAATCGTCTGTCTGTCCTTTACTCAGTACATGGCCAATCCAGTTCCATCTCTTCCTCCTTACTTCGTAACTGTTATTTTTGGTTTGTTTGCAGAATGTAAATAATGTCATTAGCAACAAAACGTTTGCATCGGCAAACTGATCAAAGCGCTGACGTAAT